>JAHLSL010013672.1:1477326-1574089 GCA_025920805.1 Petroica traversi | reverse complement strand
TGATAGGGAAGACGGTGTGGGTCAACTCTGCCTCGAATACAGACAAAGCCATCCGTGGGGTTGTCTTTGCTCAGGGACCAGGTTACACATGGTGGATAATGCAGAAAGATGTAACAACACGATGTGTGCCCCAGGATCATTTGATTGTTGGGTGAGAACCATTTGTAGATACCACTGTTTGCTGAATTTTGCTAACATTGTCTGGAAATAGCTGTACACTGTATGTATATGTATCTAGGTACTAAAATGACGATATGGGGATAAGGGGTGGAATGTCCTGGGTTGGCCATATGACCTGTTTGTATCCCCAGTCGTCCTCTTGCTTATGCTGGACCTTAAGTTCTGCAGCTTTAAGTTTTCCCAGAAAGAGTGAAGATGGAGGAAAAAAAAAAAACCACTCCTATGAAGCAAGGCTACATTCCAGCGGGACAGCATTATCTCTTTGTTTTTTCTTTTTTTTTTTTTTTTTTTTACTCTCTCTGGTGTGTGTGCTGGAAGAGCTCACAGCGGAGGGTTTTTCCGCGGATTTTTCCCTGCTTTTTGCAGGGAGAGACTTTGTTTCTTTTGCTGGGTATTTTTTCTTTTTTTTTCCTCCTCCTGGGACTGGCTGGCATCGCGTGGGCCCAGGACACCAGGGAACCCCCGGGGGCCCCCCCCCTCGCTGACTTCTACAGCTGGGCCCGGCAATCGGCCCCCTCCCCACTGGAGAACTGAACCGGACTCAGACGGACTCTGAATCTACCATCTCTTCAGAGGAAGGAGAGGTTTCATTGTTTTCATATTATCCAAATTTTCCCTATACTTGTAAATATTCTATTTGTTAAATAAATAGTTTTTTCCACTTTTCTCTAAGGAAATTCTTCCCGGACCAGTAGGGGGAGGGGCGATTGGAATCGGCTCTTCCTAGAGGAGACCCCCCAGAGGTTTCCTCCTAAATATTTGCCCTAAACCAGGACATATGGTATTATGCAGATCTACCAACTCCCTCCTCTTATCCATCTCTTTTCTTTTGTCTGGCCTTATGTTTTCTGTCTAAGGTTGTGGTCCCAAACTATTGAAAGCAAAAGCATTGGGATATCACTGTGGAAATTCTTTCGATGACTTCAATGAGTCTCATTTAAATAATGAAACAGTTTTCCCTATCTTTACATAAAGTTGTGGGGTTTTATAGCTCATAATGTAAAGGTTGTTGCACTGACACTTTGATATGTGCAGCGATTACAGGATTTTGCCCTTAGAGGTCTAGAAAAGCAGAGAGTTGAGTGTAGCTCCATTTGGACTCAGTTCTGCCTCTGAGACTGGGTGCTGCTGATTTCCAGTGCAATTAGACTCTATTTTATACATTACATTTTTTGAAGGATCTGCTTGGTGCCATGAAGGATTTTTATCAGGTATAAGCTGTGTACATTAAATCTTCTGCCCCCGTGTACTGTATGTTTGAAATTCATGTTTCCCTTAGGCCTGGGGTTTTTATCGAGGGTCTCCAGGCTTGTTTTTGTCTTTCTGAGGTGCAGCTAGGCACCAGGTTTCAGGCAGGAGGGTGACAGCTCATAGCCATGAGACATTAAAGCTTTAGCTGTGTATCAGCTGAATCTGACTTGTTGTGAAGAGTGATTAAAACTGTTCAAATATTTTTGCTGAGTTGAACTTGCTGGAGCATGGGAAATAGCTTTTTCTCCTAGAAAAAGCCTTTTTGTGCTTACTTTGGAGACAAATTTTGAACAGATTTTCTAAGATGGAGGTGGTCCTTGATAACACTGCAGGGGGACAGCATTAGGCATTCATTGAGAATTACCAGGCAGGTATGTCCTGTGCCTGAGTTGTTACCTCTATTTTACCTGGCAGTATTTTGGCCCAAAGTCATAACTAAGATAAAAGGTAGCACAGAAGCATGGAAGCAAAACACTTTTGTTTATCTTAGATGTATTGCCAGTGAGTTGCTCTCATATAATTGACTAGTTATGGGAGTGGTTTTAGTATTCCACATTTCTGCCAAGCAGAGAATCATATGAAAATAAACAATTTTTACTATTCTTAATGCTTTAATATAACTTAATAGTTGTTAACGCTTGTAATTTTTAAATCTGGAAATACTTATATTTTTGTATAATTTATTAACTGACTCAGAAAATTACTGATGTGCAACGTTCACCTTCAGAAGAAAAAGGGATGATCCACTTGGCACAAGTAGCAGAGCTCCTCTGCGTAGAAATCTTCACTTTGTAGATAAGGTCATTTGAGGATACTCACATTTGAGCAGAAATCACTGTTAAGGCTGAACTGAGATAAGAGTTTGCCAGTCATAAAATGAATGGCTTAAAAATTGGCCAGCTATTATGACTACTTTTTATCTGTGGCCTGAATAAGGAGTAGGTTTGAGACATTCTCTCTGTATTTTTAGATAAATGCCCAGGACTTTAATAGGTGGTGGCTCTGAATGGACAGAGAAAATTTGCTGGATGCCCCTTTGCTGGTTGGGTCTGGGTGATTTCTCTTGCTTTCAGTGTCTCCCTGCTTAGATCCTTTTTGAGTCTGGTCTCTTACTAAGACTTAAGTTTCCCTCATGTATTCAGCATGACCCATCTCATGCACTGATGCAGAACATTGAGGGTTGCATCCACGGTTATGTGATAAATGGTAAGCTTTCCAAATTTAGACCCAGACAACTGTAAACTCTAGTCTGCATGCTTTAGCCTTGAAGGACTTCAGGGTAGGGGAGAATTTCTTAATCTCTATCTCCTCAGTGTAATTAGATAGTGCTTTTGTAAAGTGCTGTGAGATCCTGGGCTGGGTGATGCTTCACAAAGTTAATAGATCTCTTACATTATCACAGAATACTTAAACCATTCTCTGAACACTGCCCTTTGAAGACTTCTAGAGGTGTATGTCCCATTAAATAAAATAAAGACAATGGAACTGGTTTCTGTCTATTTGTTATTTTGACATTATTGTAAGATTTTTAGTGGGCTATAGCATGAGATTAAAAACATCAGTGTACATTGCTTATTATAAATCTGGAAGTGCTGTGGTTTCTAAATGGCAGGGTAATGGACTTGGGAGGTCTTTAACTTTTCTGAAACTGATATTTCAAAAGCTTCATATGTATTTGGTTGGGATTTTAAATGAAATATATCAGATTGGTACTAGAAGTCGGTTAGAAACAGATGTGGTATTTAACACACCCCTTCCTGCCAAGGCATGGTCTTATAACCAAAGAGTACAGGTAAAATTGAAAGGAATCGATGTCTAACTACTTGGATGCTAAGTTCATTTCAGGCTTGTTTTAGGAGTCCTTAATGGAGGACCAGAGTATATATTTGTGTATATGTGAATGTGTGTTTTTAGGGATTTGCAACAGTTTCAATGACAAATGTTTTTGTACTGCTCTTTGCAAAGACCTTTTTTTAAGGTACATCTAGAAATGTAGCCCATTGACTGATCTTTTTAGAGCTACTTTCCTTTCTTGCCAGGTTATCAGTTCATGGCAAAATGAAATGGGGCTATCTTTGGTTCCTACTATGTCTTCATAGTAGCAGGCCTTTATTGCATCTATGGGATTATTTGGTTAGCTTTTGGGCTCTTTTAAATGTGGTGTTATGAAGAAGAGAGTACATAATTGTTCATTATTTCTTTTTAAACTACACATTTCTCTTATCTCTGTAATTTATTTTTTAAACTATCACCTGGAGATATTCTGGCTTCACTGGAAAATAAGAATTGACTTCAGGGCAATAGTTGTTCATATATTTGTTCAAAACCACTCGCTAATGGGCTTCAGTTTGGTTTATAAACCAGCTCTCTCTTATTGTACAAACTTTAATAGTTAGCTTGTGTTCAAGGAGAACTGAGTGAGTGAAGTCAGTTTTCACTGAGACAACACTACTGAAATAACAAAATGAACAAGCTATGACTGAAAAGAGCCTTAAATATAAATGTTGTGATTGTGACAGGGCTAATGTTTGAATTTATAAAGGAATTTAGATAAGCAATATGATGTGATGCTTTCAGAATTTAAAAGAAAATAATTTTCTTTTTAGACCAAAGGATTCCAAGTAATTGGTTTGAATATGTGAATGAGAACGTATAAAGTTTGTGTGAAAGAGCTGTACAACACAATGTGGCAATTGTAAATGATGGGGGAAGTAGTGTGTATAGGCTCAGGAATCCCATAGTTAAAATTTTTGCAGCATTTGGGGCTTTTATCATCACTGTGCATTTCTGGGTGTTGTTTTCATGCTTGGTTTTCACTTGCCAGTGGGATTGCAATGGTTTCCAAGTGCACACATCCCTGTGCATGGCTGTAGTGTGCATGGAAGGTTCCAGGCTGACAGTTTGCTTCCTGGCACTGGAGTTCTAAACTCATTCACAGGTTTGTAGCAGGAGGTTGCAGGAGGCATCAGCTCTGATCCAGCAGCTGAGATCAGCTGCAGTGCTGCTATGGGCTGTACTGAATTTTGTATGTTAAGGACCTGGGGGTTTCAGTGGAGAGTTCTCAATTGCTTTTTTGCTTTGAAAAGTGGCTTGGAACTTAGGGATAATCTCTGTGTTAACTGGCTTGAGTAGGTTTCACTGGGTGATGCTATCAGCTTGAGTAGATGCATAAAATTTGCATATGTACATGGCATATATAGGTATCAAACCCTCACAAATAATATCTAAGACAATTGCCTTCATAAGGAACAACTGAACACTGATATCCTTGGTTGTTTGGAAACCTTTGGAAAATCGCCTTTGGTCGATCTTGAAAGTACTTTAAATTGCAATGTTGACACACTAATAGTAAATGTTGTCATGATCATAAAATTGGTCCTGGTATTTCCAGAGACAGCAAAATATTTATGTGAATTTCTAATTCAGTCGTAATTCCTCTGTATAGCACAGGATGCTACCAAAGACTTTGGAGTGAAAGGAAGGAGGCATGGATCTTCGAGTGCTGGGGACTCTGTTTTTGGAATAATTAAAATTGTATGCAGTTACCCCCACTTGAGTTAACCCCTCAAGAAGAGGGTGAGATCTTGCTTAAGTAGGTGCTGAAATAAAGATTAATACTAGCAGGATGTAATTGTACTCTGTGTGGCAGCTCTGCCTGTAGGACAGGAACAGTGCTCCAGCAGTAGGACTAGGGACTGATACCAGGGTTCTCAGCCTAAAGGGTGGGTATTGTTGCTCCTGATAGAACAAAAATAGCCATTGAAATTAGTGGGAGCTCATATTAAACATTGTAGGATACAAATCTGTATTTTTTGATTCAGAAGGGTGATAGGGTTTCCTGCAATACAACATGAGAAGAAAGATAAAACTGTTTCTCTTCTAAAGTCCATTGACTATGGAGCTTGGAGCACTGTGGTGCTAGTACACCTATAAAAATACATTGCAGGGAAATGAACCAAGATGTAATCTTTAAAAAATGAGTAGGTTTTGTGGTACCTTTCAAAGGGACAGTGGAACAGAGTAACAGGGAAAAAATCCAAACTGTATACTGCACCTAACTGCTGAAAAATGTGGGATGGGATGACTCATAGTGATAGGGATTAGAGTCTTTTATTCTAGAATTATTGGTTCAAAGTGAGTAGAGATACTGTTCTTCCCTGAAATAATTGGAGGAGAATGAGATAGTGATTTCTATCCCCTTAGATGCTGAAAAGAAGAATCAATACTAAATGTTTTATGCCATCTTAGAGTTTGTAGACTTTTAAGTTAAGCGAAATATACCTAAATAAGTATTATGTTTGAAACTTGAATTTGCCAAGACTCTTTAGGACCCTTTGCTCATTTTTATGTTTTCTTTGTTTATGGTGAAGTGTGAGGTAACATAATTGACATCAAAATTTTCTCATCTTATCTTTCCCTTTGGAGAAGAATTTATAGTTTGTGCTTTAGACTCACAGACATATAAAAATGTAGTAACGCTTTTGGTTCACTTCACAGAGCACGTGCACTAATAGGCACACCCTTACTCCAACAGATAACTATAACAGATTCCCACTCTGGCTGCTGATTCCCACTGGGAATAGGGATAATAGACCAGAGCACCCATAATGAGTACATGTAACACCAGAGCAGAAAGAAGGCAAAAGAGCTTCTCACATCAGGTGATTCTGTGCATAGTGTGGAAAATTCTGGAGTATTTTTACTGCATGGAGAAAGGGTCCTTTACTGCTATTCTCTCCTGGCTTACTGGAGTATCTCTGTTAGGAGGCCTGGCACTAGGCATGGCTGAATGTCTTCTCCAAATTCAGAGATGAAATGTGTGTGTGTTTCATTCCTACTTTATTTTTGTATATGACACTATGTGGCTTCACAGGAGAAAACAAAGCAGGAACCATCCCTGAACCTTATTTATTTATTTTTTTTTTAAATAAGCTTCATCCGTGATGTCATAATTCACTTCTTGGGGGGGGGGGGAATTTAAAAATAGGACTATCCTCAAAATGCCTTTTCTCATGTGTGAGCAGTGATGTAATGAGAGCATAGGGTTTTAAAACTAATTTATTATGCAGTAATTGTCATCGTTCCCATGCTGCATTTTTCTCTATAAGATTAGGAAGCAATGGCATTCTTTATGCTTAATGGCACAAACAATTATAGTACTGTCTTGGCACTGGTTTGCTGCTTTGGCTGGCCCTGATGCTGCTGGTTTTTAAATTGGCTGCAAAGCAGCCTGTGGGACCGATGTATAATCAGTCGTCTGTTGGCGTGTGGTTCTGGATAGCGTTTTTCGTTTGACTCATCTCTGATTGCAGGGAATTTGCTATTGGCTGGGGCATATTGGAGAGTATGGCTGTATGCAAGCTCCTTATGAGCTATATGCAAAGTCCCTTTTATGGTAAAAGCAGATAGTTCCACATATAACAGGAAAATGTGCACCATCCCAATTTACTGTTTCATTGCTTCTTGGGATTTCTTTCTGAATTTAATGTTATAAACTCTTTCTAATGTTCCAAGCTCAAAAATCTGTG
The DNA here is from genome assembly GCA_025920805.1 of Petroica traversi. Classification (NCBI taxonomy): domain Eukaryota; kingdom Metazoa; phylum Chordata; class Aves; order Passeriformes; family Petroicidae; genus Petroica; species Petroica traversi. The sequence goes on along the minus strand of JAHLSL010013672.1, from coordinate 1,567,130 downwards.
TGTCTGGGTTTTGCCAAATAATGCTTGTGCTGTGCTTAGACATTATGCTGCAGAAGTTGAGGCTGAACCAAACTGAGCATCCTTGTAGTATTTTTCTGTGGCTGAAATGACTTCAACTTCTGTAAGTGTTTCTTGGGGAACACAGTAGGAGCCTGAGCAAGAAAATAGGAGGAGACAGACCAGATCATTAACATTGTATTGCCTTCCTTTATAATGTATTTATGGTTCCCCTTAGGCAGAGACCTTTGGGAGTTGGGGAGTCCATCAGTTTTGGTGATCATGTTGACTTGAAAATGGAGATAGTTGCTGAAGGAGTTAGAGAGAAGTTCAGCGTTCCTATTTGACCATCTCAGAATGTCAGTTCTGCTCCCAGATATGGGCATGGCTTTTTCCTAGACCAATATTTATACTCTTGAGCTGTCTGTGTGTGATTAAAAGCCACATCATGGCTTGTCACACCTGTGCATAGCATAGTGCAAATAATAATGTGTAGTAATAATTAAAGCACAGCGAAAATACTATTTATTTCTGTGCTGCAGGTGATGCCGGAATAATTTTTGTCTTTTCTTTTATATACCTTTTACACAGTTATCTGTATTCACAAGTATTAGCAGTATGCATACTTGCCACCTTTTACTTAGTTTAGTGCTTAGTGTTTTGTAAGTGTTCTGCAGGCCTGAGACTAAACACCCTAGAACTGCAGAGCCAGGGAGACCAAACATTCCTACTATCTCAGGAACCCAAGGTCTCCTAGCAGGACAGATTCTGTAAACTAGGGGTTAGCCCACCCCAACCCCATTATTGGGCTCTCTTGTTAGATATGCTAATGTGTAAAGTCTATAACTGGTGTGTGTGATTGATGGGGGTGCATTTGCCATGCTGTCACCTGGGTGAAGTGGATGCATCAAACAGGATCCTGATTAAAATACTGAGGTAAAGACCCCAACCCCTTTAACTGTGTCTAGTTTCATTTTCCTAACATCAGGAAAAAGGCATCACAGGTATGGAGGGCTTACCTGTAAGATGTAGGGCTAAAATCTGGAAATATTGCACCCTGGCTTGGAGATCAGCATTCACATTGTATTTTCTGAGATAAAACTCAAAAACTTTGTGCAGAATTGGATAAAAAATGAAGGAAGGAGGCACGAATTTATCTGTACATAATGTCTTTTAACTTGCAATATTGTGCGCTTTGACTCCTCTGCCTTGATATCTTGTGCCTGAACATGTGTGAAACTGTCTGACTTCATGTGAGACACAAAGCCTGCACACACCTATTGACATACCAGAAATCAACACCTCCTCTTCTGTTTCTATGATCAACTTCCATCAAGCTTTTTAAACCTTTAAAGAGCCGTTAATATGGTGGAAAAGATGGCCTTTTAGTTGTACTCACTAACTTATCAGCTTCTTCAGATATATACCCACTTTTCCCTTTCTGAATTTTTGTTTGCCCTGATAACAGTGCTCTACATCTGCGCTGGGTTTACCAATGAGGCTGGCTGCATTTTTTTCTCTTGCTGTCTGACTTCTGCTGTATTTAAAAATATCTTTTCACCAGTTCAGGTGTTGATTTTTGTCAGCTTAATCTTAACAAGTCTTGTGTCAATATATTATATCATTTTTTGAAACTTGTACAGGCTTTTTGTAATGAATGCTTGCCACAGATACAATTAAACCCAAGCAAGGAAAATTCCTTTCAAATTTGAAGGATTATATGCTATTAATTGTTTTCCAAGTTAATAACACTATATATTATTTTATGTTTGGAATAGCCTGTTTGCTATTACCGAGTGAAAGTGGTTGAATTAATGATATATTGCAGTGTGTTTAGGCAACCACACAATGGCTGAGGAGGATCTGTGGGGTCTGCTGCATCTGGAACTGTTTAGGCTCTTTGCACAGCAATGACTGTATTGAGCCATAATGATTCCAAAGCTGCAATTACTGTAAAATGAAAACATAGCCCTTTAAAGTTATTTGGGTGGATAGATGCTCTATGGACTGAGCTGTTACTACAGCCTGGAAGTTGTAACATGTGCCAGTGTTTAAGCCATGCTGTGTATTAACCAGCTTATTGTATCCATTTTCTCCCAAGTGCAAGAGAAGCCAAGAAAACTTCCATTAAAAAAAGATCCTACTAATTTAAGGTGGAACAAACTAGTGTGAAATAATAATTTGGCTTTGGTTTGCTTTATAGTAGCACCTCCTGGAACGACCTGCTGTCAGGTTGTGCAGGAGCTGGAGCTACCGGTGGACATGTGAGAAGTACTTTATTATAACTGAGTGGCAATGACAGAAGAATCAGTGTTGCTAATGCATACTTATTATTTTAACTCTCCAAGTGCCTTCCAGCACATGGGCTGTTTCTGGTGCTGTCACGCTGCCCGTTAGAGCAGCAGCTCTTTAATGGTCTGAGCAGAAATCCTTCTGCCTGCTTGGTGCCAGGGGAGATCCTGTTCAATGCTGCTGTCTTATCACTCTCTGATGTGGTGGGACAATACTTCCTCCCAGTCAGGGATGTTTAAGATTTGAATAAAGGTCAGGAAATTCTTGAAAATTAAATGCAGGAAACTTTAATTTTTGCTTTTGAGACCAGAGATCAGATTTCAGGTTTCTCTTCTGAAACGAATGTGCCTGAAGCATCTTGCTGTAGTTGCTTTCATGTTATTAAATGATGGTATTTTCAGAAGACCACAAAATACTGAGAATACTGGAGGGGGGAGCCCTAGTTCACGTAATATTTAATCTCAGTTAAGTGCCTCTTCCTGCTAGCTGCTCCCAGCTCTGTCCCCTGGCTGGAGCACAAACTGCATGAGTGGAATAGCTGTGCACCACATCTTTTCTGCAAACACCTCCTGTAACCCACTGGTAGCTGCTGAAATAGCTGGAGTAAAAGCTGCATCACTGCTGTGCTCAGGAAACCCTTGTTCCTTCCAGTGACCCCCATATTGCTCTTATTGCAGAATTAAGCCTATATGTCTGTTTTTCCTTTCATCTGCACTGTTTTCATCTTCTATTGATGAAATGGGCTATAGCTGAAACTGTATTTCTGTCTGGAATGCTGTTTAATTAGAATAAATGATCCAGTGTGTACGTAAGATTATTTTTCTTTAATAAATCTTTTCTCCATGTGTATAATCAATGACAAAACTAATTAGGAATGACAAACGTAATTCAGTAGGTTAGAGGGAAAGATTTGTAATGCCTCTTGTACTGCTTTTCATAGCTGAATTGTGGACACTGTGGATTCTTTGTTTACTCTGTCACCTTGAAGTCTAGTTTACCAAATTTAGCTCGGCATTCTTGTGTTTCTGTAATTTGTGCTGTTCTTCCATCTCGGGGTTCTTATTTCAATTAAATTTTTATCTCACTGGTTCTTTTTTATTAAGTTACCCTCCTTATAAAAGTTAATTTTAATTAACTGTTGTAATAAAGAAGTTATGGAAGCTGTAACCAAGATATGGTAACATAAATTTTCACTAAAATGCACATTTAAAAGAAGAATGGAAAGTTTATTTTTTTTGCTATTTAATTAAAAGTTAAAAATCAGATGTGCAAGCTGAGGGGAAAAAATTAGAGTTGAAATGAAATATTCTGTATTCTCTTCATAGTTTTTTGGTTGGTGTGTTGAGGGTTTTTTTTTGTTTTTTTTGCAAGTTATATAACTTTCCCCATCAGGTTTTTCATTCTTTTCTTTCTGAAATGATGCATCACACCTGCTTCTGAAATCCAGGGATGGCTGTTTCTCATTTTTTTTCCTTTTAAGAAACAAATGTAGTTATTATTGGAGTCAGTTGTGAAACTTGTGGAGACTTTCTGGTAGAGGTTTAGGCTTTGGGGAGTCTTAACCCAGCAACACCACCATTTTCCTGGACCCTTCTTTATTCCTGCAAGCTGTAACACTCCCTGCCTTGCTGTGCCATACTCTGACCCACACACTCCTATCTCTTCTGTATGGAGTAAAGAGCTGTTCTTGTTTACTATTTCAAACATCTGTGCTGTTTTCCATCTTCTCACCACTCACAGTGGAAGATAGTTCAGCTTTTTATATAATACCCTTGATTTTCTTCTCTGTTCCCCCATATCAGATACAGTTACTGATGAGAATGACACTGGCATTGTCACTGCCGACCCACATTTTCTAGCAGACAGGTACGGGGTAGTGGTGAAGGAGCAGGAGGAGCCCAGTGTTGTAAAAGATGCTCTTTCTGCTCTGAAAGCAGCATTAGGCCAGGGGAATTTCTTTGTCCTTGTGCCAGGGCAATTTCTTTGTCCTTGTGCCAGGGCTGATAGTCTTCTCTCTCCTGGAGTTTCTTCAAGCCTTTCTTCCCTGTGCCAAGAGCACCTTTGTACATTCCTCTGCAAGTACAGTTCTTACATGAGACCAAGATACCTTTCATGTTTGTGTCTAAGTTGGACCTACCTTAAAATTTCATGCAGGTAATAAATCAGTTCAGTTACCCCAGTAAATTTCTCTGGAGAAAAGCCAAGGGAAGGAATCAACATGGTTTATAAACTTTCAAAATACATAGTAAGTACTTTTTCCCTTAACTTGGTGATTTACTTATATGCATTGTTAATAGGTTAATATGGAGAAACATTTGGTTTGGTGCCAAAAATCATCAGGAACATAACCCAGAACAATTTTTAAGGGCACAGCTTTTAAACAAGCTTCTGGAAGAAGCATTATTTGACAGCACAAAAGTGAAATAACCCGGTTTGTTATTTTAATCTCGTATCTACACTTCTGGTGTTCTGTCTTGTGGATGATTTGCATTCAGCTGAGGCTTTGGCTGATAGGTTACCATAAATGGCTCAAAACCAGATTGTTCCACTTACATACAGCAATTTTTGTGCGTAATTAGAATAAAGCCAGGCAACTTTCTGAAATACCTCTTTTCACCTGATTAAACTTGGAGTCATTGTTCCTGAAATAAAACAGTTGGCTTTTTAGAAGTCCATGGGCTTTTTCCCTCCATGTAAGGTAGGAGTCACTGTTCTTCAAAAAAAGCATTTCTTGAAAAAGAATACTTTGTTAAAATTTAGATAAACTCTTATATGTGGGAATTTGAAATTAACTGGTTTTGTTTTAAAAATATTAAATCCCAAAGAGTACTTTGAAGAGCAGTGATGGTCTTTGTAAAATGGAAAAAAATAAGGTTAGATTTTGCTCTTGCTTACTTTGATGACTAGGGAGAGACTTTGTAGTCAATTGTACAACTTATCAGGTTCATTAAAAACTAAATGCCATACTTGTAAAATTTATCCTCTGAATGAAGAAAGATTAATAGCAACTTTGGTAACTGACTCAGAAGTTCAGCTGAAGTTTGGGAAGGCTAAGCTCATATATCCTGGATGTATGCAGAATAAGAAAGCAAACAGCTTTTTGGAGTAGTTTACCCATGTAAAATGAAAAGAACATGCAGCAAACTAACTCAGCAACACAGTCCCTGATGTGTGGCTCACAGCACAAACACAGGAAAGATTATTAAAGGCTTTCCTCACTGAGCCTTTCCCAGTGTCCCTAGGGTATTACAGCCCCTACCTCACACATGAAGAAAACACTTATTTTTACCATCTTCCAAGACAGTTGTGGTCTTTCCCAGTTTGCCCCAAGATGTGCTGCATTCCAAAGGCCTCCAGACGGGTTAAGGCACTGTGGTCTAAGAGGCTGCAAATCTCTCTCACCTCATTATTACTGCAGAGGAAGATGTGGATGATGGAGAGCAGACATAGCTATCCTTTGAGGATGTTGTTTGAGAAATCTCCTTTTTTTTGGGCTAGGATAGGGTCTTCTCCTGACCCAGCAGCACGAGTTAGTTAAGACTGAAAACCAGAACAGACCGGGCTTGTAAAAGGGTTTCTACTGCCTACTTGTTTTCCTGTCATTCTTGGTGTGGCCTCATAAAGTCAGTGACAGGTACAGTACCAACCCTCATTTATGGGTAAACTGGTTTTGTATCACTGTGTAAACTCTGAGATGTGTCTTCACAGCCAGCAGCTCTGCTCTGGGTCTGTGTGAGCTTGCTCGTCGTGGCTGCAGGGTAGCAGTCCACGATTGGAGTGCTGAAAAATGGATGTCAGCAAAATTCATTTTCAGAAAATGAAAATTAGTCCAAAGTAAATCAAGTTCATGGAACAGAAATCTAGGTAGCAGATAACTGATACAAATTTCCTGTGGTATTCCTGTCTCTGTGGGAGGTTGCTGTACATTATAGAAATAGAAATGATTTTTTTTTTTTGCAAAAGCACATAAAAAAAAGGTTGAAAACAGTTTAAAGAAAATAAGAAACATCTGTCTTCCTCCTCACCCTTTTTTGTGTAGGTTATAAGCCACTTTGCTACTAAAACAGATTGTCATATTTTATTCCTATTTTTTTTTGTGTCTGTGTGTTTGATATGAAAAAGCACTGGCCAACTGCATGCTGTTCTTTCATTTTGGTTTTTGTGTGTGATAGCAGCATTTGGAGAGAAAAAAAATGAAGGCAAGAAACTTACTCTAAAGTTTATAACCAAACTCCAACTGAATCTCCAACTAGGTAACTTATAGTAGCTTTCTTCAGATTTCTTCTCCAGCTTTATTCTTATTGACCATTTCAACTGCAGTTAAATATTTCCCTTCAGCTGATGGTCATCTTGGAATAAGCAGAGGATGTTGCTGGAACATGTCTGAAGGCAAAAGAGAAGAGCAATGAGGCCATTCTACCCTGGGCAACTCTCCAAAGGAAGTATTTCACACTTGGCTTTCATGCCCTGGTGTGTGAGACCTTGTGATTTGACTACTTGAAGTGGTAAAACTCAAAGTATAATTTGAAGTGCAATTGGTTTTGCATTGTGCAGCATGGACTGTCTGTGTTAGCTGATATTATTTAGTGTATAATTAGAATTTTCTCTCAGAGGTTATTAACTGGGCTATCTTCAGCTGTCTCTTTACTTAGGCGAGTGTTACATCTACATTACCTTTTGAAACACCAAACCTGCCTTTTGTGAAGTCAGGATGAGTTGCATGTATTCTCACTTATTGTTTGGGAAACTGCGTCAGGAAGTTATTTATCCAAACACTTGTAGCTGCTCCTCATCAGGCGTCAAGGTAGGTGCCTGGATCCCAAATCTTCTGTCCTGAGCACTTGTCCTTGCTGCACGTTTGTTGTCACCTAAAGGCAGCTTCCCTTCCCTGAGTTATTTGAGCTTTACTATGCTTCGGTGCCCTCTGCTGCTCCCTTCAAATACTGCTGTCTCCTTGCTATCTGAGGGACGTGGATTATTTTGTTCTATTTTTTTTTCCTATAAATTAATTGGCATGGTCGTTCCACTGGTGAAAAGTTGCTAGTAACAAGGATTAGAGTAAGGGACATAGAGTGTACTGAAAACTATTTCCTTTGGACACATTTTTTCACTTCTGAAATTCTGACATGATTCAGACTGAGATCATGGGGTTTTCTTTTCTTGTGGCAGAGGCAGATTATATATGGATATATACAAGTAGTTTTTGTTGTTATTTTCTTAAGTTTCTGCCTATACCACATATAGGAGCTGATATTCAAAAGTAGAGAGCCATTTCAGATTCCTGAAATCAGGAGCTATACATTTTGATTTTGGAGCTCAAAGTAGGTTCTTATTCTTTTCCTGTGGTTTTGTTGGTTTTGGTTTTTATTTTTTTGATGTGCCCCTCCTTTCCTTTAATTTTTTTTGTTTTATACCAGTTAGTTTGGCAGATCCATCCTCTGATTACTCCTGTTCCCTAGAAAGAAGCCTTAAGTCTGTAATCCATTGACCCACACATTTTGCTGTATTGAGGGCCTGTTGCTGTATGGTTCCAGCTGCAGTGATCTTTGTGTTAAATATTTGGGGTTAAGATTCCTTCCTGCAGTTTCAGTTTCTTCAGTGGTTCTTTCTAGCTCTCAGGAACACCCATAATAAAATGTTACATTAGACTTGGTTTTCCATATTATTAAGATATTCACAGAAGTGAAAGAAAAAGTACTATTACATGATGTTTTGTGACCTTACGGATATTCAATTAATCCAGTTTACCTTTGCCTCAAGCCAAGCAGATGTTCTTTGTGCTTTGTGTGAGAATTGTGTCTCGAGTGTCTCATTTGAGTTTGTCCAATTTCAGCTTCCAATGGCTGGTTCCAGTTATACCCTCCTATAATTCATAGATATAAATAAACTTCCAGTAACTGTGATTTGCTCGTGGAAGAGACTTGCAATACTATAATCCTATGTTCTCTCTATTAATGAAGGTCCATAGGTAAGACATTGTCCCAACCCTTAGACTATTTTTATTATTACTTTTTTGGCCTTCAGCTTTTCAAAAATTTGTAAAAATTTAACAACCAAAATTGTGGAGGGCATTTCAGAATCAGTTTCACCATTTGTAAGTGTAATGGTAATTATTTTCTTATTCTTACTGACTACTGAGTGCTCACCTTAGCTGTTTTTCTTTATTAATTAGTAATTGTACCTACTTCCTAATTCCCTTTGTTGATTCCTTAACGAGAGTTGCTTGAAATCTGCCACTCGTTTATACTAAATTTTCATATGAGTTATTGATTCTGTAAATCTTGATTTTAAAGGTATATCTACCAGATCAAATGCTCTGCAAAAGTTCAACAGTTTTATAATTACCATTAAGCCTCCCAGCCACACCCAGTATCAGAGTGTGGCATCAGGTTTATTTGACAGGACAGCTTCTCTGTTGGTGTGCATAACAGAGTTTTCTTGGTTCTCTGCATGTGCTCTTCTGTTTGTGAGAAGCACACTATTTCCCTTATCTGTATGGAACCATTACCTTGGCACAGAAACTGAAAGCAGTTTATAATTCTGTTTTAAAGACAAGCTGTCAGCAAATCCTGTCCTGACCACTCTTGAGAGTATCTTATACAAAAAAATAATTGTTCCTAGATTGGTGATTGATGTAGCAGAACTGATAAAAGTTACATTGTTTTAAGCGTGTTTATAAATCACCCTGTCCATATGTTCATTTCCTGTAATCTGTCATTATGGTTTCAAATGTAATTGTGAGAGACACAAAGCTGGCTTTGTAGCAGTCTGGAATGAGGTTTGCTTCCATTTGGTCTACGTTGAAAGGTGGCTCAAAGCAAAAATTTTAATCCTGGAATACCATATATGTTACAACAGGATATCTTTGCTCTGTGGTTTTGAATTACTGAAGGGCATAGTCCATCTTCAGAGTTTTCCCCCTAGCATTTCTGGGATTTATGCAAAGTAACTGGGCCAGTTAAAGGGATTTCTTGGCAGAGAGGACCATGTTTTTTTTTTAAATACAATTCTTTTTCTCACTTGGGAGGTTAACATTATGTCAAGCTGGGTTTAAAATCAGTGTTGAGTGGGGATTTTGGCTCCATCTGACACGGATGGGTTACTAGAGCACTGTGGGGTATGATCTTTGCTCTGTTCCTGAAGATGCTTCCCAGTTTCTCAGCTAGGCCCTGAAGTTCAATGAGAGAGCATTTATTGCAGCAAGAGTGAAATCTGAAACACTCTCTTCATGTACAGGTTTTTGCATTGCAAGGGATGGAAAAATGGTTTTGGAGAAGCAGTCTAACTTTTACTATCTTTTAGTTCTTTGTCAAACTCAGCCAGGAGCATGATGGAGGCAGGGGTTTACTCTGTTACAAAGAGCCCCTGCTAAAACAGGAGAATAGGTAGAGCATAAGCATTTTCTGAACTCTGTACCTTGGGTACCCAACCTTGACTGGCAGGGAGGTTACTGGCCTTCGAACTGTGCAGGTTTCCTTCCAGTTAAAGATTATTCCTTTAAAGAGTCAAAATTGCATACAATATTGTCCTCTAAAACTGCCACACATTCTTCCAAAAGTATTATTAACTGTCTACACACCCTATCTAATTTTCCTTAGTCACGAGTCTTGTTAAAGAATCTTTCTTTTGCCCAGCTCCATCAAACTATATGAGCCTCCTATTCTGCATAGTGGATAAGGACAACATTTCAATTAAGTATGGTAAAAACAGGAAAGTAATTTTTTTTCTTTCTGCCTTTTTTTTTTTTTGTTTAGTACTTCTCTGTTGTCTGAGTAAATTTTCTGCTCTCTCACTTTGTGTAAAGGGTTTGTACTGAGACACTGAGACCTTTTACTGACATCTGTGTCAGTTAAGTAAAACACTTCTTTATTGCAAACTTGTTTGTTAGGAGCAGATTTGAGTGAGTTCATAACAGTAAATGCAAAACTGTGGCGTTTAAGAGACACAAGCAAATTATCTGTACTGGGAGATTTGACTTTAGTCAAGAACTATGGAATACCTTTGGTTTTGAATTAGGATTTGGGGATATAATAAAAATTGTTAGCTGTGCAATTGAAAAGTATCCCTTAAGTCCAACTCAGGATGTGCTTCTTTTTCTCCATCTGAAAAATTGGAAAGAAATAGCATATTTGAGTTGTGTTGCTCAGTAAAGCAGGAAGAGTAAATTCTATTGCAGGTGTTAAAAGAGGACAGAGTACATGGTTAGCCCATCTTTCTTCTCAAACAGAAAATCAATGCTTTATTCCTGTTTTCCAACAGAGAATTTATTAGCTACTTCAGGTGTTATGTTCATGCATTGTATCAAAATGTGGTCAGTATGATGGTACATTTCAGTGCACTTTAATCTTTCAATCATTTTATTTGCATTTTATAATTTTAGAAGAGATTTCCTTTAAAAACATGATCAGTTTTACTATTATCTGAGGAATTTTCTCTTACTTAGAAAAATGGTTGGTAGTATCTAAACTATGCCAGCAAAATTGGAATTTTGTATTTTCCCTCAATGCATCTCTGACTTAGATTTTTATTCACTTTGTATGTGTGCAGACACACTTGAGATCTGCTTTTAATTACTGGATAGGATTTACAAATCAGAAATGCAAACACAAGCACACAGCTTTTCATCATATGTAAGTCACCTTTCAAAAACTTTCAAGGAATCATATTTTTAGAAGCCTATTATTTGTATAGACACAAGTAATGCAATAGCTCAGTCTTTGAGATTATGAACATGCTTCTGATGAGTATATTCTTGGCATAAGTCAGGAGTATTATATAATAAGGGAACAATGTATTTTTATACTTTTCTTCCAAAACATTCCCTAGTGAGAACCAGGCGAAAAAACTCCCGTAGGATTGCCTATGAATAGATCCCCATGCAACATGATAACTTCAGCCAAATTACACAAAGTGGATTTAAAATCCTTCTCATATTTTCACAGTTATGTTTTTAAAACCCTCTATTGGCATCTAATATGAATTCTGATTGTATAACTGTAAGACCCAGACCAACAGTCTATAGATGGTATTAAACTATCCCTCTGGCAGTATGGATGCCCAAAAGGCCCAGTTGTCAAAAGCAGTAAACTATTGAGTGAGGGAAGATAAAAGCAGAGGGACTAATCCAGATCTACCTGGTGCCTCAGAATGTACAGAAAATCACTGCTGAGGCTGAGGAAAAAGTCTTTGGCTCGGTAGTGCTATAGGTTTATGATTGCGTACACCACAAATGGAAAGCCTTACTTAAGGTGAGATCCTCTGTAATGCAGCCTTCAGAGAGGTCAGTGACCTGCTGTAGCAAGAGGTGTCAGAAAGGAAGGGAAGGGATTTGGCCCTACAAGAGTTCAGATTTAGAAAACAGATGAGTGGTAGGTGGTTACCCTTCTTCACTCCTTTTGCTTCCCCTGGGACTTTTGTAGCTCTACAGTGTCACACAGAATACAGCCCAATACCCTCTACATGGCCACGTGCAAAGGCTGAGAACTGAGGTGAGGCAAAGTGAAGATTAATGTGGGTATAGCAGCTGTTGCCTGTGTTAATGATGTTTCCTAGCATTTAATGAGTAGTTTCTAAAGAAAGCTATTAATCCATGGTGGCCAAGAGAATGAGAAAATGTATCTATACAATAGATGGTATTTATAGCGCAAATGAGGATTTAGGAGTCAAGTGAATGATCCAAATTAAGCAGGAATTGATCAGCAGGCTTAAAAGCGCCAAAAGACAAGTAGTTTTTGGGTGTGCAATATGTCTGTTTCCAGGCAGATCATCTGGGAATAGGTATATATAGTCAGCCTCCAGAAGGCAGTGGAACAGTCTTGATTCATCCAAGCTGCTTTTATATTAAATAAGAAACACAAAGTTGATTTGTGATAAAAGAGTTGAACAGAACAGTAGTTAGGTGATTTGAAGGCTGCTGCCTAAAGTGGGAAATATATTGTGATATAACATGTTTTGGAAGAGACCTCCCTCTGGCAGACCTAAACCAGGAGACGCATCTTGGAAAGAACAGAAAGCTGATATATAAACTTTCTCTGCAAGCCAAATATGAGACATTGCAAGGCCCATGGATTAAAACAGTAGTAGGCCTTTTGTTACCTTGGTGTTCTGAATCCTGATTGCTCCAGAGTAGCTCCCCCACCACAGTATCTAGTACAGATCAAAGGGAGAATGCCTCTGCAAGACTCCATGGTCTATACCTTGGCTCCAAGGCAGGATCAAAATAAGTAATGCCATAAAATGTGGAACATTCAAAAGTGTTTGAAATTTGTCAGTGGATAAACTCATATAAAATCTGTTAACTGTGTGTTGTGGACTGCACAGCTCATTGATCTCCTAGCTCTCTGGAAAGCTTCACTTATTAATTTAGCTTTATATATTTCAGTGGAAAAAAAAATGTGTGCAACCAAGCAGGAAGTTGTTTCAGGCTTTAAAATAAATATAAATTTGTATATGGACTATGGGACAAGGCATAGAAGATATCTCTCTCTTTCATGCCAAAAAAGGAACTTTGCTATGCTAAAGATGTTGAAAAAACACCATTCAAAATCTGTGTGTGTGTGTGTGTGTGTGTAAAAATGTATTCTTAAGTGGATCTTTTTTGAGGCTATTTGAAGAAGCATAATTCTAGACCCTAAACAAATACTTTACAGCCAGGGAAGACTGGTAAAAGAAGTTGAGAAAAGTATGTAGGAGATTTTCCCCTCTTCTTTGATCTTTATCTGCCCATATGTGTAAGAAATGACATCCACATCTGTAGTTTGGCCGTGTCTGACATGGAATTCAGGGGTTCTTGTAGGTTCTATACAAAACCCAACAGAGCAAGATACTTTCCATCAGTTTCAATGGCTTTTATTTTGAGCTTTGTTCACTAAGTGCCTGACAGTGATAGTTTGGTTATCTTTCATTTACCAGAGTAATAGCAGAATTAAAAACAAAAAAGGACTTTGTTGGTTAATTTATTTACATCAATTTTCCTTAAGTCCAAATGCTAATATCTCTTTTAATAATGAAATTCAGAACCCACAGAACCCCACCAACACTCCTCCCTTCTCCAAACCCTTCAAATATAAGCAACCAGGGAATTTTATAAATGGATATTCTTACCTTTACTACAAAAAATTAATGTGAAAGTCCTATCTTGGAATAAGCTATTCATTAGTTGGCTTGGCAGAAGGAACATAATCCAAATGAATGAGCTGCCAAGAGTATTTTTAGTGGTTTTATGTTGCCCATTCAAATCTTGGAAAATTTCTTCAGAAAATTGGACAAACTGACCACTCATTTTTAGGAGTTTTCACGAGATCTAAAAGTGAAAAGCAACTATTGTATTTAGCATCTGTTAGTGGAGGTTTCAGGCTACAGAACTTGAGGAGGTACTGCTGGGAAGCTAATACAATAACCATAAAATATTGGACTGATAATAGGAAATGCTGGCACTGAACAGATATGGAAAGAGTCATGCTAATATTCCATATCCAGGCCTGCTGCCCTGTGTCGAGTGCTAAAGATACTGTGGTGAAACATACGCAGTAGTAGAGATCTGGAACGAAATCAGAGTCAAATTCAAGATAGATGAAATTGTCTTTTTCTCCCATGAATGCTATTCATTGGATAATTCTGTTTTTGGAGAATTAAAAGCCAGGAACTTTGACACAGAAGAGAAAGCAAGTTGTGCTAACATTTTTCCAAATGGGGAAATATGTCTTTACCCCACATGTGTAATTAAGCCCTCATCTTCCTTTATTTGAAGTCGGTGGCTTTTTCTTTTTCTCTTGCTTCTTTGGGAATTGGATCTAGACCTGTGCTACCATTGTAGCTGTTCCCTAGACAGGTTTTTTCTCCCCAAGCTGGAAGCTAGCAAATCAATAAAAGGAGAACTATTCACCAGATAACAAATGAGTTTCAGTGGTTTATATTTTATTTGACTCAAAGTGGAAAGGAATGACAAGAAAATATCACATTTTTAATACCACATAAAATACATTTCTGAGAAGCTGTTCTCTGCACATGGACCTTTTTTTTTTTTCTCAGCAACAGTCTGTTTTTAACCTGTACGTAAGTTATATCCAAAATCTGCCCTCAGAACTTCTGCATATTGAGATCATCTGCAAGATGAGATATGGGCAGGAGATTTTGGAGGGTTTTGGTTAATTGGTTTTGTGTTTTGTTTTGGTTTTTTTTTTTAATTATCTTAAAAGACCCCTACTTGACAAATTTAAATGTTTTGCTGCCTCTGAGGGAATATAGGTGGAGGAAGCTTGAAATGTCAGAATTGGTACAAGCTTTTGACTGAATAACCAGAGATCAAACAAAAATTACACCTCTGACAGAGCAGAAGCAGCTCAAGAACCCATTTTTGCAGTGCAGGTGCCCACCAAGGAAGGTTCCCAACATCTTCAAGTCAGGCTTGTGTAAAGCAACCCCTTCCAGACAATGAATGAAACTGTTCTTCAAGGGTAGGAAAACAGCTGGAGTCAGTGGAGCTGAGCAAACTTAAATATTTAATATGTCTCTAAGTTAAGCATGAGTAATAAAAAGAAACACTAAAATTATATTTTGATTTTGGGTCAGTTATGCCATTGTTTAATATCACCCAATGATGAGCTCATGGTTGAAGGGGCAAGAACTGTTTTCTCTGAGAAGAAAACTCATCTGCTAAATTTGATTTATGCCACAGTAAAGAGGCACCATGATCAGGCTGACAAGTTTTAGAGTTGGGGCAGAATTTCAGTCAGACTGCTTTTCAGTTGTAGGCTTAGTAAATGTTCTCCTTCAATATATTAATTTAAAGTGGCTCTTCAAAAAAGTGATATCTACCTTAAAAATCAGGGGTAACAAACACATTATCATAAAATAATTCCTTTGAAAATCAAAATTTATAAACTTCTCTCCCTTTATAGAAATAGAAATTAGGATTCATATAATTGTTGTCATCTAGCAATATGGATTTACTATTTTTCCTTTTGACATTTGTTCTGTTGCCAGGCTGTATCTGCTTATGGTCTGTGATCTGCTTTGCATTAGGTTTCTAGAAATATTACCATTAAAAGTGCTACATGTAGTATTAAATAGCAGGGTGAGGCAGGAGACATGAGTAGAATCACTTGTTCACAAATGAGGAGTTTGGATGCCTCATCTCAGTGATAGAGTATAAATACCTATAATCAAATCATTGGTCTGGCACTATGGATAATCTTGGTATGAAATTGAGGCAGGGGTGCAATATTCCAACATCCAGGGTTATGAATATTGCAGATTATGGATAGACAAAATGTGCAAGAAAGACTTTCCTATACTGGCTGCTCTTGCTGCAGTTTATTCTTCTGTCAGTATTTCCCCTATAAACTCCTTTTATTCATAGGCTTGGCAGTTAGCCATAAAATTTTGCTTCTAGCAGGAACTTGGCAGACAGTGTCTCAAGTCAGGAAAATTATTTTAAACACATTTTAAAAATATATATATTGGGGCTCTTTTAAAAGTTAGAGGTGCAGTAATTTTTGTCTGAGAAAAAGGATTGGTTTCAGTGGTTTTTTTTCATTGTGAGTTCTCAAAACATTTTCCTAAACAATGAAAAAAAGTTGTAACCAATTAATGAAAACATGACTTTTTCAAAAGCATGTGTATGAAGGTACTACACATAAGTGTCAGTGACTTGTGTATTTTTAAGTGATGGTTTTTAGGGTATTGCTTTAAATCAAATATCTCATGTGTCATTGTGATGAAATAAAGCTTCTTTATGATGTTATAAACTGTGATGGAAATAGTATGCACCATAAGTAATTTTAAATTCTCTTTACTTACTTTTCCATAACCTGACTGTAAGTTTTGTACACAAGAGTCTTGGAAAATCAGCCCTTCAACAAGTTCAGCATGATACAACAATTAGAAAGGTTGTATGAGCAAGTGGTGCCATTATGTCAGTCTGTTGTATGGCAGGAGCATACTGGGGTTGTGTGAGCATTCCTGGGAGCAGAACAGCCTTTCCCATACATTAGAATTTGCTGTGGTAATTTGGGCAAATGCCACCTGGAGCAACACAAATCAGCAGGAGAGAAATTTGATGATTGTGATTATTACAGCTCACCTGTAAGCTGAGAAACAAGTCCCCTCCATGCTTTCCTCATCACTTCTCTCCTACAGTAAACTGTAACTTTGCTGCCTTGTTTATTTTAGTCTTGAGCTTTAGTAGTTGATAGCATTCATGTCATAACTGTCCCTACCCTGGAATGACTTCTTCAACTGCTGTCAAGTGGGTCTCCATCAAATGAAGACATCCAGGAGGATGTGAGGAGTCCTAAACCAGCACAGGTATTTTATCAAGAGGAGATGAGTCTATGATAGGTACCTGACCCTCAGGAGAAATGCATAGGATTTCTTTTTGTTTGTACTGTTCTTTTACATGGAAAGCATTATTTAAAAGCATTGAAAAATATATAATTGAAGTAGGATTGCAATTTCATATGGCATCAGAATATGGATAAAAAACCCTGAAAAATAAGCCTCAACAGGACAGATTTTGCATATTTGATAGTGGCACTGAAGTGTCACTGTGTCATCTTGGAAAGCTGGTGGTCCTCTCCTTTCACAGACATAATGCCCATTCTTTAATTCATGTCAGTCTTGTTTTTCCACTGCATGCGCTGAATTGAGACCAGTTTTTAAAATTGCATGGTAAAGCATTTAAAATAACCTTCATTTGGATGCTTGCAAACACATTTAATAAGTTAATTTAAAAAAATAATGCCAGATAGACTTCCCAGAAATTGGAATCTCTTTTTCTGTTATGGACCGGAGGCATTCTGCACATTGGACTCTGGCTGACCTGTCACACTGTTTGTGCTGGATGGAGAACATGTGGTGTGCTGTGTGAAGGTGGAAAAATCCAGTGTATCCAGGTGAAAATTTTGAATATACATTCAGTACAGCTTTCATGCATTATTACTATTTTATGGACTTCAGGAAATATATAAACTGGTGTTAATGCAAATTTATAAGTAGGCCTGGAGACAATTAACATATCAAAATGTCTTGAATATTGTCTTCCCCTTCACACTTTGTACCTACTGTAGATACCTATATTTGAAAGGGCAATGTTTAGAGTTGCAAAATTAGAAGTGGAAAAGCTCTAATAAGGTCTATGAAAATCTGCCTTTGGGCACTGAGATAAAATTCTCAGCTGTGCTACTCTCACAATGCACTTCATCCTTCTTCCTGAGGTCAGATTCTCTCCTGAAAAATGGACATTATGCATAACCTTAAAAAGCTGCAAAGATCAAGTTTAAAGACTGCTTATTCTATTTGTACTGTGAAAATACTCTCATTATGTCTGTGCCAAGTTTTCTTTGAACAACTACATGCAAGGGCTGTGTATTTAAATACCATATTGTGGAGAATATTTTCTAGTTGATTATAATTTATAAATTATTTTATTACATACTAGGATATAATGTTTATGTTCTTCATTGGGAATGTTCATATAATCAATGATATTTTAAAAAAGAATATAATGTTTCTAATAAACTTTCTTAAGCATCCCATTCCTTCTTTTTTGCCCATTTTAACATTCTGCCTTTATCTCTCTTCCAAGCCCTGGTGAGTGTTTCCCTCAGGCTGGCTACTGAGAAAGTGGGCTGAGTGTGCTACAGTTTATATTTGGTTTCTTCCTTATGTTGCCCTTCAGAGCCTCTGTGTGTTTTCCAGGATCTGTGGCTTTTGAGCTGTTTGCCAGCTACACATGCAAATCTTCAAGTTCTAATTCTCCAGACCACTTAGAAACTGAGGGAATTGGAGGGATGCTAAACATTTCTCAGTGTAGTTTCCACTTCAGATGGGGCAGTTTCAGAGGAATGGATATGTACTGGGAGTTCAGATGTATATATTTCTACCTACATAGTCACATGTAATTTTATATCTTTGAAGACAACTAAATACTGGAAAGTCGGGGACAAGTTCTTAATATTTTTGCTCCTGGTCAGCTGTCCTGGATGGTTGGACCTAAAAGCTGGTTGGAGACTTAGACTGCCTCCCTTATGACCACCAATTTGGTGAATAGCCTCCCTCCCTGTTCTCAGGACTTTATCTTCTCTATGTTCTGATGCTGGAGAATGTGGGACAATATTTACCACTGCAGATAAGCAGGTACAGTGTGGCCGTTGGCGAGGGCCGGACAGCTGACCACAGGGACGGCCGGCGGCTCGGCGGCTTGTTCTGAAAGTTTCCTTTTTGTTAAGTCAACTTCAGCTGAGGACTTCTTTTCCCCTCGCCGCAAGCCGGGCTTCCCTGGGATGGTGGCCACTGTCCCAAAAGCCAGAGAGCTGCTGAGAGAGAGAGTGTTCCTTTGCCCGGAACCCAAATCAGACACAAGACACCATGGTCTGCTCTGCTTGGGTTCAGGGGCAAAAGACCCCGGAATGGCCCAACATTCAGACTTTTATTCTGAGGGTTACAACTTATCTCGTAACGGTACAGGGGAGGAAACGGGGAAGGGTCAGAAGGTCAGGGTCCAGTCGGGAAGGAGTAAGGGAGGAGAGAGGGAGACACAAGATACCATTGTTAACTGAGGGGCAGGAGGGAGGAGTTCGACCCCCTTTCCAAGGCCAAACTTACCTCTACCTTCATTGGGGCCTCACTTTCTAGGCCCCCAGAAATTCTTCAGGGGATATGTCATTCTCTGAGCTTGAACCACTGCTACAGTACAGGGCTTATATGGCTCAGGTTGGGCAAGCATGAGTGTAAACCTGGGCAACTAAATCCAGATTTTCAGATATGTTGCCAATGATATAATGCACCAGTATTTGAAGGCCCTGCTTATCAGGGTTTTAAAAAGGGTTTCTCTCTTTGCTAGACATTTGTCTGTCAAAACAGTAATTTTTGGAATATCACTGAAGATAATTAAACAGTTTGCTGTTGTTCAGAGAGGCCAAGTACTTCTCTTGTCAGTCAGCAATGGAATAAAAAGTTACCCTGGGACTCTTGGTTAGGTCATCAAATCTGTCAACAGCGAGTAAAATAGAACTTGGATGGAGTTTTTGAAAACACATCTGAACAATGTAATTAACTCAGAAATTGAAAAATAGCAACTGAATTATGCTTTAAGCAGTTCAATGCTGATTCCTTTTAGCAGGAAGGTGTAGATGTTGTCCTGCAGTTAGATGCAGAAATAGCTGTGCTGTGTCAGGTATTCTAATGAGGTTGCATTCTGCTTGGAATAGTTAGGGAGGGAAGCACAATTTCTTCTCCATGCCCACAAATTCCATGTTCCCTCTGTTACTGCTCACAAAGGAAGGAGGTGATACAGACTCTTTTCAGTGCCAAAAGCCTCAACTAGCTCATAGGTGCCAAACAGCCAAGCAACATTTCATCCTTTCCTGGATGCCAAAAGCCTCAAGTATCCCTGCTCCACCTGCCAAAACCTCCAGCTCTGTCCTCACAACTCCTGCAGCGTAGGCCTGTGCTGTCAGTATGAAATTTTGCAACACTCTGTCAATGGAAAAATCTGGATGCAGTATAACACTGAAAAACATGCTGAGATTCACCTTCAGTTTAGTATGAAAATGAATTATGCTGTAAATATTTCCTGTGTGTGACACTTGTGCATGCTTTATTTTCCAAAATTTGAATTTATTCGAAACTTCTGTAGAATGAAAATACGTTGCAGAATTCAACACTGAGAGGTCTAAGTCTGTCTGAGTCCCCAGATGTATTTTTTCATGTAGCTCAGTAAGTCCATCATTTGCCTTTTGGCTGATTCCTTGCTGGTGATTCACCTTGTTACTGAGCTTTACCAGCCTGTGTTTCTGAAGTGTTCTTGTTATTATGGGGTACAGGTTTAATTTTGCAGTGAGTTTGCAGTGCTGAGGCCAAGTGCAAGGAAAAGGTAATGTAACTGAAACAATGTAAATAATTTTAAAACTCATTAGTTCTAGACATCTGCTTAAAATAGCTGCATTTACTCACAGGTATTTTTTATCAGTCTAAAATAATGACGCATTGTTTTTTCTCCAGGATTTTAAAATTCCAGATGTGTTCTTTTTAGCATACAGAATGATACTTTATTTACTTTGGTACACAGGAGTAAAAGATTTATTAAACTCAGTGATGGAAACAGTGCACAATTAGGTATTATATAATGCAATCAGGAATAGTAGAGTTACATCAGGAAATGTCTTGAAATCTGCTTTAAGGAAACAAGTGGAAGTTTTTAAGCTAAAACCAGGTAATGCAAGATCTTTTTATTAATAATTCTTACTTGTCTGGAAATATGTTTTGACTGTTCTTCTGTTTAGTTGCTGCCACAAGTGAAATAGATTTTCCTAGATCTGTAATCTGCGTTCTACACCTCACTTAGAGTAGAAAATAAAGGTGTAAATCATTTTTGTATGTGACCTTAGCAGTGAAAGAGATTTCTAGGGTAGCTTGTTGCAAAGCTCTAGACATAACAGGCAGAGTTAAAAGTGAAGGATACAGTTCTGAGGGTGAATTGATTATCTGCAGGTAAATACTTGTTCTTTCCTGCTCATGCATACAGTCATCAGTGCAATTTGATACCTCTTCCAGCCAGTGTAGTGTCTGGAAAGAAGAATCTGGGCAATGCATCACAAAGCTACTCAGGCAGGATATTTTCCCTTCAGTGCCACAATTCCATGTGCTACTTATATTTGGGTAGTTGTAGATAAGAGGAGAAACAAGAACAGTGCAGTGCTGCGCATGAAGATTAGTGAAGAGCAAAATAACCTTGCGCTTTGGAAAACTCTGAAAGTCAGGATAGTGTTAATAGTATTTATGGGTTGTGAGAGTGGGAAGAAGCAATGAAAAGGAAATGCTTCATCTCTGTTCAAAACACCATCATGGATGAAATTCACTCCTGGGAGAAGGGCCAGCACTGAGCTTTGGGTATTGCTTAATTTAGGCCTTCAGTGGTACTGAAGTCGTGTTTATACCCTTCAACAGCTTCTTTCCCTTGGATGAGTTTAATTTGAAGAATCTAAATTCTGTATGGAGAAATTTAATTTTAAGAAATACGTTATTAAATAGCAATATGTTTACTCTAACTGTACCAGTGTAACTCCTTCTGGTGATTTTCTTTTGGAATTTGGCAAGCCTTAGTGAATTAATGCACTTTAGTAAGCCATGAGAAAAACAAAAGCACAGCCACCCAGAGAGCTGAGTATTGGTAAATATTTCTCCATATCCAAGTCCTTACTTGTAATGACAAAGACTTATTTTGTGAGCCTCATCACTTTAACTTTTTTGAATAGAGCATTTTCATGTATCCATCCAGTGCTAGGCATGAGCTGCATCATGTTGGTACATCTGCTGCTCAGAGATTGCACTGAATCTCTTCTAGAACCTAACAGAGCTTGGCACCCTGCCCTGGGGTGTGCTCAGGTACTGTCACAGGGCAGGATTTGTGTTGCTGTGTGCATGGCAGAGAGACTGTCACCTGGGGACTCTGGCAGATGAATCTGTGTGCCAGGTCTCTGAATTTCTTTCACTGTGCATACTGCTGCCATAACTCTTGTATCAAATACTATGGACTTGTCTTGTGTTTAAAGAAAAATTGTATGCTAAAAACTCTGCAAAACAAACATTTAAGGTATCAGAGCATTTCTGTTGAGAAGCTGAATCTTTGTTATGCTGAATGCTAAACATTTACATATCCAAGCCTTATGCAATAGATGTCTGAATAATAATGAAACTGCATAAACTGACCTTCATTCTCTGGCACCACTTCTACTTTGAAGTCTGCATGACCAAATTCAAGACAATTATGTCATCCTTCATAACAGCCAAACAAAAGTTTGGCCAGATAATCTTTTTTTTCTCCATCTGACAGCACTGTGTTTGATTTTTGTAATGTGTGTCAATGTAGCTGTTATTTGCTGGGTGTTACAAGTGACAGTAAAAATCCCCTTGTTTTGGAGTAATAATCAGCCCTGTTATCATCTGGATTTCATTTGGTTTATCTCAGTTCCTACTTCTGCTATACTCAGTTACTTTGAGTATACCTTGCAAGGCGAGTGTGGCCTGAGAACACATGCACAGCAATAATTTGCAGAACATGGTGGTACAGTATGTGCCCATATGTGACCGAAGCAAAAACAGAGCCCTGGACAGAGGAAGGGAAACTTTGCCCGCTGTTCAAATCTACCAGTGCCACAGTTCAGTAAAATTCTTTGTGGACAAGACTGTCTCTGTCAGTTAAGGGCTGTCAGCAGAGAACTCAGTTTGAACATTACTGGGCCTCAGAACTCGAGGAAACCTTGGCAGATTGTCATCTCTGTCTATGTCACCATGTGCTTCAAAACTTAAGAGTTTATTTTCCCTTACCCCCTGATTCAAGTTATCCTTGCCCAGGCCCATGTTTAGTGTTGTGACTTCTTTTGCTTTCAAAATGAATTACAGATTGGGATGAAATATTTTGAGTCTACCTTTATCATATAAACTGGATTTCTGCAGAAGCTTTGTATAGGTTCTTAGCTATTGCTCTGACAGTGTTTGTATCCAACCCTGTGTTCTCATGTGGAACAACTCCTTCCACTGATGTCTTTTCTCATCCAGCTCTACATAAAAGGCAGCAAACCATCTAAGTTGTGTTTATAGCTGGTTTAAGTTATTTTATCTGGATTCACTACAGCTCTTGTGGCTGCATCGAGTCACATCCTGGGTGCACATGTGCATGTCCATGCACACATTTACATTTGTGCTTGGTACAGAAATACTTCTGCAATGAATATGCAAAATGTATGTGTTGCACTTCATCTGCTGCAAAATTAAGCCACTAAAGGAAAAACTACTCTAAAATGGTCCAAAGTTTCACTGCTGAACCATGTTAGAATTACAACTGAAGACAGTATAAATATGAAAAACTGAATTCAAGCAAGCTGTGAATGCAGTCCTGACGTAGAATAATATCCTTTTGTGTCCAATTAAAATTAGCTCTCAATTTAATTCCTAAATGAGTTTCCATGACTTTGTTGGTGTAAATCAAGGTAAAAATATTGATGCAGCAACTCTCTTCGAGAAAGACCAGGATACCATGTGACTATCACAATTTGGATCTAAATCCAGAGTGGCTCTTTTTTGACAGGCTAATTGGATGTGGTTTCTCCAAGTTAGAAGTCGGGTCTTTCCTGGTGTTAACATGGAGAGTTTGCCTAGCGTACATGGGCCTCCGTGCAGTTGAGAGGGGATTCCTGCCCAAGCCCGATCCCCACAGATAAGAAACACCCCTTTGGGGAGCCCTCTTGGGTACAGAATGGATGCGGACTGAGTGTTTTCTGCAAAACTGCGCCATGTGCCTTTCACATATGATTTTTTTGTCCATCGGGGATACGTCATTGTTTGGCTTCCCACCTTTTATGGAGGGGTCTAGCCACTTGTATTTGGAGTTGAATTTTGTACAGAAATGAGGTTGAGCTGACCCCACAAGGTCTAATTCTTGGGGTTCAGCTTGGGTATGCAGGAGAGTCCTTATCCATCTGTCCCAGCTGTGGGCTGGGTGGGCCTCAGTAAAGGCAGCACAAAAATTAAGGGGTTCCCAAGGAATCCCCACCAGGTAAGTCGACATAGGGTTCTCTGTGGCATGGGTGCCAAGGCAGAATTCTGGTTGGCTGAGTGACTTTGCTAAAGTTACCCAGACATTCTCTTTTGGCTGTTGCACGAGCCATGGGTTCGCTCTTGGGACCAACAGGACCAGGTGCAGGACGACGAGGAGTTGTGGCTGCATCTTCTGGGGTATTTCCGGTGGGATTTTAACTGAAACGAGATAATCTAGGATTTAGGAAAAACCCTCTCTCATTTTACCTCCTTAGGGGCCTGGGGTGGGAACAAATGCGGTAAGGGAAAACACACGATGGGAGGCGGGGGGGGGGGAAGACAGGGAAGGTGGGTTCTTCTTTTTCTTCTGTCGGGTCAGTTCTTTCGCAGGTTTTCTGAAGGAGGCTTTCACTGGTTTTCCTCTATTTAGGCTAAGGGTCCTTCTTTCTTCTTCTTTTCCAGGCCAGATGGGCTTGTTTTAGTTCCCTGCTTTCCGCTCTGGTTGTGCCTGGAAGTACACTCTCGGATACTTGATTAGAGGGCCTGTATGGCCTTATGTTTCTGGCTGGTACCCACTTTGGTCCCTTAGGGGTGGACACACACGCGTACCCTCGTCCCCAGACAATCAGTGGGAGGGGCCCTTCAATTTGATGGGTCTCAGGGTCTTTGATCAGCACCGGCGGTTGTTCTTTTGATTTGGCTGAGGTCGAATTGGAAAAGGGCCGGAATACAGGGGGAATGGGCTCTTCCTGGGTGTTATTTAAAAAATTGATTGTGAAGAGCGCCTTGCAGAGTCGTTCAACAGGTGATTTGTTCCCTGCCCCTCCCTGTTGCTGGTGGAGGACCCTTTTGAGGGTTTGGTGTGTTCTTTCCACGGTGGCCTGTCCAGTGGGGGAGTGAGGGATCCCAGTGGTGTGGGTCACTCCCCACTGCTGGAAGAACTCTCGAAGGTGGGACGAGGTATACATGGGACCGTTGTCTGTCTTGATCTCCTTGGGGGTGCCTAGCACAGAGAAGGCCATAAGGAAATGTTTAACAGCGTCTTTTGCCTTCTCGCCTGTGTGGGCAGAGGCAAAAATGGCACCAGAAAATGTGTCAACTGACACATGGACATACTTGAGCCTGCCAAATTCATTCAGGTGGGTAACGTCGGTCTGCCATAATTGGCAGCTGGCTAGTCCCCGGGGGTTAACCCCCGGGTTCATTGGAGGAAGTTGGTAGGTCTGGCAACTAGGACAGGTCGCTACGGTGGCTCTCGCTTGCTCAAGAGGCAAGTGGAACATCCTCCTGAGGGCGGGAGCGTTCTGGTGAAAGAACTGGTGGCTGAGTTTGGCCTGTGCAAAGGTGACAGGTGTGTTAGCCATTCGTACGACCATGGCTAACGCATCTGCCCTGCGGTTCCCTTCAGATATGAACCCTGGGAGATCCTGGTGTGATCTAACGTGCATGACATGGAAAGGATGTTCTCTGTGGGACAGTAGGTACACTAACCTGGAGAGTAAACCAAACAATTTGTGGTTGGTTACCTGCGTTAACAAGGAATGTTCTGCTCTGGCAGTGACTCCAGCTACGTATGCTGAATCAGTTACCAGATTCAGAGGTTCTTGGAACCTCTCAAATACTCTGACTACGGCTGCTAATTCTGCAATCTGTGGGGAACCTTCCACCACATGGGCCTCAGCTTCCCACTGTTGGGTCTTAGGGTCCTTCCAAGTCAAGACTGACTTGTGGGAGGACCCTGAGCCGTCTGTGAAAACAGTCAGGGCATCCAATGGAGATTTGCTTTGAAGCATTCTGGGTGCCAATTGGAAATTTGTGTTGAACAGATAGTGTTTTAATTTGTGGCCGGTAATTTGGCCTGGGTAACTGTACAGTGCGGGTTGGAGGTGCTCGTTGGTTTGGAGTAGCTTCTCCAGATCCTCGTCACGCCAGGGGATATGTATGTGTGAAAAATCACATCCAGCTAGGATGCGAAGCCTGGTTCTCGCTCTCTGTATTAGTTTTGCCACAAGCTCCTGTGGCATTGTGATGCTCTTGGACGGTTGATGAGGAAGAAAGATCCACTCTATAATGAGAAGAGCGTCTTTCAGCCTCTCGTCCCACTGAAAGATGAGACCATGGTAAGACGGTACCTGTCCGAGGATGATGAATCAGAAGGGCAGGTCTGGTGTGATCCTGTGTGCCTGTCGGGAGGAAAGTGCGTGCTGCACCTTACCAATGGCAGCCTTGGCGTCTGCGGTGAGAGCCTTTGGCGAGTCCAGTCCTTCTCCCCCCTTTAGGAGTTGGAACAAGGGGGCGAGGTCTGCTGTCGTCAATCCCAGTAGAGGGCGCACCCAGTTAATTGACCCGCAGAGCTGGTGGAGGTCTTGCAGGGTTTTTGGGTCGTCGTTGATGATGAGCTGCTGGGGTGCGATGGTCCTTTCGGCAATGCGAATCCCGAGGTATGTCCACGGGCAGGTGCGCTGCACTTTCTCAGGTGGGATCTCCATCCCAGCACGTTGAATAGCGTCTATGGTGGCGGCTAAAGTCTTTTCCAGGTAGGGTTGGGCCGGGGCACAGACCAGCACGTCATCCATGTAGTGGTAGATGATTGCTTTGGGGAAGGCTTTACAGACAGGTGACAGGATCCCTGCCACGTACCACTGGCAGATGACAGGCGACTTGCACATGCCCACTGGCAGCACTCTCCAATGGTAACGTTTCTGGGGGCCCTGTCGGTTCACTGACCGAATGGAGAATGCAAAATGCGGAACATCTCGAGGATGTAGGGGTATGGAAAAGAAACAGTCTTGTATATCAATGACAGCAAGTGGCCACTGTCGAGGGAGCATCGCAGGCGATGGAAGGCCTGGCTGGAGGGGACCCATTTCTACAATGACTTTGTTTATCTCTCGCAGGTCGTGGAGAAATCTCCACTTGTCCTTGCCCGCTTTTTTTATGACCAAGACAGGGGAGTTAGAATGGGCTGGTTGACGGAACAATATTGCCTTTGGCAAGCTGTTCCTCTACTAGTGACTCAAGGGCGCTTAGTTTCTCCTTAGCAAGGGGCCACTGTTTCACCCTTACTGGCTTATCAGTTTTCCACATCAAGGCTGGGGTGGTGCGCCTCTTAGTGGCCCCTACTAGTAATCCCGGGGTGCTGGTGGGATCTCTAGGCCGGTCCCCCACTGCTCGAGCAGGTCCCTCCCCCACAGAGTAAAACTTGATGGCACCACAAAGGGTCTGATAGAAACTATGTGTCTGTGAGGTCCTTCTATCATGATGTTGTTTGCACTTCTCTGGGAGGTTGTTGTTCCCCCTACCCCTGTGATTTCTCCCCCAGAAGGTCTGAGACCCCACTGGGAGGGCCACTCGGATGCCGAGATGATGGTGACATCCGCACCCCTGTCTGGCATCCCACTAAGATGCACTGTTGACTTCGCATTGGTCAACTTACAGTTTAGGGATGGGCGGTCTGTGCCCACCACCTGGGCCCAGTAGATGGCTGGTGTTCGTAGATTTCTGGGAAACTCCTTGGGCAGTATAATGGCGTGTGCCACCCACTGTCCTTGTGGGATGAACTCAGGGACGTTTGTGCAAGAAACTGTGATATTGAAATTCACTCTTGGGGACACTGTCATCACTTGAGGTAGGATAAAGAGCATAGGTGGTCCCTGGGTAGAGTTCCCAAGAACGAGTATGTCCGTCTGGCAGTCTATGTCTCCTTGGAGGGAGACCTTGAACGGTTGGAAGTGTTCGCTGGTGATATGGTGTGCTGATGCACTTACCAAGTCCATCCTCTTGCCCCAAGTCCTCGGTGGGCCTCCTGTGTCCGCCAGTGGTGGGGTGGCAGGTTCCTCTGGGGCGGCAGGTGCGATGTTGTCAGCATTTAACTTTGTGTCCCAGCGTGGTGCTGCTCCGTGCTCCACTGCCCGTTTCCCTGCAGGTGCTGCTGCAGGCATGGGCAGTGTGCCACTCCAGGACCTGTGAGAGGCTTAGCAGGAATAGGGTTAGTTCTGCGGGGCTTAGGGCAGTTCTTAATAAAGTGATGAGGGGACCCACAGTTGAAGCATTTGCAGGTGTCTCTCTTGGATTCTGTAGTGTTAGCGGCAGCTATGGTGTTCCTCTGTGGTCCATTTAATAAAGGGTGTTGAGGGGAAGGTTCTGTTCGGTCAGGCCTTATTTCAGCACAAGCCTCCACCATTTGCTCGATGGTTGGCCTTGGATCTGGTGGAAGGGCTTTGAGGACTCTTTTACATTCTGTGTTTGCATTTTCTTTGGCGAGTGACCTTAGTAATTCTTTTTGCATTTTTGTATCCTCTACTTACTTTGTCATTGCCTCCCTCAATCTGTCTACAAAGTCCACAAAGTTCTCTTCAGGCCCCGGCCTGAAGGGGTCTTGGAGGATGGCAAGCAGAGTAGAGCTCTTTTTGCTGCATTTTTGATATCCAACACTTCTATTGGAATTTGAGCAGCTTGGTCCTGGGGTTTTTCCATATCTGATTGGCCAGCAAGGTGGTTAAGAGTGAGGAAAGCTGTGTGCTGGTTAGTTTTATAAGTCTCTAATAATTCTTTGAGATGTCATTGCCAGGATCTTTCCCAGAGCCAGAACTGAGCTTCAGTTAACAGGCTGGACATTAAAGTTTTTATGTCATGTGGTACCATCACATGTGTTTCGAATGTTGCATTCAAAACCCCTTTAAAATATGGTGATTCCCTTCCAAAGTCTTTAGAAACTTTACACAGTTCTTTCAGATTTTGATAGGAAAAGGCTGTCCACCTTGGATTTGCCCCCCTTGTGTTATAAGTCACGGGAGCAACTAGGAATTTTTTATCTGTGGAATCATCCCAGGATTCCCCATTTGTACCAACGGGTTCAGGATTGTGGGGATTGCCGGCCGATTCGGCGGGCAAGACGGGCGACAGCGCAGCGCTGGCCGTGGTGTACTGAGGGAGGGAGTTGGGAGAATATGAGGGGGTATGTGGGTTCTGATGGCGTTGGGGGGCTGCCCCAGCCAGTTTGGGGGAGGAAGGGGTGGAGACAGTAGTTACAGGGCGTTCTCCGAGTGGCGTAGAGCCGCCGGGGGTGTGGTTAAAAGGGTCTAGCGCCGTAAGAGGGTTTGAGGGGCGTTCCAAAGGGCGGGGAAGAGAACAGGAGGGGTCGGGGGCAGCGGGAGGGGCGTTCCCGGTGGCGGGCCGATTCCGCGGGGCGCTTACACCCAGGGAGGCGGGGGGAAGGGCGCGGGAAGGGGCGGGCCCGCCCCCACCGTGCGGGCGGCTCTTGCCAGCGGGGGAGGAACGGGGAAGAGTCACGGCTGAGGCGGGGCCGCCCCCGCCATGCGGGCGGCTCTTTGTCCCAGACGCCGCGTAGCCAGCAGAGATTGTGGAATTCTCCCCCGCCGTCCGGGGCCGGGGGAGCCCGCGGGCCCGGGGAGAAGGGGTGGGAGACAGCTCTCCGCGGATTCATGTGGTTCATAACTGATGGGGAACGGTGGGGACCCGTCAGGAGGGCATGGGTGTCTGCAGCCATCCCGCGCGTATCCCCAGTCGCCGTGGTGAGTGCTGGAGGGGCAGGAGGCGCACGGAATTGGGGCGGGAGTGGCAAACAGAGCCTCCGAATCTTTCTCCTGTGTTCCCAATATATCAGAAATTAAAATTAAAAGTGAAAAAAATTTTGCAACGTTATGTTCTCCTCCGCGAATGTTATCAGTTAATCTTTCCCCAACTTCATCCCAAAAGTGGGAGGAGGAGGCTGAAGCAGGTGAAACTGAAGGGACATGAATAAAAATCCATCTAATAAATTTCCTTAAGTTTCGTTGATTCATATCCCATTTTCTTAAACCCAGGGTAGTTTTGACCTGGGAATAAAACTCTCTCTGAAGGGTAGAATTGGTGTTTCCCATTTCTATTTACAGCCGCAGGAATGGGATTGAAACCCAAGGACTGGGGGAGGGGGGGATTGCAAGCAGAGCCGCACTCACCACACCCTGTAAGTGCGGTACCTCTGGTTTCTAGCTCTGAAACTGCTGCCAGGACGAAATCCTTCAGGTTTTCTCCGGCGTTCCAAGGTTCTCTCTCTTTTTTCGGAGGAGGAATTGCTTGGAATCCCCTCTGTACCAGTCCCATGATATTGGGACCTGTTCTTCGGGGCTGTAGCAGGTCGAAGATGAGCCAGAAGACTAGGACACTCTCAGGGTCCAGATCAGGTCCCTGTTTTGGGGGCCACTTGTGGCCGGTGGCGAGGGCCGGACAGCTGACCACAGGGACGGCCGGCGGCTCGGCGGCTTGTTCTGAAAGTTTCCTTTTTGTTAAGTCAACTTCAGCTGAGGACTTCTTTTCCCCTCGCCGCGAGCCAGGCTTCCCTGGGATAGTGGCCACTGTCCCAAAAGCCGGAGAACTGCTGAGAGAGAGAGTGTTCCCTTGCCCGGAACCCAAATCAGACACAAGACACCATGGTCTGCTCTGCTTGGGTTCAGGGGCAAGAAGACCCCGGACGGCCCAGCTTTCAGACTTTTATTCTGAGGGTTACAACTTATCTCATAACGGCACAGGGGAGGAACAGGGAAGGGTCAGAGGGTCAGGGCCTAATCAGGAAGGAGTAAGGGAGGAGAGAGGGAGACACAAGATACCATTGTTAACTGAAGGACAGGAGGGGGGAGTTCGACCCCCTTTCCAAGGCCAAACCTAACTCTGCCTTAGAGAGGCCTCACTTTCTAGGCCCCCACAAATTCCTCAGGGGATATGTAACTCTGTGCTTGAACCACTGCTACACAGAAAATCGTCTTGTTTCCCACTGTCAAAACATTCTTGAAACCTTTTTTTTAATATATCTTAACATCCCCCTATTGTTGGACATGATCACAGATCAGGGATTTGAAATTTGGCAGGCAATGGTCTTCTGGTCATTGATAAGTATTTTGCAATATCTGTGAACATCAACACATGTTTTACTACAACCTTCACAAAAAAAAACTCAACCTTTTCCTTCAGTTTCTGTGGAATCTGCTTGGATGTTAACAACTGAAATTTCTGAAAACTTATCCTTTTAAGTGTTCTCTAGCTTGTTACAAGTCCTAACTGCAAACAGATCATATGCGTGCCGCCTCCTTAGAATACATTGACATGTTACTTTTCCAGAAATAAGCTATTACAATTTTTCCTTGAGGTTGCTCTTGCTTTCTGCTTTACTGCAGTGTAGACCGGCTGCCATAGGATGAACTCTGTGATGTCTCCTACCTCACATTCAGGCATTCAGAGGAGATTTTGTGGAGATCTTCCAGTCTCCTGAGCTTCAGACTTATGACATGGAATGATGAGATCATATGAGGAGAGGGAAAGATGAACTGAACAGAAACATTTGTCGTTAGTTCATGCAGTGAAGGAAAGGCAGATGTGAAAAGGTGGATGAAGGATGTTGGACTGGCTGTACAGACACACTGAGTCAAAGAAAAGAGGAAGAGAAGACTGAGATTAGATAAGGAATCTGGTTGGGAGATGGAGTCAAAAATACTTGGAGAGGAAGGGGAGAAATCAGCTGTGTTTAGAGCCAGAAGAGGGAATTGGTACTATTTTGGCAGGAAAACTGTGTGTGGGGAGGGATAGAATGCCAATGCATTTGTGTTTCAGTATGGATAAGGAGCATGTTTTTTGAAGCAAACTTCATCATGGCCCTAACTTACTGTTCATCAGTTCACATCCCAGAGTGGTCTTGGTGAGCATAAATTGGAATTCTTTGGATGAAACTAAACCAGAAGATGTGTCCCAGAAAAGCACCTGATCGTCTCCAGCAGCTACAGAATACAGTCCATGGGATCAGACTAGAATTAGTCCCAATGAGACACCTGCAGTTTTGTAGTGTGCATGCTGGGTCTTCAGCACCAACTGTTTCAGTCTAGACATCCCTTTACTTTGATTGGTTTACTTGCGGCTGTTATAGGTAGTATGAATTCTCCTTCTGTACTTTAATGGTCTCTTTTGTCTTGAAGAAATTTCTGTGTAAGAACATTGGCTATTTCATTACTTATTTTGCACTGCATTTCCTTAAGATGCTTTCTCTTGAAGGGCTGCTTCCTTATGTCTTTCATGTTTTCTCCAGTGCATGTATTTGGCTTTGCCCAGATTCCTTTCATTAGGCAGGTCAGCACAAAGCCCAGCAGCAGGGTCTTCTGAAATTATGCCTGATGCCAGAGAGGATGAGGCAAGCCACTGTAATAAGATTCCAAATATTTTGAGATTTTTAGTTCCTGGATCATTGTTTGTACTTTGAGAGCACAAAGGTCTTCGATCAGAACCAGGGAACTAGCAAATAAGTTCTGAACAAATACACAGAAAGAAAATTTTTTTTATAGACCTGAAATGAACCCTCTGGTGTGCTATAAGAGGAGAGAGGGAAAAATCCCAACTGGCCCATATGTGAAACAGTAAATGGGTCCACCATGGCCCACATGGAAAAATAAATAAAATCTACTGAATTGGATTGAGTTTAGGAATGTGGCTCCTTTATTTTGATCCTGGGGATTAGCTTCCAGTCTTACCATAGCAGGTAGTCTGATCTTGCTCTCACTGAGATCCAAAATCTAAATCCACATTAACACCACAGAAACAGGATCAAACCTTGACATCTAAAGTAAAAGCAATCCGGGAGCTTAATCAGCAAGTGCTGTGTGTAGTGTGCACACACATTTGCTGAGAGAGTCTCTGGGTGAGAGTGGAGGGAGATGGCTCAAGTGCTGCTGGGAATCCCTATCCTGGAAGCAGTGTTAGAAAAGAGAGACAATATCTCACCAGTTTCTCAGTTTTTAAGGTGAGCCTTAATCTGAGCTCAGATGTTAGAGTATAGTGTTTTTGCATGTTTCAGATGATTTTGGGCTAATTTGTTTTCAGTTTTACTCAAAGCTCAGCAATTAACTTTCAAAGAGACAGAAATACTATAAAGGGGGAAAAAAGGTAATTCAAAATTCTCAGTATAGATTTCAGGGTATCTTTTTGTAAGAGTTCACTGCTTTTAGCAGTGTGGACCCTACTGATTTAATGGGAAACGTACAGCATAACTATTTTAAATGGGTTTACAGAGCCTTGTGTTTCTTTAAGAGTATGAAATACATTCAGCTGAGAACTGGAGACCTTTGGAATATATAGTTTTGGAGCGAGACCTGGATAACCATAACTATTGTTTTAAAGCTGTCCCAAGGAGAAGGAGGAGTCCCTTATGGTCGGTCCTGTCTCATTTCTTCCAAATCCTCATCTCTGTTCAGAAGTCCAAAAATCTCACATTTATTTTTTCCTATAATTTACGTCATCTCAAGGAAAGACTGCCCTAGGTCATAATTATCTCAGTCATGTTACAAAAATCTCCTGCTACCACAGTTCTTGTCAGGTCTGTGGGCTGCAGAGGTTGACTGCTGCTGTGGTGGTGAGCTTAGTCATCTCTAATGCAAATAAAACACTTTCTGGTAATATTGTCTCTGCCACAGAGAAACACCAAATTTAGCACCCCCGTGAGACTTTTGGACCATATCAGAGAGTGCTTGGGTGAGGGTGGAATGTCTGTAGCACTGCTGAAGGAATGTGAGGCATCCTGAAAAGGGATCTGCAGGGGCTGCCGGGGCAGGCAGAGCTGCCTGTGGGGAGGTGCAGAAAGCAAAGCAGGATGACCCTGGTTGCTCTCCAGAGGAGCAGCCCTGCACATGTGTGCACATCTGCAAATCTGGGCTGTGTCCATGGAGCACGGGCTGCCCTTGGTTCCACTTCAGAGCAGCACTTTGTGTATTCTGAACTGGTCACTATCTGACTTTTACTCAAGGTTCTGTGCTGTGAGTGGTTGTTGGTTGTTATCAGGATGGGATTCAATTCCCCACCAAGTAAGGACAGATGGGTCCCTCAAACCTGCTTTCTCTCAAATACTGTCAAGCACATGTGAATTCAGTAGTTATTTCCTTACTTTAAAGATATACACACCCGCTACATCCTGGCTATTTTTAGCAATTCCTCAGATGAAAAAAACAAGATACAAAAAGATATTAAGTGGTTCAGTAGTTAATGATTTTTCCAGGACTCCTTAGTTGTATTATTGTTTTACTGTAGTATTTTTCACTCTGGTGGAATACACAAATATGAAATTAATAAAGTTCGTATTTTATTGCATCCAAAATAAATTGTTATATTTAAATGTCCTGCCTAGAAATTGATGATATAAAAACTGTAACATAAGAAGGTGTTTATTTCA
Organism: Petroica traversi; assembly: GCA_025920805.1. NCBI lineage: Eukaryota > Metazoa > Chordata > Aves > Passeriformes > Petroicidae > Petroica > Petroica traversi. Next base: position 1,533,100 of record JAHLSL010013672.1, on the reverse strand, counting down.
GAAAAAAATAATTGCAGTGTTTTCTTGAAGTATTCTGAACATTTGGCAGGAAATCATACTTATGCTAAGGAGATGTAAACCAGAAGCTGATAATTTAGCATCTACTATAAAGGGGTCTGGTTTAAAGTGGAAAGAAACATTTTTCAACTATTTTTTAGTTAAAACTAAACTCAACTATTATTCCTCTAAATATTTTATGAGTAATTCTGGATCCAGTGTATCCCTGACCTTCAGCACAGATTACTTTTGTATCTGCAAAAAGGGACTTCCTCTGCACCAGCCACTGAATGTGCATCAGTTCCATGACAGAATCTTGTGCAGGGTGCAGCTGCAGAAGGCACATGTGGCAGGTTCTGCCTTACAGAAGTTGTACAGTTGGGCCATGATGGAAGTGGGTGACAGCTTCTTGGATGCTTCTCTCTTCTTTCTGTGGATACCCTTTTCTGGGAGCGCTGCTTTTGTTGGCCTGAGGGTCTCTAGTCTGTTGACTTGACTGGTAACTCAGTTTGTTTGGGCAAATCACAGATTTCCTACATTTGAAATGAAAAGTAATAACTTTCTGCCTTTGTAAAACACACTGAAATAAGTGTGTTGCACATTTATAAAAGAAGAGACCTTTCAGGCAGCCAAAAACTGTTTTGTATTGACATGTCCTGTTGGGGGCTGGTTTGCTTTATAGTTCATTTTAAATTGAGCCTCTTACTGGAAGAAATTATCTTATATGGTAAATTAGATGCAGACACTGTTATAACATATACCTTATAGCTATTATATATTTGCTCTAAACTGGTCTGTAATTGGTTAAGGGTTAGTGTTAAGTAGATGATTTATTTCCTGTAAGTCCTGCCACTTATTAAAGTTGTGACCTGCAGCAGGAAACGAGGTGTGGGCAAAATGAGACTGAACAGCTGCAGATTTTTGTAAGGGGGAAGGACTACTTAGCAGATTCCTTATGTCAATTCAATGATTAGGAAATAAAACTAGGACAACAGAGTGTAAATATGTTCCTAATACACTACTGACATTTCAGTTGTGATTGTTAATAGCAAAATATTTTCCAAGAGAAAGCAAGATTTACAAGTCCATTTGTAGGTCTTAATAATTGCATGGCATAGCAAACAGACTCAGTACACTGTACTTAATAAAATAATGTATTATTTTTAATAGAAAAATTGTGAAAGCTGTGAAATATTTCCTTAGACACATTTGGCAGTTTTCAGTCTAATTATGTGATGTACAAATTCCCTGATGAATGATAACTTCTAAAACAGTTGTTTAACTTTCCTAGGGGAAGAAACTGTGATTGCTGTGCCACATGGGAGTCGCAGTGTGAGAATTACCCTGAAAGGACCAGCACACCTCAGTATGACTGAACTGTCTCATGTATTTGTACACAGGCAAAAGACATAATCAGAATCTTGTATCTGAACTCATCCAATCTTTGGTAATATGAGTAAGATCATGACCCTGATACCTTGATTCCTCTTCCCATCTTTAGTATCCAGCCTGGAGATAGTCCTAAAGAACACTGGAAAGTCTACCTGGCAAAAAGAAATAGAATACATTGTGATGGTTTTTATTCCTTCTATTTAAACCAATAAAAGGTGTCTCAAATAGAGAACACACTTAAACAATATGCAAAAAAAAAAAAATACATCCAGAGGATTATGTGTGTAATCAACAACTTTTGCATAACTCAGCCCCAGATTTCAGTTGAAGTCCCTGACAGGTGATCCAGGTACAAATGAAGTTGGGTGAACAACTACAGAAGTCCTGTTTCCTTGCAATTCTTTTGGCCATTTCAAACCACCAGTGAGAAACAGTTTGCTATTCTGTCAGACAATTGTTTTCCAATATTTTCTTATAAGGTTGATTGTAGTATTTATGGCAATTTCTTTATCCACAGGCCTAGTTTGCATAGAGTTAATGGTTTCAATGGTAAGTGGTGCTGCCATACCAAGGAATGAAAGAAACTATTCATTTAACTCTGAACAATTTTTTATTTGTAGAAGAGGCAGATGTAGTCTGGGTCATAGAAATAAAAAGAACTTCATCTCTCAGATACGTAAACAGAGTAAAAAATGCTTTTTATTTGAAAATTGCTCATCAGTTTGTTTGCTTTCAAAAATACATTGTCATGTCTTTTCAAAGAAAAAAACTGAAATAAAACTTTGTCCTGGGTTAGCCATATGGCCTGTTTGTATCCCCAATCGTCCCCTGGCTTATGCTGGACATTAAGTTCTGCAGCTTTAAGTTGGTCTAAGGAAGACAGTGAAAGTGAAGGTGGAGGAAGAGGCGGAGCGGCAGCAGGAAGCAGGAAGAGAAGAGCAGAGGAGGGAGCGCGTGGCTCCAGCGCGGCCGGAACTCGCAGCTCCCCGGGATCATCGCCCCCCGTCCCGCAGATTACTACGAACCAAGGTCAAGAGAGCGGAGAGGCTGCATTCCAGCAGACAGCGTTATCTCTTTTTTTCTTTTTTTTCCCTCTTCTTGGGACTGGCTGGCATCGCGTGAGCCCAGGACACCAGGGAACGCCCGGGGGGGCCCCTCCCCCACCCTCCCCGGCGATCGTCCCCCCACTGGAGAACTGAACCGGACTCAGACGGACTCTGAATCTACCATCTCTTCAGAGGAAGGAGAGGTTTCATTGTTTTCATATTATCCAATTTTTTTCCCTATACTTGTAAATATTCTATGTGTTAAATAAATAGTTTTTTCCACTTTTCTCTAAGGAAATTCTTCCCGGACCGGTAGGGGGGAGGGGCGATTGGAATCGGCTCTTCCTAGGGGAGACCTCCCAAAGGTTTCCTCCTAAATATTGCCCTAAACCAGGACAAACTTCCTCTTCAGAACAGCTCCAGAGTGACAATAACTTCTAGATATACTACTTATATATAAAAAATTTACAAAGCTGAACTTATATTGAAATAAATAATATTCCTTTAAAACTGTTGCAGGTAATGTGTGAAGGAGTGATCCTGACCAGTTCAGGTCAGGGCTCTTGGACTTTCTTAAGTAGTTCTGCAGAAGGAAGTTGTTGTTTCAGCTTTGGATGAGGGAAAAGTACTAGACTGAGTGGTTCCTGGGGGATTTCTGGAAAGCTCCTGAGGAATGCAGCAGCAGCTCAGTAACTCAGTACAGAGTGCTCCTGGCTCCCTACCCAGGGTGGTTCCGTAAAGAAGCTGCGGCTTGGCATTACCTTTGTTAGTTCACTCTCAAACAGGACGAGAACTGTGAAATGTTCCCTTAACCACTTCCACCAGCCCATCTGTTTGCAAATCTGCAAGGATTTAGACATTTTTTACCTAAAATTAAAAATGCAGTGGGGAAAAGTAACAGAGAGATGTTGTGAGGAGAGAGGTGGCAATGGCTTCTGGCTTGGCTTCATAGCCAGGTCTCCAAGAGCCAAAGCTCAAGAGGTGCTTCTCCGCCTTCCCACTGTGGGTGTTCATGGGTGTTTGTCACTTAACAGAAGATACTAAATGATCCTTTGTCTGCAACTCCATCGACTTCAGTGTGGGTGTGCTGGTATACTTAAAGCCAGAATTTAAAAATTAATTGCCTATAATTACAGGTTCCATTTGTCAGAGATGTTTTTCCTGGCTTGCAAGAAGTTGAATTTAACAGGTGAAGGAGGGATTACTTATTGCTGGTATTTTATACTGCCTCCTGTTGCAAGTATATCTTTGTCCTTCAAGTAGAGTCTGCAGCAATAGCAAAACCTTGAAGAGCACTATGGAGTGTCTGGCACTTTTCCCTTTATTTTGTGTTCAGTGGTGCTTCGTTCTGGGTTTATGGTCTGGTCTTGTTCCAGGAAAGCACAGCTGCTGGACTAATCAAAAATGGAAATGTGGTTGGAGATGTAGCACATAACAGACTTGAAAAAATGCTATGAGCATTGTTTTGCAACCAGCAGTTAGTGTTTGAGTGAGGACTGCATTTCTTTGTAGAATAGAATAAAGTTAGAATAAGGTCTTTGTTTGTGTCTATGGGCACTTTAAGACAGGCAACAGCTTCATCAGAGAGCCAAGGTGTTACTTTGGGTTTTTAACAAATAGGGCCCTCCTGTACTTCTGCCTACTTGGGTTTGGTGAAAGATTTGGTGGAAAATAACCAAGTAATTAGCATAAAAATGGGTCAGAATAAAATGTTTCATTGTGTTGGTTTTGGTTTTGATTTGGACTGTATTATGCCTTTCCTAGTAGTTGTTTTAAGAGCATTAGAATCAAAAGAAAGACTGAAAGTTCCCTGAAATTAATCCTCCAGCAGAAGAAACAGGAAAACCAGAAGCTAATATTTTTACAAGTGGCTAATGCTAGATAACTGAGTTCGTGAACTTAGGGAGGTTAAACGTTACTGAAAGGAACTGAAACATTTTTTTTTGTCATTTTTTTCTCTGTTCACAGTGATTTGCATTAGGTGATAGCATTTAGCTGTGGGTTTGTGCACTGCTCTGTCTTTGACAGATGCTCAGAGGAGACAGTGTTGCTTGTTACTTGCATTTTGAGAAGAATGCATATTTTGTATTGTGCTACCTACAAATGAATCGCATAAATGAAACAGCTTTTGGGCAGCACCATGACTTTCTCTTTATTGCACTGGGAGCAGGAGCTGTTTCCCTGGAACTCTTCCTGCATCTCTGCACAGCGAGGTACCTGCAGTGGGTTCTCTGTGCCACACTGCCCTGCTCCTTCCTGCCTCCAAGAGTGTGGGGGGCTTCAGCCATGGGGCTCCTGTCCACAGCTGGGCAAGGCATTTTCCATTTTTGTCAAGGGAGAGGAAGCAACTAAACACAGATAGTTATAGGTCTTTCACATCTGGAGGCTCAAGAAAATGATTTAGTATAGGGAAGCTTACTCCTGAAGTCAAACTTCCCAGGACTCTGCAGAACAAATTTGGTGAATTCTTTTCTAAACCTTGTCATGAAACAAGTTGGTCAAAACTTTGTTCTCAGTTACTTCCCTGAAATAATAAATGAACAGTTTTTGAGGGATGAATTGCTCCCTAATAAACATCATTATATTATGTATATGTTAAATACACTAAAAGCTTGGTTTCACTCTGTTTTAGAAGCCTGTGATGGCAAGCACTGGGTACTACTGAGCAGGAATGTATTGCATCAGGGGTTATCCACTGTGCTCCTCATCTCCCTGTGTGACACAGGGGAAATGTGAGCAGCTGTTCTGAGCTTCAATGTTGTGACCTCCAGAGATACAGACCATGACTGTAGCTGGACCTTTCAAATAAACACATGATGTGCATCCACATCTATTGTGGCTCTAATATAAATGAATGTCAGCTCTCAGGGAGTTACTGTCTCATTGGCTGCTGAACAATATTCTTGGTTTCTGCTTAGAAAAACATCAAAAATTTTTTTTTATTAAGAAAATTAGTAAAAAGACTGTTCAGAAATGCAGTTGAGGTCACCAAATAAATATTTTCATCATCTTTTTGCACCAGCTGGATGCCTTGCCTTGTAATCTTAAATGCTAGTTTCAAAGTTGTCCTATACTCCTGAGGATCTTACTGAATTTGTTTAGAGCTGGAAGCACTTGAGATTTGATTTTACACTTGTTTGAAAAAATTAGGCAATAACAGGCACCATGCATTATTACTTTCTTTTAAACAGCGTTGGTTATCAGGCAGTAGGTTTGTGATTTAAGCAGTAAGTTTTGGATCAAGGTTTGCAGAAGCCTAATCCAAGAATGCTGAGTTCCATATATTTTAAAGGGTTATTTTGTAATGCAATCAGAAAAGGACACTTCCATTGAAGGGACAAACAGAAATATGTAGTAATCATCTAAATACTTGGTTTTTTTCTGGGATTAGTTTCTATCTATTGGTTCTTAATGGAAATGTGTTGAACAGCGTGGCACATTGATTTCCAGAGATTTGTTTTTTCTTTGACAAAGTACATTTTATTCACCACTAGATTCATACCCTATGATTAACATAAAGTAATTTTCTAGAAACAAATCCTTCCTGAAACTTCCTTCCAGCCATGTACGTGATCTTTGTTATACCTATGAGCACACTGGAACCTTATGCTTAAAAGCTTGGCATAATGGTCGTGTGTTTTCAAGGAATTTAATTAATTCTGTAATTTTTTTATTGTCTTTGTTGTGGGTGCTCCAGAATGCATGTTTATTTAAAAAATATGAAGGGAGAAAACAGTTAATGATGGATTACAGAATTCAGAGTATGTTTTCAGTGCAGGTAAAACCAGATACTTTTAACCTAAGTGATCTAGCCTGACTTAGGTAACTTTGTTTAAAGTACCCAAAAAGGCAAGGTAGTGGGAGAAAGAGGGTATTTATAGCTCATCAAAAAATTACTTTTAATTTGCCCTGAGCTCATCTGAGATTCATGCTTTTCTCATGCAGTGCTCTGGTAGATTGTAACCAGACCTGTGTATTTCAAGTCATGCATCTTGCTGTGCCTCTCTGCTGTATTACACAGAGCCCAAAATTCTATCTTCGTTATGGATATCTTCCTTTAGCTTTGTCCACTTGCAGTTCAGTCAGTTTTCTGGAATTGATTTAATCTTAGAATGCTTCATCTGTCTTCTGGAGGTTGTGGGCTGTTAGTTTAAACTGTTTCCAAGGAGTGGAGAACAATTCAGAAAGGATTTTCATCACCATGTGTTCTGGGAAAGGGCCATCCCTCCCCTGGGCCATGCTGCAGCTGCCCATCTCCTGCTCCTGGCCCTGCTTTTTCTTCACATGGGAAATGCTCAAAGCTGAGTTAATGATCTTGGGAGAGTGATACAGGTATTGAGGTGAGTGGCAGGTGGGTTTGGCACCATTCAGGCTTCTCTGGAGCCCAATTGCTCAGATTGCTTGGCTTTGGAGTTGCGTGGAAGTATGAGGTGTTTTTCTATATATTGATTCTATCAGTTTTGAGTTTCAGCTTTTCCTGCTCAATCTGTTGCTTATACCAAGTGTTACAGAGCACATGATGTAGGAAAAACTGTCTCAGAAGTGCTTCTGGTATGAAAGAATAGCGTGTTCAGACAGATATTCCTGTGTTGACTTGTCTTGCAATTATCTATCAGCCTATATCTGAAGCAGTTAATATTCTCACTAGGTACTCTGGGTGTGTTTTTAGTGCACATATGCAGCTGGTACTTGCAAGGCAAAGTTGTAAACATTACTTTCTGAGTTTCTTGAAAACAAAAACCTGTTTAAGTTTACTAATTGCATGTTTCTTCTTTAGTTATAGAGTCAAAAACACTACAAGGTGAAAAGGGAGAGCACAGTTTTAATGCTCCTGGAACATTTGTCATTGAAAATACAACTGTTGAATTTCAGAAGAGTACAGACAGGGAAATCATAAAGATCCTGGGACCTCTTGGAGCAGATTTCATTGTCAAGGTGGGTTGTGTGAATGTACAAATATACAAAGTTATTGCAAATACATGCAACACAGTGGTGGCTGCCCACCAGATTGTAGCAATACAACAAAATCTTTTAGCTAGGAAGTAAGAAATCTTAATTTCATTCCATTGATCATTTATGCTAAGAAAATCCAAAGAAATGAAAATGCTACATGTTTCATGTCTTTGCTGTGGTGGAAAGTACCACAGGATCTTTAATGGTAAAAATGGCCAGGATTTTTGTTTTAAATACTGCTGGAAGAATAACAGCGTGGCCCTGTGCAGTGGATTGAGCTAATCCAATTGCAAACTGCCACCTACTGAACTGAGCACTGCTTCCAGCAGCACCCTAAAATCTCCCTCAGACATTGCTTATCCAGCCACTGACCATTTCTAATCCTTTTCAATTTCTTTTCTGTCCAGAACACATACCAGTGGCTTGCAACACACATCAAAATATTTATATGTAGAAACATACCAATATTTGACTGCCAAAGGAAGACACTTGCCATTGGAAATGACAGATGTTTCAGTATTATCACACCACTTGGCTTTCTCTGTCACATTGCAGAAATAGAATTTCATTAGTTTTCCTTTTGCATCTCCACTAATATGTGCAGTGAGACTTGCCTGACTGTGAATCAGTGTGAATGGATCAGTTATAGACTTCTTTCTGCAGAGAATTTTAAAATTTTTGCTGACAAAGAGATAAACCAAAAGACTATAGTTGATAACTTTGCTGTTCAAGGATAGATAATCAAATGGTCACATTAATTCCTTGAATAATTTGAAAAACAAAGCAACATTCACATGTTTCACTATTGGGAACTTTAATTTAATGGCTACTCCAGACTTTTATTTTTATGTCTGTTATCACCTTACTCTGCAATGCTATTATGTATGAACTGTGTTTTGAAATGGGATGAACAATTGGAGCATGGTGTACACGTGTGTTGTAATGGAAATTTTTTCAGACCAGGTACTCTGGATCAAAAGAGAGTGTGGCTCAGTTCTTCTTCTATCAACCCATCAGTCATCAGTGGAGACAAACAGAGTTTTTCCCCTGCACAGTGACGTGTGGAGGAGGTAAGTAATGACAATTCTTCAGTGTGGCCGATGGCGTGGGCTGGACAGCTGACCACAGGGACGGCCGGCGGCTCAGCGGCTTGTTCTGAGAGTTTCCTTTTCGTTAAGTTAACTTCAGCTGGGGACTTCTTTTCCCCTCGCCGCAAGCCGGGCTTCCCTGGGATGGTGGCCGCTGTCCCAAAAGCCAGAGAGCTGCTGAGAGAGAGAGTGTTCCTTTGCCCGGAGCCCCAAATCAGACACAAGACACGAGGGTCCGCTCTGCTTGGGCTCAGGGGCAAAAGACCCCGGAACAGCCCAACATTCAGACTTTTATTCTGAGGGTTACAACTTATTCATAACGGTACAGGGGAGGACACGGAGTAGGGTCGAAGGTCAGGATGCAGTCAGGAAGGAGGAAGGGAGGAAAGAGTGAGACACAAGATACCATTGTTAACTGAGGGGTAGGCGGGGGGAGTTCGACTCCCTTTCCAAGGCCAAACTTAACTCTACCTTCATTGGGGCCTCACTTTCTAGGCCCCCAGAAATTCTTCAGGGGATATGTCATTCTCTGAGCTTGAATCACAGCTACATCTCCCCCTTTTCTATTATATAAGGAGAAAGTTTTACTAGTTAGGGACATAATGAAACCCTTAAGACAACTGAGGGAACATAACACAAAGAGAATAGTAAACACTGTCCAAAGTAAAGTTCTTAAAGTCTGAGCTACCCAACCGGAGATGCCCCATCCATGGAAAAGGTCCTGCAGCCAGTCGTTGCTTTTAGTGTGTAGTTGATGAATTTGATCTTGTATTTGCTTGATTGTCTGGTGGATGCTTTAGGTGTGTGAAGATAAATTGAAATAGTAAAGTCCTTTAAATTCTTTACACCCGTGGCCGTGTGCAAGTAGTAAGAAGTTGATGGCTGCTCGATTTTGTAGGGTGGCTTTCCTGGTTTTCTTCATCCAGATTTTCTCTTTTGGTTGTTGCACGAGCCACGGGTTCGCTCTTGGGACCAACAGGACCAGGTGCAGGATGACGAGGAGTTGTGGCTGCATCTTCTGGGGTATTTCCGGTGGGATTTTAACTGAAATGAGATAATCTAGGATTAAGGAAAAAAAAAAACCTCTTTCCCTTTACCTCTTTAGGGGCCTGGAGTGGGAAAAAGGGGGTAAGGGAAAACACATGAGGGGAGGCAGGGGGGAAGACAGGGAAGGGGGTTCTTCTTTTTTCTTCTGTCGGGTCAGTTCTTTCGCAGGTTTTCTGAAGTAGGCTTCCACTGTTTTTCCTCTATTCAGGCTAAAAGTCCTTTTTTTTTTTTCTTGTTTTCCAGGCCAGATGGGTTTGCTTTTGTTCTCTGCTTTCTGCTCTGGTTGTGCCTGGAAGTACACTCTTGGATATTTGATTAGAGGGCCTGTACGGTTTTATGTTTTTGGCTGGTACACACCTTGGTTTTGCCCCCCGTGTGTTATAAGTCAGGGGAGTAACAAGGAATTTTTTATCTGTGGAATCGTCCCAGGATTCCCTGGCTGGGGCCAGCCCGCCTCCTCAGGATTCCCCGTTTGTATTGATGGAATTGAGAGGATTGCCAGCCGATTCGGCAGGCAGGGCCGGCGGCAGTGTCGGGCCGGCCGCGGTGTATTGAGGGAGTGAGTTAGGAGGGGATGGGGGGGCTGTGTAGGATCTGTTGGTGTTGGGGGGCTGCCCCAGCCAGTTTGGGGGAGGGTGGAGTGGAGACAGAGAAGGTACAGGGTGCTCCCCGCGCGGTGCGGAACCGAAGTGTTCAAGGTCGGCGGGAGGGGCGTTTCCGGTGGGGGAAATTTTGCGTGGCGCACTTACCCTGCGGGACGCTGAGGGATTGGTGTAGGTATCGGGGTGGGGGCGATCCCCGGCTGGTCCGGGCTGGCCCCTGCTGTGTGGGCGGCTCCCGGCGGAGGGGAAAGGGAGGGGGGGAGAGTCACGGCAGAGGCATGGCCGCCCCGGCCATGCGAGCGGCTCTTTGTTTCAGTCGCTGTGGAGTCAGGGGAGTTGGCGTAATTCCCCCCGCCGTCCGAGTCCCCCGTGCACTCCTCCTCGTGGCCCGTGCCATGTTTATTCGGTTCGATTACCAAGTTCCCCTGTTTGCCGCGGGACCAGGGCCCCCCCACACAGCCCCCCCACTCAGCAGAGCCCACCGGACTGGGGAGATGGGGTGGGAGACAGCTCTCCGCAGATTCATGCGTTTTGTACTTGGTGGGGAACAGTGGGGATTCATTGGGGGGGCAGGGGGTGCCCGGAATCGGGGCGGGAGGGGTGGACTGAGTCTCTGAAACTTTCTCCCATGTTCCCAATGTATCAGAAATTAAAATTAAAAGTGAAAAGAATTTTGCAACGTTATGTTCTCCTCCGCGAATGTTATCAGTTAATTTTTCCCCAGCTTCATCCCAAAAGTAGGGACAAGAGGCTGAAGCAGGCGAAACTGAAGGGACATGAGTAACAATCCATCTGATGAATTTCTTTAAGTTTCGTCGATTTAAATCCCATTTTCTTAAACCTAGGGTAGTTTTCACTTCGGAATAAAACTCTCAAGGGTAGAACAGGTGTTTCCCATTTCTATATACCGCCATAGGAATGGGATTGAAACCCGAGGATTGTAGGGGGGGAGGGTTAGAAGCGGAGCCGCACTCACCACACACTTGTAAGTGCTCAACCTCTGGTTTCCAGCTCTGAAACCGTTGCCAGGACGAAATCCTTCGGGTCTTCTCCGGTGTTCCAAGGTTCTGTCTCTTTTTCGGAGAAAGAGTTGCTTGGAATTCCCTCTGTACTGGTCCCGTGATATAGGACTCGTTCGTCAGGCTGTGGCAGGTCGAAGATGCACTAGAAAACTAGGACATTCTCAGGGTCCAGATCAGGTCCCTGTTTCGAGGCGCCACATGTGGCCGGTGGCGAGGGCCGGACAGCTGACCACAGGGACGGCTGGCGGCTCGGCGGCTTGTTCTCAAAGTTTCCTTTTTGTTAAGTTAACTTCAGCTGGGGACTTCTTTTCCCCTTGCCGCGACCTGGGCTTCCCTGGGATGGTGGCCGCTGTCCTAAAAGCCGGAGAGCTGCTGAGAGAGAGAGTGTTCCTTTGCCCGGAGCCCCAAATCAGACACAAGACACGAGGGTCTGCTCTGCTTGGGCTCAGGGGCAAAAGACCCCAGAATGGCCCAACATTCAGACTTTTATTCTGAGGGTTACAACTTATCTCATAATGGTACAGGGGAGGACACAGAGAAGGGTCGAAGGTCAGGATGCAGTCAGGAAGGAGGAAGGGAGGAAAGAGTGAGACACAAGATACTATTGTTAACTGAGGGGTAGGCGGGGGGAATTTGACTCCCTTTCCAAGGCCAAACTTAACTCTACCTTCATTGGGGCCTCACTTTCTAGGCCCCCAGAAATTCTTCAGGGGATATGTCATTCTCTGAGCTTGAACCACCGCTACACTTCAGGAGTGATAACAGCTGAAGATTCAAAGGAGCTGATTTACAACCTTTGTTTTGCATTTTTATTGATTAAAAGTTTGTGTTTCTCTGTACACTGGTAATTCCTCAACAAAGTAAATGACAGAGTAGCAGCAAAGCAGGTTGGTTAAGCTGCTATCAGGTTTTTACATGTTGTTACTAGAAGTCATGTTTTTCCATAATTTTCATTTGACTAAGAACATTGACTAAGAAATAAAACCACAACATTCAAAATGGAAAATTGCAACTATAATGGATATTTGGGGAAAGTAAGCAAAGGAACATGATGCGATTTTAAAATAAGAATTATCAGGAGATGAAGAAGTATTTCTGGTCTCGGCAGTATACATGAGGAAGAGTTTTAGACTATTTAGCTGAGAAGTTAGTTATACAGAAAGCAGAATAAGTAAATAGAATTTAAAGTACCTTTGGCTGATCATAGACATTTAGTCCTGATGGTAGCTAGAGCAGCACATGGAGTGCTGTAGCATCTACTCCTGGTTTAAGCACAGCAGCTTAGATGAAGTGTAGCTCTGCTCTGCTTCAGCTCAGCCAGCCCAACCCACTGCTTCTCATGTCTGGTTCTGCAACAAAAGCTTGAGCTCACGGTAGGAGGAGTGTTTGACATTGCAGATAGCAGTTTCCCTTCAGCTAGCATTTCCCAGGTCACCTGGAAAACAGACGGGGATGCTGGTGATAGTGATGTAGGGAGTTTCTGGAGAGTGCAAATATGGTTTTAATAGTTACTTGGGACATGAATAAAGAGAGAGAGAGAGAGAGAGATGTCTAAAGCACAAGCAGAGTCTGAGGATCTTTTGAAGGACCATCCTGTAGTGGTGGTTCAAGCCCAGAGAGTTACATATCCCCTGAGGAATTTGTGGGGGCCTAGAAAGTGAGGCCCCTCTGAAGGTAGAGTTAGGTTTGGCCTTGGAAAGGGGGTCGAACTCCCCCCTCCCGTCCTTCAGTTAACAATGGTATCTTGTGTCTCCCTCTCTCCTCCCTTACTCCTTCCCGATTAGGCCCTGACCCTCTGACCCTTTCCTGTTCCTCCCCTGTACTGTTATGAGATAAGTTGTAACCCTCAGAATAAAAGTCTGAGATTTGGGCTCTCCGGGGTCTTTTGCCCCTGAACCCAAGCTGAGCAGACCATGGTGTGTTGTGTCTGATTTGGGCTCCGGGCAAAGGAACACTCTCTCTCTCAGCAGCTCTACCTTTTTTAGGACAGCGGCCACCATCCCAGGGAAGCCCGGCTCCCAGTGAGGGGAAAAGAAGTCCCTAGCTGAAGTTGACTTAACAAAAAGGAAGCTTTCAGAACAAGCCGCCGAGCCGCCGGCCGTCCCTGTGGTCAGCTGTCCGGCCCACTCAACCGGCCACTCCGTCCGTTTTGGCACTTGCTCCTTCCTGTAATCTGAAATGCAGACAATATATGTGTATGATATGTAGTCCCACAGGAAACTACTGTATCTTACGAGATACTTGGCCTCATGAAGTGTGATTCTTGCTGCAGTTGTGAGTGGCAATGCATATCCTCTGATGATTCCATCATACTGTGTTTATAATTTTTTTTCCTTAATCTCTCTGACAAGGGAAGAAGTATAAAGCATCACAGTTAGAGTACTGCATGTAAACACTGGATAGCTCAAGGGATGTATTTACCTTCGAAGATATTGGCTCAAATCCAGCCTTATTCAGACTGCTGTTATGGTTTGAAAATTATAGCTACATGTGAATTTCTTTGAAATTTTCCATGGTGTTCAAAGCCCTGCTTTGTGGCTGCTTGTCTATAATATAAAACTGGTACCTTTTTCAGAGGGTCTTGGCAGTCCTCAGGGAGGACAGGAACTGTAGAAGCACTAAAACTGAGCTGCTCAGTCATGACAGAAGTAGTGTTGAGAACAGCATGTTACTGAGCATGCAGGGAAATTGTATTCCAGCTGCCTGGCTTTAACCTGTTATCTTAAACTGGATTTAGTGTCCAGATTGTCTGTTTGGTGTCTGGTACTGACAGTAAAAGAAAAAAGTTCCTCACAACAGAGATTCGGAATTAGTGCATTGCCATTCCTCACTTGGATGCTGCTTCTTTCTTTAAAGTTGTGATCTCCATGTACTGGAAGGGGCATCTCAGAAATCAGAGTCAAGCTTGATTGAGGAGAGTGTTCAAAACTTGTTTCTGTTGTTTGCAAGTGACATTTCTTCTGGGTCCTTTCAGTACTTAGAAGAACTGAAACATAGATGCTGTGAGCACTGGAACTGCTTAGTTCTTTATAGTTATCACTCTCATGTGTGATGACACTTTGGATCAGCCAAGAAACACACAACTGAAGCCACTGATATTTGATACTTCGCATTTTCAGTAGGCACTGGGACTTGCGCTGTTAGTTTGTTGACTCGGTTTGATTTTAATTCTTGTGGTTTAAAACTTTTTTCTTTGCACATACCGGAACATTCTCCTCCTCTCCTCAGTTTAAGTCCAAGTTAGCTTTTTTGATGAGTCTTTTTTTCTTAGCCAAAAAATCAACCTAGTGGTTTATAAAACTCAGATCCCTTCTTGCAACCAGTCGCCACACATATTTTATTATTTGTTTTTCACCAAGTAGTTAGTTCAAGTCTTCTTTTGTTGGCTCTTCAACTCAGAATGTTCTTGAACTTATTTATTGGTTTTCTGCAGTTCCTTTGCAATGTTTTGGATCTCATCTTCAATTCCTCTGGCTTTCTGTCTCAAGTATTTATTTCTTTTATCATGAATGACTGTGTTATATAGCTCTCCAGCATACTGGTAACTCCTTCTTGGAGGAGGGCATTTATAAATTGTGGAACATGTGCTAGAACCATATGGCTTCATAGTTTTGCCTTGTGACAGGTGAGCTGGTGCAGTACAAGTATTCCTGCATCACAAGGAAATGTGTGTGCCTTTACTCTTAGAATATTAGTAGAATAAAGTGCTGGAAGCTCATCTAGTGTTAAGACTAGGGCTAATATAATTATTATGCTGAATTGCCTTAAATGAAGGTCTGGTTGCGCATTTCCTGCTCAGTGTTTCCTTATTTAAAAGCAAACAAAAAAAAAAAAAAGAGTAAAACAGAAAATTAATTCAGTGGGGAGATAAGGCTGTTTTACTTTATCTCCATTAGAAAAAATTAACTTTGCTCCTGAATTAGGTTATCAGCTCAATTCAGCTGAATGCGTGGACATTCATCTGAAGTGTGTTGTTCCTGACCACTACTGTCATTACCATCCAGAAAACAAGAAACCAAAGCCCAAGCTGAAAGAATGCAACATGGATCCCTGCCCTTCTAGGTCTGTATGGCAAATAAATTTGTGTGTGACACAGGCAGTTACTAAGGAAGAAGGAAATGTATTTACTTAATTTCAATTCTTTTTGTCTTTGAGGCTACTTAATCTTGGTTGGTTATTGCATGTGTTAAAGGCTGATAGCTCTGCCAGTAGATGTGTGGCACTTCTTCAGTGTCGCAGAACGTAAGATTTTGCTTATACAGAGATATTGTAAATATCAGTTTGTTCAAGGGCTAATTCTGCTTTGACTATTGCTGAGTAGTACAGCAGTAGTATGAGGATCTTGTGAGGTTGTGTGAGGAGGATAGAGGGTTTGCCTACTTTTGGATTTATTGGTGCTGCCATTCAGAACCTCTCAACAGCCAGATAGAAGCTCCAGTCAGTGCAAGTTTTGGTACGGTTTAACTTGCTTTATTCTTGTGCCTACCACAAAAGTTTGATTCTTCATTGGTACTGTAGTGTTGACAATTTAATAATTAAAGCTTGGGTCTATTTCTTTGGGTTTTTGAAACCTGGGAATTTTTTAAAAAATCATTCAAAGTAAATATCCTTGTGGTACAAATGCCACAGGATATTAGTGCCAAATTGTAAAGGCTATAGTACACATAAATTGTATTGAATTGCACTACAGTATTTCAAACTAACTTTTCGATTGTTTGGTGAGGTTTCATGGCTGTGCTAAAGAATCTTAAAATAACATCACAATATCAAGTCCCAGAACCTCACATTAATATGCCAACTGGCTGAGCTAGAGTTATATGCAAGAAAAGGAAACACTCTCAATGGATTTCATTTCCTATGGCTAAAATTTCCATTTCCTTTCATTCCTGTTGAACATAATCATTGATAGTGACCTCTAACAGTTATAGATGGGCAGACTTTCAAGATTTTTTCCTGGAGAGTCAATCACTGTATGAAGCAGAAAGGCTTCAGTAATGCTTGATGGCAATGGGTGCCAAATGTTCCAAAGCTGGAATAGGAAAATCGGGGGGAAAGAAAGGGTGAAATTATATTTTACCTTGCAAGTTTATTTTATACAGCCAGGAAAAGGAAAGTACTACTGGATATAATACCATATTTCCTAGCACTGGAAGTACAGCTTTATGCCTGCTCCATGCTGTGCAGTTCAAATAAACATCTCTAGAAGGGTCCAAAGCAGCATTCAGGACCTATCTAGGATAAATCCTGTGATGCATTTATTTCACTGACATTCATTTGTTGCAGATAGAAAGATGTGAATATTTTCTTGTTAATGAAGGGTCACTGGTAATAAATTTCTCTTCTGGAGGCTTGCTCGTTTAATATTTTATGGTGGTATGAAATAGAGAAGCTCTATGGTGAATAGTTCTTTATCCATGCAGAAAAGGTACGATTATACAAGTAATTAGGTTTACCATAAGACTCAGAAGTAAGTTTTCTTCATTTCACATTGGGAATTGCTTACTTCAAGTATGATCACATAAAAGTATGTACTTGATGTACAGTCTTAGGTATGAAAAAAATGATGAAATATTTAATTTCTTTGACAGTGATGGATTTAAAGAAATCATGGCCTATGATCACTTCCAGCCACTTCCTCGGTATGTATAATCAGGATAGCATATGTGTCAGCTTTAGCACACTTTTCACTGCAGATATACTATTTTAGTACTAAGATAATGGAACATATTTTGTTGGGTTTTTTTTTCTATATAGGAGGGTAATTTTAGCACAGTCCTGTAAACATTTCTGAAGGTTGTGATTTATTTTAGTGTGCTCTGGATGATTAGCTTAACAGTCAGAGGTTAATATGCTCTCCTTGAAAATACCAATGTGAAGTCTTTAAAATAAACAGTTGTCCCCCTCAGCCTTCTTTGACTGTAGTGCTGAGAAGAGCATCCTCTTTACACTGCATGTATGAATTCTTGTCTTGAAAGGTTATTATTTTTGACAATGTATGAGATTTTTTAGAACAGATCTTGCTATGTACAGGATTCTGGAAATTCTTTTTCTCTTGAGAGGTTTTGTCCTTCTCTTTAGATCTACATTCTATTTATTGACATCAAAGATGACATGTCACTTTCAAGATACTGAATTGTTGGAATATCTATTGCCTCAAATTAGGTCATCGGAGATCAGTTTGTTACTTTTTTTTCCCCCCAACACCTGAGTCAATTACAAGGATTTAAAACTTCTCATGAACCCTTAGATGTTTTATAAAGATTGTTAGGATTAAACAGTATTGAGTCACATTTGCTTTTAATGTAAAGAATTGTAGTTGATGAGTTAGTTGCATATTTATCTGAGTTGAACCTCTGCTTTATTATGTCATGTAATGAATAATGTGTGTTATTCTAAAGAAGTAAAGATATGAAGTAATAAGAATGAAATCATATACTTGCACAGCTCAGTGGAGCTACTGATTACAGCTGATATAGATGTCATAGTTTATTTCTGTAGCAATTTGTCCTCGTGGATCTGCTGTTCTGTGATGTACTTAGACTTTCATACATAGATAGGGATTATTTTCCTCTACAGCTTTATCCTGTAGAGTTCTCTAATTATATTGTGTCTCTTTCCCTTTCTGTTTCTTCTGCCAATGCCTTTGTACTTCAGATCTCTCCTAGAACTCAGCTTAATGTATTTACAGGAGTTTTTAATCTTCTGAATGACTTAGGGCTTGGAGACCACTTGGAAGAGAAATTTAATCCCCCTTTCTGTGCTTTACTGTGCTCAGCACATTTTCATGACACTGTGGTGAGATAGATTATGTCTGTGATAAAGCTGTGGGCAGGTTCTCTTATTTCAAACACTAAGAACTACAGACAGAGGCCCATGTCATTTCAGCACCTGGTGTGTTCTGTCAGAAAGTATCATGCTCTTCCTGGGTGATGCTTCCGAGCAAGGTCTGTAAAATTGCATGTGGCCAAGCAGGGCTCAGAGCTGATGCCAGCAGGAAGGAGAGAGGAAATAGGCTGTGTTGTACTGGGAGGGCTAGTAAGGAAACACCCCAAAGGCATAGAAAAACCTTTTCTTGCAGGAATTGCTGAAAGAAAACAGCAGCTGAAACTTTGTTTACCTGCATCAGGAGGTGCCTCTGGTCCAGTGTGGATGCAAGTCCTGTTCCAGTGCAGGAGGATTTGTCTGTGCTCTTGCCTGGCAAGGAACTGGAATGCATTACCCTGTGCTGGCTCTGCTGGACTTCTGCCACCTTTTTCTTTTTTCTTTTCTTTTCTTACCTGTTTCTTGCGTGCTTACCCAGGATTGTTCTTGCAAAGCAGGTGGAAAACCAAAGTACTGGATATGTGCTGAGGCAAAGGTGTACAGACTCCTTCACCTCGACCAGCAGTCCTACATCACTCCTACATAACACCAGGGCCATGTGGAGGCTGCCTTGCAGTCCTGTGCTGTTTACCACTGCCTTCCCATTCACACAAGGAAGTTGTGGGAAAGTTGTGGTGTGCACCACAAGATCTTGAAAGAGTTCTCCTGTGGCTAGAGTTGTAAATGCCCCACTGAAATATTTTTACAGATGGAGAATTCTTTTGAAATAAATAGAAAAAATTTCCCAGGATAAAAAATTTCTTTTAAAGCTTTTGGAATGCCTCCATTTATTTCAAACTTGTTGGACTGTTGAGGATCCCTTGACAGCTGTGGGTTCTGGAAAGCATCTCCTTGACTGCTTGCCCAAGACCCCCCTTTTCCCCAGTAGCTATGGACCTCACTCCGTCTTGAAAATGCTTGTGGGAGTATGGGATCTGGAGTGTGTTTGAAACTAAAGAGATAAAGAAAAACAACTATAAAACTTCATGCTATAAACACTTGAAAGCCTTATATTACATATAGCACAGTGAGCCTTAAATATATAAATCCATGAGCTGCTAATTCATTAAATAGCTAATTGCTCTTTAGCTCCTGATTCTTTAAAAAGAAAATTAGCACTGGCCATTCATTTAAGTCAAACAGATTAACTCTTGCTATTCATATGTGTTTTGTTATTGGGATATGATATCAGTGTCTCAGCTTGTAGCTTTATTCAGAATTCTTTTGAGGATATACTCCATGGTTAATGTCCCATGGCTTGCTCTGTGTTTCGTACCCATTTTTCTGTTGAGCTTAAGCATGATTAATATGTTTTTGTAGGCAGCTTAATTAATTGCTTAAAATAGGAAATGTCCTTGATTTACCTGCTGCATCATAAAAAGTAGGTTGCTCAAATTTACCTTTGATTTATAGGCCTTTGCTTCATTGACTCTGATATTATGACTTCCTTTATGACAGCCAAGTTACTCTCGATTAATTGATTTTGATGGGATATTGTAGTACTTGCTGATCCATTGTTCACAATGGATATAATTATTTTCATGATCTTTTCTGAGCCTCTGCAGTTGTAATAGAGATAAGATTTAACTAACAAGACGTTGATGAACCTTAAGATGTACTGCAGGACTCAGTCATTTCTAAGCGCTTGGCTTTGGTTCATGTGGGTGGTGGAGAGAAAGCAAGAGATAGGAGGTGAAGAGTGAGGAGATATTGTGTGGGAGTCATTGGAACCTATTTACAAATGCTTTGATAGAAACTTGTTATCTCTAAATGTGACAGGAGAAGGACATTATTGAGTTAGGGTTTTTTTGACAGGTGATTGCTTAAATGTGCTTAAATGTGTAGGAATGAAACTGAGTTTGTAGCCTAACAACCTCCACGTCATTCTCACTTCAGATGGTGCAACATTTTCCATCTTTATTGTAGTTAGGTCTAAGAATGTGAATAGATGTCCATTTTGAAGATGTCTTCCCAGCAGATTGCTTATCTCTCTGTTAGAGGCTACCACGTCAGAGCTCTGCTGATTCCCAGGCTTTTCTTAATCCTAAATTTTCCTTCATTTGTGATTTCATTGCCCTGCTGCAGGAGGAATCAGCTGAGTTAGCCAAAGCAGCTGAGGTGGATGAGCAGCTGCCTTTTGCTCAAAGCAAGCTGGCAAGTGTGACTACAAGGTTGTTCAATGGCATTTTAATGAGGGTGGAAAACTCCTGCAGAACTGCAGTCATGACCAGCCAAATGGTACCTGCCATGATTTAATTTCATCACAGTCCTTATGGATGAAGCCTGTATGATATGAAATGGCTGGGTTGACCCAAAGTATTAGAAATCTCATAGAAATTACTTCATGAACAGATTTTTAAGGGTAGTCTGAATGATGTGGGCAGTGATGAGCCTGTAGGTAATAACGCCCTCAGTCAGGGTAGCCAGATTTGTCTATGTCTTCAGACTTCATAAGATCTTAAATACAGTGGCTTCTTGGCCTCTGACAATGGTAATAAGTATCTATGTGATCATGTAAATTAATTGTCAAAAATATTCTATTTAGATGATTTAGACTGTTTGAAAGTAATTTCATTCCAGTAATCAAACTCAGTTTCTAACTTATGTAGGAGAGTAAGAGTTTCAGTTATGTTTTGAATTATATTTATATTTGCAGTTCTACTTCTGCTTTTGCAAGGTAGGTCTGTGAGTCAATGTATTTGTGTGTGGTAAGAATCCAGCAACCAAACTATCAGTGAGCTTTAATTGACACTAAGGTTGGACTCAATATTTTACATTTTTCTCAGAGGTTAGTGGAATAAGAAAGAGCCCTATGAGGTTTTTTTTTCCAGGTGGGAACATAACCCATGGACTGCATGTTCAGTTTCCTGTGGAGGTGGTATTCAGAGGAGAAGTTTTGTGTATGTGGAGGAAACCATTCATGGAGAGATACTGCAAGTGGAGGAATGGAAATGCATGTATGCCCCAAAGCCCAAAGTCATTCAGACCTGCAATCTTTTCAATTGTCCTAAATGGGTGGCAATGGAGTGGTCTCAAGTAAGTTAAGAAGTAATTTGGACCTTAATTCTTGTTTCCTGAAGAAAGCCTCTGGTCTTGTGTTGCCATGTATTTAATAGCACAGGACTATTAAAGTATAGCCCTGAAAGATAATCAGTAGTACTTGGAAAAGTTTGCCCTAAGCAGTTCTGCCTGATAATCAAAATAGTAATGTGTCAGTATGGAGAAGAATGCATGTAAAATTCCTTATGCCTGTTGAATCCTTATTCCCTATGCATGTTGAATTCCTGCTTTGCGTGGAAGAGACAGATCAGGCCCCTTTGCAGTCAGGTCATTTATGTCTCAGTTCCTGATAAATGTATTTCACTGGCTGTAATAGTTAAAGGCATGTCTATCTCGGGGGCTGGCAAGTCTGCAAGGGTGTTTTTCCAGCATTCTTACCTTTCATTATGGTAACAAAAGCATAAGCCAGCTTCTCCTGGCTGTAGTTATCTGATACAGTCAGATAGCTCAGCACTCCTGTAATTCCTTAGTTCATCCAGATTATTACATCAGTGACTCAGGAGTGTGGAAAATGCAGCTCCCCTGACCCAGCCTTAACTGAAAATCACCACTGTGAGAGTGCATTCTCAGTGCATCACCACTTCTGTTTCAGACTCTTGCCAATCAGATAAGCCTCACAGAACCCCAAGAAATCCCTTACATTCCCAAAACTTAGACATTTTTTCCCAGCGTCAACCTTTTCCTTATTCGCCTAGCATCGTGGGGACAAATTTATACGTCTCTGTGGGAAAACCTTAGCGAACACCTCACTGTTGCTTGTGACACCCTTGTGAGCAGTGTTTGGAGAGCCAGTAGAGAAGCAGTGTTTGCTAACCTAGGAGAGCAGCAGGGTGAGCTGGTTGTGCTGTCTCCTGCAGTGCACGGTGACCTGCGGCCGGGGGCTGCGGTACCGCGTCATGCTGTGCATCAACCACCGCGGGCAGCACATTGGGGGCTGCAACCCACAGCTCAAACTGCACATAAAAGAGGAGTGCGTCGTGCCAATACCGTGTTACAAGCCAAAAGGTAACTGGAATTTTGTCTGGGTCTGTTTTTGTTTTACATTTTTGTTCGGAGAATTAAAAGCCCCTGGTAACCTTTCTCAGAGATGCCAGAAGCTGGAATTTACTAGGACTTTTTTCAGTTTTGGCAGAAATGAGCACTTTAATTATTGGTGTTAGGAAAAGTGCCCTGCTGATATTTTTTGCTGATAATGTGGCCAGGCTGTCATGAGGTGAATGTGCCAACTAAATCTTTATAGACTGTTCAAATTGGGAAAACCAGAATTAATGAGCTTAACACAGCAAGGAGTTGTTCAATGATACTTGAAATGGGAATGAAACACCATATATATCACCTGGGATCTTCTTGTTTGCTTTCATTAAATGTGTCGACATTCTCAGTGTGACTCAGCATCTCATTAAGTTATAAACAAACTACTTTACTTTTTCCTTCTTCATTTCTGCATATTTAAAACAAAGAATGGAGCTCAAACAGCATGATGAAGTTTTCTAGTAAATTTCATTATTCAGTATAATCTACAAAAGCATTATATCAATAAGCAGTGTAAACTGTGAAGTTCCGAGGAGACTAATGCTAATGTCTACATATTGCTTTGGGTTTGGAGAAATCAGTGAATGTTTTGGGATTTTCTCCTCTACCAGAAAAAAGTCCTGTGGAAGCAAAATTGCAATGGTTTAAACAGGCCCATGAAATGGAAGAGACCATAACAGTCTCAGAAGAGCCAGCGTAAGTACACTGCCTTTTACAGTGAAGAAACTTTTCCAGTGTGTTTTGCAGATGTCTAGAATGATTGTTGCTATGCAGTTTGCTTTGACAGTTGGCCCTCCATAGGAGATGAGTCCTGTGGTGAGCTGTTCCTAATTTTATATCTCAATAGCTTTTCTTCTGGAGCTTCTGTTCTGGATGACATAGAGCTGCACTATTCAGTGCCCCTATATCATTCAGGAATTCAAAGGCATCCTAATTTAGCCTAATTAAGCCCTAATTAATGCATGTGGAGGTGCTTCAGTGGAAATAAATTTTAAAACTTTAGTTTTATCCCAGTCATAGCTGTTACCTCAAGAATGTAGTGGTGGTATTAAAACTTAAGAGGTGCTTTGTAGGGTTGCCAGGTTTTCCTTGAGGAGTGAGACCAGTGCATAAAGTGAGAAAAACCTGATGATCTCTGTGCTTAGCTGCATCTATGGGGGTAAGTTGTGCTATTTTACATGTGTATATGTGTGAAATAACATCTGGACTTTGTGAGTCCCCTTAAAAACTGATGAGGTTAAGCCTTGCAAGTCCTGGGGATGAAAGCATAACTTAAATCCAGCTACACTTGTTCCTGACCCTTGTATGTTAGGGCATCCACACAATTGCTTATATCCCCTGTGTACATTTCCTACACATACACATATATATGCATAATATATTTAATTTATAGGTATTTAAATTTCTAAAAAGTATTAACTTTGTATACAGTGAGATTTTGAACAGCATTTTCTTGTGCTTTGCCAAATTCTGCACTCTTTTGTAGCAATTTCAGTTTGAAATAATTTAGATGAGCTTAATGAAGTTACTTTGGATTTATATTGCTCTGATAGCAGACTGTGTCTTATGCTTATTTTTCTTCTTCCATCAAGCTATTCCTGATTTTTGGCACACATGCAGCAACAGGTGTGATCATGAGTAATAAAATCTTTACACCTGCAATGACTCACAGAAGAAACCTCTTGCCAAACAGGTGTTTATATAGTTATGGTGACTGTAGTTTAAACTTTTCACTGCTCTAGCCTCTCAAGTCATGTATCAACCTACTGTAAGCAGTTATTTCACTCTCCAAATCAGTGGCCCTGAATTCAGGCAGTGTAGTAGCAAAGATATAAAAATAAAATGTGATTGTCAAAGGGGGATGATGCAATCAAATGTGCCTTTTAAGTGTCAGGATAGCAGAATGAAGGTATATGAGGTCACTTCTAGAGAGAATTCAGCATGAAGCTATAAAGAAAATTATCTCTAGCATTACAAAATCCTTCTGTGGCAGCCATGAGCTAATGCAGCTAATGCAGTTTCTGGGTTTCAGCATCAGTTTGACAGAACAAATGGAGCACTGGCAGGGACACAGCATTCAGAGGATATGCAGAATAAAACAGAGCTGAGCCAGAAACTTTGTCATGGGCTGCCTTGTGCCTTGTCCTGACAATGAAAGCAGTTATTCTACCTTCCTAGCTGTCACCCATATATTCCACTGCAGCCCTTTTCTTCTCCAGTTACTCTGGAGATCTAGATGCTTTTCATCTTTCATTCATGAGCCCCATCCTGTCCTTAGACTTTTCTTCACATTTTCCAGAAAAATCTGAAAGGTTTTCTCCAGCCACTTCTTGCTGATGGCTCTTCTCTCCACCTCCTCTGTGCTGAGGTGCTGCTGAGGTGGCTTCCCAGCCTGGGCACTGTGGGCTCTCCTGGGACCCAGCTCTAACACTGAAGCCAGATTCCCCATTAGTTTCATTTTATTTTCTTCTCCTGCCAGCTGCTCTCTCTTTAGTCTTCTAAGGAAGCTGTCAGGTGAGGAGAAATAACTGATGCCTGACTTCATTCCTTTTTGCAGATTATCTGTTGGCCATGTGGGCAGTAATGGTTTGCAACAAGAGAGTTTCTCCATCAGTGCTTTAAACCTCATGCCCAAACTGCTCTGGTCCTTTCCAGCTAGAGTAATATTTTTGGATCAAGGATTAAGATTTAAAAAGAAACCATGACAATAAATTGTTACGTCTCCCAGAATAAATTATAACAAGATTTCCCTCTGGTTCAGAACTGTTTAACTTTGTTTTCTGTAATTTAGACATGGCACAGTGATAACTCATAGCCCATCTCTGCCTAGCAGGAGACTTATGATTTTCTTGGTAAAATTCCATCACTTTTAATTTCAATTATTCTGTTGTCGTCCAAATTTAAACCACAATATGAAGTCTCAACTTCTAGTCCATCCTTTTAAGACAACTTTCTCTCTTTGCTTTTGTGTGATATTTTAGTTGATAATGAATAAGAGAATAAATGCAGCTGTATTTTAGAACCCACAAGTGATGAATATGCCAAAAGTAGCTTGTGGAAGATAAATACTTCTGCCGCTGTGGTCTACCATGGCTGGTGTCCTGAATTTACATAGAGGGGGAACGTTCAAAAGCTTCTTTTTTTTATATTTTTTTTTTTATTATTAGCAGAGTAAAAAATTACTGTCCTTAAAGTGAGGCCAAGAAAAATGTAGGTCTGACCTTTTTAGTTTTCAGTTGTGGAATGTGATGACAGTTGATACCAATCATTATTTTAAATGTTCTTCCCTCGAGTCTTCTTAGTTACGGTGGGATTCACAGAGAAGCTCCAGGAAGTTTTTGCATCCTTTTTATTACCCAGAAGTTAAAGAAATAGACACCTTAACTGCCTTTCTTTGTCATTGCTTGGGGAAAAAACTAAAATTCTCTCAAAAACTGATATATTTTTTCAGCAATATGAGCTAAAAAGTGATGTAAAAAGCAGTGTTTCTAATAAAGGTTCCCACTTCCTGCACAGGAGTCATTTTCACAGACATGTCCCCACTGTGCCTTTGGTGATAGAGAATTACCCGTTTCTCACAGCTCCTTCTCTGAAAATGAGCTGGTGGTTTTGTCCAACACCTTACCCCTGAGGCTGATAAAACAAGCAGTGTGACTGTTCAGAGCAAGCAAGGGTGGTGCTGCAAGGAGGGGTAAGGTGCCAGCATCATGGAAGTTCTGCTCATTAACAGCCAAAATTTTAAATACTTCTTTAGACTTTTATCCAGAACTCTTGGTACATTAGGATTGGACTGGAAATATTGCAAGAGAAGCTTTTTCGGTTTTTGTTATTTAGGCATTTCCTGTCTTAACTGAAAGCAAGAACTATGGTGATGAGGAAAATAAAATAAAAAATTAAGAGACATCACATTTTCCAAGTCTTTAGAAAGCTGCAGAGGGCTGCACTGAGTTCAGTTTTCAGTTCAGATTTTATTTGGTTGAGTTGGACTGCTCTGTCCCAGTTTTAGCATCATTAGTTTAGGTCACTGCTTCATTTCCCAGGTCACCCTACACTTGCTTTTACAGCATGTGCCAGGTGAATGCACATTTCCACTAGTGCTGGACTGATAACCCTGCAGCATGGACATGCCCTCTGCTGCATCTGTAGTGTCTTCATTATTTATACCTGCTCAGATGAGTATAGGAGCATTTTAGTTCAATGTAGCTTTGGGAAGAATGACTGGCTAGAAAGGCTGATGATAAAAAGTTGTACCTGCTCCAATTTGCACTTTTCTTTTTTATTTATTTTTTTTTTAAATCAGAGGAGTCTCATCTACAAACTTAAAGACCTCAGAAAATTTTCAGTTACCACTGTGCTGTCCATTATAAATTGCTGGTGATCTACAAAGCATTGTAGTACAAGTACTTTGATGCTCTTCAATCCTGACCTGAGATGACTCAGAGTGTGTGCCCATTGAAGGCAGACTGAGTTTACTTCAGGGAAGCATTGTGTCCAAAGCATTACCATGCATGTGCTGTGAATGCCAAAATACCTCACCTCTGAGGCTGATGGAGTTTGCTTTAATGACCTGTCACAGGCTTTGGTTTTGCATGTTCAATGTAAAGTAAAAATAAAAAACCTCCATCTGTCTGAACTCAAAATTTAGATAAAAATCACCTCTCTTAGTGTTCAGTCAGTTCCCTGCTCTGCTTTCTCCATTGGCTTCTGTTGAAGGTACTTAGTGTGACTTCAACATGATCGTCCTTGGAGAAGTTTTACAGTTTAGGATTTCAATAGGTAAATAGTCACATGACTAGTTTAGCAAATGCCAAAATACAATAAAAAGTATTTTGTGTGTTCATTTGTGTGTTTTTATCTTGCACTTCACTGGAAAAATACCAGACACTAATATTCAACAGGAAAACCTCAATTCTAATATAGGCTTGCTATAAGTCAAGGAAAAAAATGCTTAGAATTTTCTGAGTTTCTTTGTAAATCAGTTGGTTGCTGAGTGAAATGATTGCTGTGGTTCAAAATTTCCTTTAATTTATACAGGATTTTCAAAAGAATGTTTTTGAAATGCATTATTTTTGGAATGTTTAAATGCACTCAACTAACAGTACACAAAACTAACACTAATTTCTGGTATGCTGTTACCATGCTTTTACCAAAAGAAGTTATTATTTTCGAGCTATAAACTTAGGTGTGGTTGGAAGACCAACTATTTTCAATTATAAATGTCCATCAATTTTATTTTTCCAATTACGTACATAAGTATAAATGGACTTAATTTTTTTTTTTACAAAGAAGAAGAAAGTAATCATTCTGTTAAGCCTGTGCACACTGGCCTTGATCCAATAAAGCACTTAAGCACAAGTTTCCCGCTGAACACATTATCGTCCTGTTGACTTCAATGCACAGCTAATATGCTTAAGTTAGGCTCATGCTTAAGCATTTCATTGGATGAGGGTGATTTTGCCACTCTAGGTAGTTTGTGTGGCTGTCTTTGAGAAGACTGTGAGATCTGATGTTCCAGGATTAAGCTGATTCTATCTGTTGGGGAAAGAAAAAGTCTTCCTTTGCAGCTTTTCCCACAGAATATTCATCAGAATTTGTTATCGAAAGCTTCTGCACATTGACCCCCAGCAGCTGTGCCATCAGACTCAGTGAGCTGTTAGGTTGTACCTAACCTGGCATTTGCTCAGGTTTGATCACTGTAGGTCACAGCCATCCACTGTTTTGATAGTATCCTTCCAATAAAAATCAACCTGGCCATCTTGGAAGGTGCTCAGGCTTGTGAAGGGATGTGCACTGGCAGTTCTTGGTGTCAAGAGGAGCTGGGGATAGTGTGCCCTTTCCTGAAGTCTGCTGAGGACCAGTGAGCTCTAACAAATATTCTGAGACAGCTCAAGGAAACTTTGATGGGCTTAGATGTATTTATCTTTGTAGTAGAGCTGTAAAGCTATTTCATTAACATCTCCTTAAAGAATAACCAGTTAACCTTCTAATATCTGTTGGAAATGGGAACAGTCTTTTCCACAGGAAAAAGTCTTTTGGGGTCTGTCCCAGTCACAGCTTGGGTGAATACCCCAAGGACTGACTTAGAGTATCCTTACAGGTTATCCAGCCATCTCTTCTCCTTTCTTCTATTTGATTCTTCCTCTGTGTATACTGGCAAGAAATTATTGGCAAGATGATAAACTGCACAGAATCAAACCACACTGTTGACATTTTTCTGTGCTTACTGTGTATGCGGAGTGTAAATACTGATTTTTGTCTTACACAACTGTTCTTATGTTTGTAAGGGCAGCTTTTCTGCAGTAAGGGGAAGATAATTCTTTATCCAAGATAAGGGCCAAATCTTTGAATCCTAATTTTGTTCTTTCTTTCCAAATAAATTTTTAACGTTGGTCAAATTATCCTCATTTATCTCCAGCTGGTGCTTTGATCATCAGCTGCATTTAGACACATAATAAAGAGCAACTGCAGCCTTTTCAAGGGAAAAAAAAAGTTCTAGGAAATTCTCTATTTGATTTCTTATAAAGTACACCCCTGAGCCACCCAGGATGATTTTATTAATGAAATTCAACCCCTTGGCTCTAGTGCCATTTTGAAAATTACTGTCAGATATTAATGTGACCCTGAAAGTCAGAGAATTTTATAACAAATTCATGACCTGTAAAACAAGTTTTTACTGTAGTTCAGCAGCAGTATAAATGCTTTCTAATAAAAATAATGGAATGTAGACTGGTTAGACCTCTTTATTGAAGAGGAGAGGCTGCTTGCAAGATTGAATCTGAAGAGCAGCCTGTGGTGGTGTGCACTGGATATGGCTCCATTTGAAAAGTGCTTCTCTCCTCTCTGGTGGTTGATTATTAGTATGACATAAGGCAAGGGCCTCTCAGATTCAAGCAGATTGCAAATATACTTTTGGTATATGTCCAAGTCTGTGCACCTGGGGAGTTATTTTGTATTGTATAGATAGATCTTCCTGGAGTTTCTCCTTTTTTTCCCCGCTGAAGGAGACTGAGAAAAGATTTAGGTGTTTTCCTTTTTCCTCAAAAAAGGTTACAGCTTTCCCTGTTCCTCATGAGTCTGTCTCCTCTTTTCCTACGTGGTCTTGTGTGAATTTTGGTAAATGGTCTGGGAAGTGAGAGAGTTAAGACCCTTGATTAAGCATTCTATTTAAGTGTCAGTAAGTATCATGTATTGTCTGCTCTGGGTATAAACACATGTTTATGTGCTGGCTGTGTTTTAGCTGTGCACACACAGACACAATTACATGGAATAAATAAGAGTGCTGTGATGATTTGCAGGTTTATTCCTGAGCCCTGGTCTCCATGCAGTGCCACATGTGGCAGTGGCATCCAGGTGCGAGATGTGAAGTGCCGGATTCTTCTCGCCTTTACTCAGACCGAGGTGGAGCTGCCTGAGGAGGAATTTGAATATGTGAAGCCACCAACAGAACGAGTCTGTCACCAGGTGTCCTGTGACAGTTATCCTGTCCCCTACACACCAGAATTTCCTCGTGCTGAAGATGGCAGTGTGATTTACGACTGGGAATACATTGGGTTCACTCTGTGTTCAGCCACGTCTTGGAGGTACCTTTTATTTTTTCTTAATTTTTCCTGAGTTGTAAGAGTTTGGCATTGTTGGATATTGTTGCATCTCCTATTCGTGTTACCCTAAAGTTAGCTATGTTGATCTGTAGGAAAACATGCAGCTACAAGCAGTACAATACAATAGTGTATTTCAAACTACTTTGTTTCCTTCAGCAAACAATTTTGGGGTTAAGTCAAGTGCAGGAAGTTGATACACCAACTTGCTTTAATCTTGCTGCTGCAGGAGTGTCAGCTGTGGTACCAGCATGTTTGATGCATCATTGGTGGGAATGTTGAGAATGATCTACCTTTTCCTAGGAACCAAAACTGCATGGCTTCAGAGTAAAATTCCCATGTCTCTTCCCTTCCTGCCAAAATGCTGCCATTTTCTGCAGAACAGTAGGAACACAGCGCTGTAATTAGGGAGCCTTGCTTGCAGCCTGGCCGGTGTGAAGATCAAACGGGAGCTGGTTTGGGTCTCTGTGCACTGTATCACTGCTCAGGAACTCTGTGCCATACATCTGTCTGCAAGTAGTTAGGCACATTCCTTCTTGGATGTAATCGAATCTCCCTGTCGTCATAAGTACATGTTACCAGACAAGGCTGCTGGTGTTGCTACTACTTACTGTACTTTGGGACTGAAAACAAGTGAGTTATGAAGTGTTAAGTGGAGGTAGTGGAACTGTGAACACACCTCTGTATGACAGGACTGCTGACATCAGGGAGAAGTGAAGACAGTCGTACCCATAGAAGAAATAAAAAATCTAGAAAAAGGGAAAACAGGATCAATTGGAAGCAGGGAGCGAGATAAAACTCACAGGCAGCAGCCTCTTTTGTGCTGTTCACCAGCTCAAACCTCGAAGACAGAAGCTGAGAGGGATGCCCCAGAATGGGACCAGCAGGATGCTAAATGACTGATAGTGCCTCCTTTATCATTTAACACTGCTATTTACAGAGGGGGTCGATCCATAGGAATAACAGCACCTGTGATCACAAAAGCTGGAACATCCCATTCCCTGCACTACCTGCAGTGAGCATCATGACTGGCAGGGGAGGAGAGACTGTAGTCCAAGTATGTTTGTATGAACATGAGATGGTAGTGACAGCTATTGTGACTGAGTGTCTGTTTCATAATTTTAATTAGAGAAGTGTTTTTAGAAATAAGGAAGTTGTCCTGTAAAGCAGAATTTTTCCATTAATTCTAGATTTGTAGTTATGGTATCTCAGCTGATTTTTTTGTAACGTACAACCATTTTCTTGCCATCCTAAATCCATTTTACTGCTTTTTAGCCAATTTCTTTGCTAGAGGTGTTCTAAAGCCCCAAGATTTTTGAATTTTAGATATAGATATCATCAGATATCTAGTCTTTGCCTGCTATTGCACATGTTCATGTTTGCATTCTGCATCTTCAAGGGTGAGTTTGTCTATACAAAAGCATCCCCATAAAAACTCACACTTGGTGTGCAAGCAGATGGTAATTTAAGGAGCCCATACTGAACACAGCAGTTTCATTGGAAGGAACTTCAAAACGACTGATGAGCAGAATCTCATGTTCAGTTTAATTTTGTTCCTGAGGGAGCCAAGTATGAATTCTATTGTTGACTTCTGACCCTTTCATGAATTTGTGAGGTTCTCTGACCCAGAATTGTCCTGTAGGTGTTTGTAGTAATCTAACAATTTGTTTGCTATGCCATAGAAATTACTCACTTGAAGAAGTTTGAAAGACAATATCTGTTTGTATTTTTAAGACTTCTGTGGTATCACTGGTACTATGTCTAGACATTTTCCTTATGTGATGCCCCTGGGAAATGTGGGAAGTTGTCAGGGTATTTTATCAATGAGCAGCTTCAGAAGCCCCCATGTTGCTGTGCTAGTTAGATGATTTTTCCTTTCTATCAGCTCTACTCTTTTGGCTGCCTTGGCAAAGGCTTTCAAACAGACCAAAAATTACCTGCTGATAAATAGTTTTAAGGGAACCAGACATCTTTTCTGTTTCCAACTCACTGCAATGTACTAGCTAATGATCTCACTGTCTAATATTTTTCCATTGTGTAGTTCAAAGGAGGTGATCCATTTCTGCTAGGTTTTATGTTCAAATCTCATTTCAATTAGATGAACACTTTCGTTACAAGAAATAAATGTTGTCTGAGTTTGGAATAACCTAGTGTAATGTAATTTATATTAGGTACTTTTTCTCTAGTATGTGTGCATCTAGCAGTGGCTATTAAAACAAATTCCTGTGGATTTCTATGTCCTCGGAACTCCCTACCCCCATTTCTTAGTGCTTAACTCTTTCTGAATGAGGGGAAAGTCTGCAGGGTTTAAGTAGGCTGGAAGCTTTATAGCCACTATTTGAGCAAGGTCCGAATCTCTCTTTCAGAGCTTGTCACTTGCACCTTTTTTCTAATCCTCACACAGACTAGACTTGTAATTCAGTCTCCTCTGGTCCCTCTGCAAAGCAGATGAAACAGTGCAGATGGAAACATTGGGTTTTTCGGGTATTGAACTTACAGAGAGAGATTTGCAAGGTGTTATCAAACATCATCTTTCCAGTTCTAGAGCAATAGTCACACACAATAGTCTTGAGTCACTTGTGTGTTTTCTGCACCAAACCTCTGCGGCTTCTCACACAGCATGTGAAGAGCCAAACAAGTTGAAGTTTTGAGAGTTGTTTTATGCCTCTTAGCATAATTAATGCTTCCTTCATCAGTCTTTCCATGAATGTAAATAAAAGTTGTCGAGGACTGTTAGTCATAGACAGACTCCACCTTTAATGCCCATAGGAAGCTCTGTAACTGTTCCGAAATCTAAAGATCTGTGTTTTTATTCAGTGCCTGAAGAAATCCCAAACTGAAAATAAGCCAGCTCTGTGCTTGGGGATCTCAAGATTTGTCTTCATTTTCCCAGAATGATTTTTTGGGTTTCTTTGTTTTTGTTTTCTTTTGAATCTGAAGAGCTTTGGCCATGATGTGAGAGTCCCAGACCTAAGTTTAATTTACATAATATCATTACTAGGGAATTAGTAGTCATTATGAGAATAAAGAGTATGCCTGACGAGAAATGTTTTTGTTGTAATCTATAGCAGTTCTTTAGTGTTGTCAATCATTTAACTACTCAACAATATTTTAAAGGGATATTTTCCATTTTAAAAATCACTGAACATTTTCTTGTTTAAATATACCTTTAGTTGCAAGATGCAGATTTTGGTGGTTAAATGTAATTGTTTTATTATTTTTTATATTCTGTATGCTTCAAAATTATTATTTGGGCCACCTAAAGTCATTACATTGGCCTAAAAATAATGAGATTAAGCAATAAATAACATATGCACTTCCTGTTATTCCTCTATAGCCTCTGTGGCTTTGTTAACTTCAGAGTGCAGTCAAGTTGTGTTTTCAGGCTTTTGTCTGGACCATAAGGGCTAAAAGTTTACCATTTTATTTATGAGAAACCTGAGATTCTTAGAATATTAATGGATTCTTGCCAAATTTAAGGGCTGTAAGAAAAACAATGACCCTAAAGGGGCTCACATATAAAGCTGAGAGAATTTGCTCTTAACTTGTGTTGAAGTCACCTTGATAACTGGTAACTCATATAATTTGTTTCATTAGCTGCAGATGTTGTTTACTTTCTTACAGAAATATAAAATAGATGCACAGAGAGGCTCAAGAATATGTAGAATTTAGCATTTCTTCTGAGTTGTAGTACATATTTTTAAGGAGCCACCAAACTGAGACAATCTGATATAAATAAATAATTGTCCTTCCTCTTCCAGGTACAGAGAATAGATCCACCTTCTTAATGTTTGCACAGCAGCTCTCCACCCCCGTTTTCTTTGTACTTTAAAAATGAAGGAACAGAAATTCTGGGCTTAATTCAAGCATTTTGATCTTTTAACACAGCTTCAAGCACTGTATATTTCATCACACAGAAAAGATTGTAAAAGACTGTGAATGTATGTGGTTTGAATGCTGGGTTAAAATAGAAAATATTCTATTTCACTGAATACTAGGGTAATTACTACAATAGTGCATCAGATTACTGTAAAAATACTTAATGCTTCCTGCTGCGTACATAATGTTTTAGTTAAATTATCTACTATGTTTATATTATAAGCCAAGAAAGTCATACATTTAAAACTTTGCTTGTTTGAATAATAGATTTTTCTATTTTCCAATCAACATAGAATAAGTTTATCAATGATTGAAGTTCCTAGCTAATGGAAAATTATAGTTTGGGGTGAGAAATCCGATTAATTGTGAAGACATTTTGACAGATAAGTTCAAGCAAATGTAACATCAATTAAGTGCAGTTATTTATTGAATAGAGTTGAACTCAGAATGAAGGAACGGGAAAGGACTTCGTGGTAGTTTTTTAACAACTTTAGTATCTACTTTGTGCTTACAGCATCAAAACAGGGTGCAAGTTTTCTTTCACTGAGGCTGCTGTGGGGAAGAATTGCTAATGTAGTTTGTGCTCTGTACTTCAGTCAAATGAAAAACGCACCACATATCAACATTTTCTTCTCTTAATGTGCTATGCAAGTCAGGAACGGCTCAATGAACTCCAGGTGGCAATTTGTAGTCAGACCCCATCACCTGGTATGACATGCCTTTTGTTCATTTGGCTGGCCAATTTAGCTCATGTAACACCAAGATAAAAAGTTCCCATGAAATTATTGCCAATTTAGATGGTCTGAAGGAAATTTCATTTAATGCCCTTCCTTTGTGTGAGATACTAAGATGATTCTATCTGTTGCAACCTGCTCCAGAGCAGAAGCATCGCCTTGGAGCATGGTTTTCTCACA
Source organism: Petroica traversi (assembly GCA_025920805.1). NCBI lineage: Eukaryota > Metazoa > Chordata > Aves > Passeriformes > Petroicidae > Petroica > Petroica traversi. The sequence goes on along the minus strand of JAHLSL010013672.1, from coordinate 1,498,612 downwards.
GGAACATAGTGAGGTCAGTGAAGCTAAACCTTGCTAGAATAGGGTAGATTTGACCTAAAATATAGATTATATGGATGCTTGACATGGACTTTATTACTTGTCTGGTTATGCAAATCTGTTTCTGTCAGAGCCCAACTCTAAATACTTCCTTCTCTCCTTTCAAATGTGCATTTCCTGTGTAAGGGGAAAGGGAAAAAAACACTTGAGGATTGAATGGAAAGAAAACTTTTGATTCCCTTACTTCTATAACAAAAATTATATTTATTGCTTTGTCGTCTTTGGACATTTCCATGTCTGCATTATAGTCGTGGTATTTCTGGTTGTCACGAATGGATTTGGGAGTTAAATAAGTCCTTCCCTACTGCCCAGGCCTCTGGCAGTAGGTAGTAACCTTATTGAGATGACCAGCACCTCAAAACCCCCTTGCATTCGTAAGTTCCTTTAATAATGACTGATTCTGTCCATTACAGAACAAATTAATTATTAACAGACGAGAAAGCTAACAGATATAAGACTTATGTAGCGGTGGTTCAAGCTCAGAGAATGACATATCCCCTGAAGAATTTCTGGGGGCCTAGAAAGTGAGGCCCCTCTGAAGGTAGAGTTAAGTTTGGCCTTGGAAAGGGAGTCGAACTCCCCCTGCCTACCCCTCAGTTAACAATGGTATCTTGTGTTTCACTCTTTCCTCCCTTACTCCTTCCTGACTGCACCCTGACCTTCCGACCCTTCCCTGTTTCCTCCCTTGTACCATTATGAATAAGTTGTAACCCTCAGAATAAAAGTCTGAATGTTGGGCCATTCCGGGGTCTTTTGCCCCTGAGCCCAAGCAGAGCGGGCCCTCGTGTCTTGTGTCTGATTTGGGCTCTGGGCAAGGGAACGCTCTCTCTCTCAGCAGCTCTCCGGTTTTTAGGACAGCGGCCACCATCCCAGGGAAGCCCGGCTCGCGGTGAGGGGAAAAGAAGTCCCTAGCTGAAGTTGACTTAACAAAAAGGAAACTCTCAGAACAAGCCGCCGAGCCGCCGGCCGTCCCTGTGGTCAGCTGTCCGGCCCACGCCATCGGCCGCAACTTAAAACAAACTAATACTACACAGGTATAAAACAAAAAGAACTACTAGTAGATTTCATACAGTGCACGATAAGGTGCCCTTTAAGTTACAGCCAGTGAAGAAATAGCATAAGCTTAGGATTCAATGTATCTTACCATCCAATCGTTGGTGCAGCACACATCGAGATCCTTTCTCTCAATCTCCGGAAAAGTAACCACGAGCCTGCGTCCAGAACTTGGGGAGAAGTCTCTTGCACACCTTCATGGTGCGTGTGTGTGGAAGCTTCTGCTTCAGTGATAATTCGTGCATTTTTTATAGGGTAAAAGGGTGTCTCTCAGTCATCAATCTTTTCCCACACCTGTTCCCCAGACCAGGGGGTTTAGTTGATGTATGAGCCCATCTGGCGCCAGAGATGACCCCTGCTGAGCCTTTTGACCCCTGGGTCATCTCTGATGCACCCATTATCTCTGGTATGCAGGAAGTGGGGGTGGGTGCCCTGCCACAGTTGTTAATTATTTATTCTCAGCCTGACTAGTAAAATAGTTTTTCCATAATGCTCTACGTTAATGGAATTATCAATACTTTGACACAAGAGCACTGAATAGGTTGTCAATCATAGTTAGGGTCAGGTCTTTTGTTCTATAAAAATTCATCACTTTGTAGATGTAGTCAAAACATTTCTATAACAAGGTCTTTCTGAACTGCAAATGAGTCCCAGAGGGGATCTCGAGGTGTACCAGAGAGCCTGAAAGAAATTGAAATCTGTGTTATTCTGAAAATTGCTGCTGGTTTATCCCTGCTGAGGTGTCTGAAGTAGTTGGACTGGCTCAAGTGGGATTGTGGCCTGGCCTGGCTGATACACTAGACTGAGTCAAAATTGTTTATAGATAGAGGGAACATCTTTGGTTTATGAAAAAAATGACAGTGCTTGTGCACAGGAGAGAAATATTGGCCTGGGGGTGGAACTTTCAGTGTCAGGTATTCCAGCCCACTGGAATCAGAATGGCTGATGATCAGCAGTGTCCATACAAAATCACTAAAGATAAGTGAAAGATAAGAAGAAAATTAATTTAAATTCTATGAAACTATGACTCTTCAAGAGCAGTTTTTACCTGGAAACAATATAAGTATTTTATGATTTCAGATCTTTTGTTCTATAGAGATTTGATCATTAGCATTGCTTGTATAGAACAACTGAGATACACAGAACCCCCAGGCACATCACAACCATCTTGTATTTAATGTGCATGTTAGTGAGCTTTGAAATTGAGCGAGGCTTTCATGCTAAAAAATATTATATATAAAATTGGATAATTGCATAGGTTAAAAATAGAAGTAGTTCACAGAATGTGTATTCACTAAGCTGTCTTGTTCTAAAGGAAACTTATATTGTTTCATTTTGACTCATAGAAATTTGAGCATTAGTAATCTTCCACACTTTAGTAATAAGATCCAGGTAGCAAGAGCTGCAGATCACAAGGTGCCAAGAATGGTAACGAGTGAGGAAAGCTCTAGGCTGGGTCAGATTTGCTGCCTTCAGCAAATCCATTGCATCTCTTGGCCACTGAGAATGGCTGACTAAACATGGAATGTTTCTCCTGACTATAGCTTTGCAAGTTTTCTGCATTTTTATAACAATTTTTGCAGACCTTTAGCTCTTTATTAAAGGCAGGGTAAGTGAGAAGGAATCACTTTTACCTCAGTTTTGGCAATGGAGGTAGGAGTTCGCTTAGGACCATTACAGAACCAGCAGATGCAGCCTCTGGTAGGCTTGACAGAAAAACCTGGGTCTTTTTATTGGCTTTCAGAGAGGTAGAATGTAAAATCAAGCCTTCTAATATCACAGAAATAAAGTTAAGATGTAATTCACAAATATCTTTTGAGCATTAAATATATAAAAATATGTAAACTGTCTCTGTGTTCCTTATTGCTTGAGATGTTACTTTTCAGCCTGCTATCTAATTCAGTGCTCAGAGCTTTTTTACTGAGCATTGCTCAAGAGTAAGCTTTAGAGAAATCTGTCCCATCCTCACTGTTTCATGAGTGTTTTCGTTTTGAATGCAGGCACTCAGGAAGCCATTGCCATGTGTCTGCACGTAGAGACAAAGCAAGGTGTCAATGAAACCCTGTGTGACAATTCCAAGAGGCCACCCCCGATGACTCGGGCCTGCAACACCAAGCTCTGCCCCCTGAGGTACCCTGCAATAATGAAACCATGCAGTGGCAAAGGAAGGGTTAATGGGATTTAAATAAACATTGGCTTTCTCATAAAGGGTTCCAATTACCGGACTGTGGCCATGCTTTGGGATGAAATTTCCCTACTTCTGTTTTCAACAAGGTTTTGGGGTTGGGGTGTGTTTTTGGTCTCGCTCACTCCATTTCCACTCTTCATATCTCACAGATTAAATAGGGGACATTTTCTGAAATAAATCTCTTCTATGTTGAATATCTGCCAGAGCTGGAAAAAGAGCCTTAAGTCTCCTAGAGGTAGAAGGAAAATTTCAAGGATATATCACCAAAAAAAAGCTGAGAATATTTACTTTTTATCTTTAGTGAATGAAAAAGGATATGAAGTTATGATTTAAAAGTACCTGAATTTAATGCTTTTTTGGTACCCCATGTAATTATGTTTATTTGGAGATTCTGGGGAAAGAAAAAACCCAGTCTAAAGCTAAGAAAACCTTTAGGTCATTTGATCACTTGAAAGGGCCATATGTGAAATTTTGATATGTACTGCCTTATTTACCCATTTCTGATCTCTGACATCCCAGATTCTTTGCAAATTGTTTCTATGTGTTTGCAGAAACCTGCTTTTGCTAAATGTAGGGGAGAAGTTAACAGGAACAGGATGTTTTATAGAAAACATATACACATTTAAAGGAAGTTTTGTAAATATGAGAAAGGTCTCTTTACATATTTACATTTATAAATGCAAACATCAGCAGGTTGCCAACAGGCTGTTTTTTAAGAGGACCACTCTGAAGGTAAATACTGGAGTTAAACTTGTCTGAAAATGACCGTTTATGACTTTACTGTTAATAAATTCTTCATTTGCTCATTTACCTGCAAGTTTATAAATCCAGTTTATAATTTTGTGCTGCAACCAGACCAAAGGTGTGGTTTAGCCATCGATCAATAACTATGCCTGCTATTCATGCTGCCTAAGCAGCTGTGCTTTTTGCTGGGCTCTGTTTGGGTGAGGCTGCTCTTTCCCCAGTCTGAGGTCGGTTGCTGAAGGTGAGTTTTTGGCTGTGTTTTGGGACAGGTGGCAGAGTGGCCCCTGGCGCCGCTGCTCGGTGACGTGTGGGGTGGGGATCCAGACGAGGGACGTGTCCTGCCAGCAGCCCCGGGGATCTGCTCCTGCTGCCCAGGACTGCAAGGACACAAAGCCTCATTCCTTACAAGCCTGTAACCAGATTGATTGTCCCCCTGCTTGGCACACTGAGGAATGGCAAAAGGTATGACTGGGTCACAGAAAGGTTTTAAATGTGCTCCTCTAGCCAGGGACTTGAAACTCTCCAATACAGAGGGTAACTCCCAACCTTCTGTGTGTCAGCAATTCGACTTCCATCATTAAAACAAACTAACCCAAAAGCACTGCTTTAGACTCCTGTGCCAATGGGTAGCCACAGGATGAGGTGGAAGTCCTTGTTAAGATTTCAGGAGGCTGGATACCAGTTATTCCATATATCATCTCTCTCCCTATGCTCTCTAAACATAATAAACTTAGGTTTTGGGGGTTTTTTTTCTGAGGTTTCATAGATTTATGCATAAGATGCATGTTTTTCTCTAAGATTTCTACTTCTTGCTTGCATTCAGATGCTATGTTTGACTTTTGAACTCCAGTTCTCCTCATCTCTAATATAGTAAATATTTTAACAGACGAGTTTTCCATGCTGCTTGATTTTTCATTGAAGGTAGATGTCATTTTTCAAGAGCACAGATGTCCATGCAGGTGTGTCTGCTGTGTTTAACTCTTTTCCTCCTCAGTGTTCACGTACCTGTGGAGGAGGGATTCAGACCCGCAGTGTGTCCTGTAAGCAGCTGCTGACAGATGGAAGTTTCCTGAAACACCCTGAAGACACCTGCCAGGAACCCAAATTGCCAACTAGTAAAGCATGTGCAAAAGTTGATTGTCCTCCTCAGCTGGTCTTTGGAGAATGGTCCAAGGTAAGCGAACCTCAGTAAGGGTGAACCAAAACCCTCTGTTTTAACTAAAGATTTCTGCCTGGTGTGTGCGTACTCTCTCAGAACTAAAAAAATTTTTTTAAGAAATTTTAAAAACCCACCACAAAACAAACTAGTTTAAAATTAGCATGTGTGGTGTGAAGCACCAAGTTTAGCTTGACTGCATCCTTCCTTTCACAGTGCTCAGTGAGCTGTGGTGTTGGAATCCAGAGGAGGAAACTTGCCTGCCAAAACCTAACAGCAAAGGGCCAATATGTCACATTAAATGGATCAATGTGCAGAGGTCTGTCTCCTTCACTGCTTGTAAGGTCTTGTCAGATGAATGCCTGCAACAGTAAGTATGTGACTTTATCTGGTTCCTTGCTGATTTGGAACAATCTATTTATAGAGATCTGTATACACATTAATTCACTCATCTCTCCCCATACTATCACAACATAACTTGGCACAAACTGAGTATTGTAATTACTATACCAGTAATAACAGGATTGTTTTTATTTTTATTTCTGCCACTCAGAAACAAAGGTTATGATCTCAAAAAGCAGTTTTTGAATGTATATTGTGGTACATATCTCTCACTCTCATTTTTATGCACAATTTGATATGATTTTTCCTTTATCATTTGCACTATTCTGACTGGAAAAAAAAAAAGAAAAATTCATAAGTTTACCATAAATTACAAAAGACATTAGAAAATATAAGAATCCAGTTCTGCTGCCTTGTCTTTTCACTGTACATTTGTATTACACTGGACATCTTGCTTAACATAGTGGAATTCAAAACCTAAAACTCTGTGCCAGTGATCATTTTAGGTATAATTTCTATCTTTCCTTGTAAAAATTAGAATCCTGGCCTCATTAGCTGTACAGGGAGTGGTGGCAGTACAGACATTCTTCAAAAATTCTGATTTTTTATTTCTGTATATATATAAGAATCTTTTCAGAAAGATTGTCTATAGAAGTTGTACAATTTGGGCACAATTGGGTTCTAATACTGATGGTAGTTGCACTAATTGTGTGTTTAACACTTATGGAAAAACCTCTCTGATACAGAGTATGTTCAATTACGTATGCTAATTTAGAATAAGCAGTTCTGAATGCAGATTCCTTTATGTCTGAACCTGTGCTCCCTTTCCTTTATAAAGGAGAGTATTGGTTTGAAGGTTTGGGAGCAGGGTGCTGAGAAGAAAGGAAAAAAAAAGACCTTTTAGTTTTGAGTTGAGGGGGAAAAAAGCCTTTATAAATGGCCTGGTTCTGATCACAGGTCAGAGATAGACATGTTTTGACCCCACTTGTAGTGTTGTGAAGAAATAGCTACTTTATACATTTAGAAGCTTTGCTTTAAAAAATTATTCACAAAACAAAATAAGAAGTAGAATAATTACTGATTCATACATAATATGAAACTTCTTTTCCTGGCCTGCATTTCAGATTAATATGCCAAAATCTTGAGGTTCAAAACTCCACTTAAATAAAGCCCTGTGGACTTTCAGGAATGTCCTTGGCATAAGGTTTAATAAAATATTTTGAGCTGCATATCTATCTGAATTTAATTAATTGTGGATAGTTGAATGACAGTGGAGCTGGTTTGCAAATTGCTCAGCTCAGACTGATATTAATGTTACCATGTCAGCTTCCAGCACACAGGGACTGCAGTGGAGACATCATTGGCCAGAATGGGTGCAGATCAAAGTCATAAAGAGAATCACTCTCATCTCCCTCCATTTCCATGACCCTGTGGAGCAAGGAAGCCTTTGCAGCTCAGATCTGCCTGGTGTTTCCCTCACAGGGCAGCAGGAGGGCAGGGGAAGGTGGGAGGCTGGTACCTGTAGTTCCTGTTTGGGTCTTGCAGAAGGAGCCAGGGCTGGGACAGCACCAGGCTTTGGATTCCCAGGAACATTCAGGAGGCATCTCCTCCTTCTGCAGCCTTGGGTTCAGGCTGCCTTGGAGGGGGGAGTGAGTAGAAGGTAGGAACAGAGCGTGGCTGTAGGACGAGGAGTGATGTGGATGAGTATGAGGTGATGTGTGAGTGCTGTTGGGGGTTCTTGCCTTGGAGAGCGGTTTCTAAATGTCCCCACTCAAGGTGATGCTTCTGTGTCTCACATGAGTGCCTTTTTTACTGTCTCATGACAGTGCTGAGTCATTTTAGACTTAATCTTTGACCCTGAGACTGGTAATCGTAACTGTTTTCTGACTTAGTAGTGCTTATTAAGTAGAAAAATTCCGGATTCTGGGCTCTGAGAAATAGGAAATAACACCAGTCTGGCCCTGAGGTCAGCAGGATGTGAAACCCAGCTGAAGCTGTTCAGGACCATTACAGGTCACAGATGCAGATGGATTTGTATCAGGTGATAATGAGGTCCAATGGTTCCAGCATATATTCCTTAAGATTTACCTTTACTCTCCCAAACAGTCCATTACCTCAGCAGCTGCAAGACTGAATGACGCCAAGGATCTAGAGAATGCAGATTTAAGTGGCCTCATACATTCATATGACCTTATATATTTATATGGCCTGCCATCCACAGCCCTGAACTTTGTTTCACTCTCAGCCTTGCTCACCAGTCACCAGTAAAAACCCACACACCCTTTAGTGTTGAGCTGCTAATTAGAGTTAGTGGTCTGTCTTTTTTAAAGAAATTAAATGGATGAGACTTGTTAACATATTTATAAATATGCACTGGGTTTAATTCTAAGTTGGAATAACTAGTGTAAACAGACCACAGCCTGAAGTATTTTAATTTGTGTGTTTAAAGTTACACTTACTGTGTCTGTAAGTTGGATTTGGAAATGGAAGATTTAATACTGGAACACTTCCCTGAAAATAAATATTTAGGGCCCAATAATTTATTAAAAACAGGACACTGCTTTAATGATTTTAGTAAACTGAGTGCCTAAAACACTTTAATTGTACAGTGTAAAATGTTTGAGGGAAACTTGTATCTGGATAAGGAATCCCGATTTAAAAACTGTGTAATTATGAAACCATGATATCCCCACAGGTCTGAACTCATTACCCAAAACATTGAAAATAACCATTTTGTTTTATAAGCATAAGAACGCACTCCAGGGTGTAGTTCCTATGGTGTACACTTACTGAATGCTTGAAGCATTTAGCTTTTCACCTATTTCTTCACAGCATATTTGGAGCACATGTTTATGCAGCTTTTTGGGTATCATTTGTGTGCCATCAGTGTAGTTGTCTTTATTTAAGTGCCTCCCAAGTGGAAAAGCAGTACAGATTTCAGATTCAGACAAGCTGAGGAGTGTTGTGATCTGTGTGTCCATTCCCCGGCTCATTGGCTCATTCTGCAGGCTCTGTTTTCTCTCTGTCACATACCAAAACGCTCTGTCACACACCAAACACAACCGGGCTGTTTTCTAGCACCAGCATCATTGTTTCCCAGCTCTTCTCCTGTGGCCAATGTTCGTGCCCCTGCTCCTGCAGCACTTTGTTCCTCCCTGCCCGGTGCTCTCAGCCTGATGAGTTGTGCTGATCAAAGCAGGGCACGGTGCTGCCAGCGGTGGCTCAGCACAGTGGCATCCAAAACACTGCAGTCCCCCTCTGCTTCCCCAGCTCTGCTGGGAAAGCCTATGCTAGTGTTCATCCAGGCAGCTCCCTAGAAACCTTCAGCATCCAGATGCCTGCAGATCAGTGCAGGAGGAGCTTCATAATTCCCACTGTCTCCATGCCCAGCCTACACAAAACTTTGTGCTGTCAGTGCCTGCTTTTGTCAATTCATCTGATCGCTATATTCAGCCTCTCAAAATTACGCCTTATTTCTCTCTTTCCTCCCTTCCCTCCCTACTTTCTTGGCACAACACTGTCAGCAACTCATCTTTCAACCCTAATAAATTACCCTCAGCCTATGATTACAGGGTGGCTTTGCCTGTTGCGTGTACTGTGTCTTCATTGACTGTTTCTTTCACCTCCTGTGTTGCTATCAGTTTGGCTTGACTCAGGCAACCAGCACAGCCAGCCAACATTTTAAATAAGAGTAAAGGGGAGCCTTACTTTTTGGATACATTTTATTTTATTTAGGTCATTCTGCATTCAACAGTGCTCAAATGTGGGGAAAGTGATAACGTGCTCACATTTTTTTAATTCACTTTTTTCATGTCCATCATGCCTAGCCTTTCTCAGGCAGCAGTAGGAAATATAACCATAATAGGAGCATACATATGGAGTAATATATAATACATGTATATATACCTTCATATATGTATACACCATCTATATCCTTCATATAGATATATGTTGCCTGTATCCTTTTATTGTTAGGAGGTTTGGGGAAGAAGCAATAGAATTCTTGGCTGAAACAAGGGAACGTTATGGTTTCATGTTGTTCATATTTTTGCATTTTTGTGATTCGGATAAAAGCCCTGTGTGTTGTAGTCTGACTTGAACAAAGTCAGGGAAAGCTCTTTCAATCATTCTGTGAAAAGCAGATTTTGTAAGCATGACTGCCAATGACTAGATGCTTCTCAGCACTTTGTTTTCTTGCAGAGATCAAGCCCAAGCTTCCAGCAAAGTTTTCTGCCCATGGACCTCAGATTGTCAGCATTCACCGAGTCTATATTCGGACAAGGCCAGAGAAGCGCATTAATTTTACCATAGGAAGCCGAGCCTACTTACTCCCCAAAACGTCCGTGGTGATTAAGTGCCCTGTGAGAAGGTTTCAGAAGTCCCTTATCCGCTGTGAGAAAGACGGTCAGCACTTAGAAAACTCCAAAAGGTTTGGCATCACTAAGTCAGGCTTGCTGAAAATCCGCTGTCTGGAAGCTACAGACATTGGTGTGTACCGGTGCATCACAGGCTCTGTGCATGAAACCTTTGTTCTCAAACTCATCGGGACTGACAACAGGCTCATCGAGCCCCCGCCCCTCCCAAAGCAGCCCAGCAAGAGCAGGAACCCAGATCACAACGAAGCAAACAGCCTCGGGGCCAAATGGCACAAGATGAACAAAATGTGGCAAATGTGGAGCAAGAAGAACGAGCTCTACGTGGGTGACAGGCAGGTGAATGATTAGCCATTCCTGCGGAACATGGAAAGCTTCGGGAGCAATTCAGCAGAAGAGTTCAACTCCTGTGAGTTCAGGAACAAATGCCTGGAGGCTGCAGTTCTCCAAGGGGCCTACAGCATGGACACCATGCAGTTCGAGGAGCTCATCAGGAACATGAGTCAGCTCATTGAAACTGCAGAGGTCAGCGATGACCTGGCGTCCCATCGCCAAACGAATCTGAACACTTCAGCACAAAAACGGTTGATAAGTTAATGTTTGACCAGAAGGTTCCAGTTATTATGAGGCAAAAGGAAATTCCCCAAGTTTCCTTCAACAAAACAGTAACTGTATGAATTGGAAATACAGTTTTTCTGACCAAGAATACTCATGCTGTCAATCTGCTGTGTGAAACCGCTGGTATTAGTGAAGTGAAATATACTTGGACGAAAGATGGCGAGACATTAAAAGCCTCTGAGAAGTAAGTAAATAGCTTCTCTTTTACTCTTGAATGACTTATTATGTCGCTATTTATGGAAAAAATCCACCCTGCTGTGCAATATTAGAACGTAGTTTTGTAGAAATGAGATAAGCATGGCCACTGGGCCTTCCAGTTAAGGAATTTATTTTTATTCTTTCAAGTGTCTGTCACATTGTTTGGCTTTACTGACATCCAAGTGTTTGTCCATTTCCAGGATCCTGCATAGGAGGATTGACTGTTTTTATAAGGGGAAGTGTTTTGTATCTCCTGGCTGTATTTTTTGATCTGCCTTAATCATTTCAGCTGTGTCAGAAAAAGAGCAGATTTGCCCTCAAATTAGAGAGGCTGTTGGATTCATTCAGATACTAAATACATTGGGAACACATTAAAAACATCTGCCATGGTATAGATAAAAAGAAGTCTTAGTTCTTACTCATTTTAAGAAGGGAAAATATCACTGGTACCCTCACCATCCTTCAAAATACTATTTAGGAATAACTGGAGCTGCATAACTTCAATTGAAAAAGAAAGATATGAGCTTTTATGGATGTTTTTCAATGCGTTAAAATATTTCTGTTGAGGACAGTGAAATTCAAAATAATAGAAAACCTGTATTACCATCACCTTTGAGAGCTGACCAACGAGTACAGCAAGATTGTTACAATCAGATATTTGCTCAAGACTGAGCAAATACTTCTACTTCAGTGCTGATAAATTAAAAGCTCACCTGGTAATATTAACGTTAACTTTGTGTGTGAGCCTCTTGGAATTATTGCTATCTCTTGAGTAAGGAAAAAACCAGTTCTGAAATTATAAAGATGCTTTTGGATATTTCTCAACATATTTAACTGATTAAATGCACTGCCAAGAAAAATATACTTCAGCAGGGCTATCAATTATAGCAAAGACACCCAAACGAAGCCATTTTAAAAAGTGCAAATGTTTTTGGAACCATGTAGCTCCCACCAGTTATGTTTATTTTGTGAAATGCGCATAATTTTCCATTAATTTGTAGCAAGTGATACGTTGATTTTTTTGGACATGGTGGTGTTTTGTTTATTCACGAGTGTGTTTGCTTCCTAATTTTAGCCCAGACTGATATTCTTGCACTTAAGACATATATTAGCAAAGTAGGTTTATTTCCTAATTTTTTTCCCAGTAAGGTTTCTTGTACACAAATCCACATATGTGTATGTGGACCAAAAAACCAGTGATGTTAATAGCATTGCATATGAAAGATTGTGAGGAGGTAAATGCTCTTTATCTCTCAGGTTTGTAAAGAAGGATGTACTTGAGCCATGCACGAGGTGGCTTGTTTTGTTGAGACATGAGTATTTTTAATATTATTTTTTGTAAATCCGTTATGTAACTAAGCGTACTCAGTGTGGGAAAACAGCAGCTGCAGGTTTTTGGGATGTGCTGAGTGTATGGCAAGTCAGGTAGCTTAGTGCTGAGAAAGGTAACAAAGGGAGAAAAATTGTTATTTTCAGCCTCTTCCCTGGCCTGTGATGCTGTCTCTAATACCTTGCCCCTCAGAGGGCAGGCAAGGTATTCCAGACACCTGTGAGATTTTGGTGGACGATTTTAGCTTCAGTGATGATATTTTTTTAAAAAATGCCCCAACTCCAACCCCATAGTAATTTGAAAGTCAGATCAGGCCATAGGTTTGTGAATTCGCCAATCCTGCTGAAAACCAAGCTCCCTCTGGAGAGATCAATTTCTTGCCAAGCCTAATACTGTTAATTGTGGTATTCTGATTTATTCACACTATTGTTCCCAGGGGGACCTGGTTTGTGGTAGCAAAGGCACTGTCCTTCAAGAGGCTGCAAATAGGACACGGCCCTGTAGGAGAAGGAGATCTGAACAATCCTCCCTGTGTGTATCCCTGAGCTTTCCCCTTCTGTCACCGTAGAGGAGGCAGAGCTGTGACTGCCTGTGCTGCTCTGGAACTGCAAACTCCTAAAAAGGAGCTTTGCTTCTGTATCTGTAACTCTTGTAAGAGGATTCGGCTGGGTTTGTCCCAGGGTAGTAACCTTGTATTTCCTTGGTTATTGTGCAGGGTAATCCTGGACACCACTGGAAAAGTGCAGATTCGGAATCCCACTCAAAAGGAGCTTGGTACCTATGGATGCCTGGTTGTTAATGACTCTGGTTTTGATATGGAAACATCACTGCTACTGCATGCAGGTAAAACGGTGACATTCCACAAAATCGGGCTTTTATACACACACACACACACGTATTCATATACATACGCATATACATATATGTGTGTATAAATATAAGCATATAAACACCCATGCCCACTGCAATGTGAAATAGTTTCTCTTATTGGCAACCCATAAAAGTCTGCCTGATTTAACAGGCAGCAGGTCTTGTTGCTCTAAAACCTCAACAGGTGTGAACTCAGTCTGCCTGGATCTGTCCCACCTGTCTTTTCTGGCTGCTGCTTTGCTGACTGAATTCTGTTCCAATCATGATGAATTTAAATGCAGGATCTATGTTTAAAAGTTAAATAAAGCTTTTAATACTTATTATCCCTTTATTTTTCAAAGAGATGCCTGTCATCTTGTCCTCTGTGTTAAATATGACAAATCTGGAAGCCCGCAGTTTCTCAGCGGTTGTCGGAGGTACAGTCATGGCAAGAACTGGAGCAAATGTTATGATTGAATGTCCAGTGAAAGGTAAGTAAGAACTGCACTGACATTGCGTGTAATGTTGGAATCAGAAATTTACTTTATATCTTGAAATAAATTACCAGTGAAGGCAGAAAATCATTGATCATTAGTCTTTTTATTAGGCATGTCACTCACACCAGTCCTATTTATTTTCTGCCTGTCACTTCAATTTACATACACATCTATATGTTCAGAGTTTCCTTTAAATGGGTTTTCTTTCCAAGAAGTGATCTAGGAGGTTAGAGCCCACCAGAGCGTGGGGCTATCTTGCTGTAATAGTGAGCATGGCTAGCTGACTTGCTCATCACAGAACTTTCCTGATCCCTGTTGGAGATGCACATCTGTCCAGACTATTGTTAAAACTGAAAATGAAATCTCCAGCTGTAGCCTAATAGAACTTTAAACCTGATGGTGAAGTGAATTCACCTTTTAGATACATCAGTCAGCAGCTGCAGTGAGGAAACAGAGAAAAGTGTCGAGCTATGCGAAAATACAGATATTTTCCAGCTGAGCATCTGTGGAGAAGGAATAATGTTAATTATTAATATTAATTAGCATGCATTAAGCAGTTCACTGCTTAATTTTATTTTTTAGCCCTTTGCTGGAGAGGAAGCTATTTTCTTTTAATCTTACCATTGCTATCTGTAAAGTTTAAAGTGTAAGATTTCAGTCACAGCATCAATATTCTGTCAAACATTTAATAAGCTGAGCTCAGTCTTTTGTGAAGATGATGTATGAAAGTTCATATAACCACAAACCTTGCAAATGAGTGCAGAGAGCGACCTCAGAGCAGCCAGTTTGCTGCTCACATTTATGTGCTGGGAAACGCATATCAGAGGGTGTTGATACTGAACCAGGGTAGTGATAGAAATATATATATGCAAATAGCTCTGCATACAATAGTGGCACCAGGCTGACAGATATTAGGACATGTGGCTCTGCTATTCACCATTGTACCAAGGCTAATTCTTTGATGAAGTAATATTTTCCAACTATAGTTTGGCAACTCCATGTATAACTGACCTACATCTCAAATTCAGCAGAGTTCATGTCACACTGTTAATATTAATATTGTTAGGATGGGTAAGCAGTTAGCAATTTAAATATAAATTAATATTTTTACATGAGACTGTAAATTTCCAAATGCTTTAGAATTGTATATATTGGTGAGCCAAACTTTAGTTAGGCTGAGACACCAGTGTTGACTTAAAAAATTATTTATCTAATTGCTTTATTTCCTGTCATTGCCAAGGAAGTAAGTATTACTGTTTGTGAATAAAATAGAGCTTGCATGTCTAAAAATGTCACTAAGTCTAGAAGCAGAAAAACTTTTGCAATGATGTAAGTAGAGTTTTCCTGTTCTCCTTTCCTTAATGGAAAGTAATAAACCACTGACTTCAGAAGATTGAATTTAACAGCACCTCATGCTGATACGTTTGTCTGATAGGTGGGACCCCAAAATATGTCCATTTGCAGTGTAAGAGGATGAGAACTTCGTTGTGAATGCTGGTAAAACATTATGTGAATGATCAGGCAAAGGAGTTTGAATCAGAAAAATATACTAATATTTCTATGTACTCCGGAAGTTATAACAAATGGTTCCCATTCCTACAAACAGGCAGGGTGAGTCTGCAAGAGTCCTTTTGTCACTGCCTGACAAGTTGAGTTACATCTTGCATTCATGGAGCAATAGCCCACAGCAAATCCTTACAGGGCATATCCAGAGTCAGAGCCGTCCAACTGTGATCCAGCGTGTCTGACAGCTGAGGATCCCAGAGTAACCTGCAAAAGAAATTATAAGAGAGCCTTTCTCGTAGAGTCAGGGACACCTCGGCTGCATCTGCAGCACCTCTTCCTCCTGATTGCTCAGCAGAGGATGTGTTTTCCCTGTGAGTTTCACTGAGTGAAATGTCACTGGATAGGTCTTTGTGTTCTCCATGTTCTGCCAGGATCCTATTCAGGTCCTTCTACACAGACATTACTCATGCAGATTTCTTAGTGGTGTCACACCTGGTCTTTGGGACTCCTGCTAGCCCCCTAAAAAGTTCTCCACAAGCAGAACCATCTAATGAATAAAGTGTCCATGTGCGTGAAGAGCATTAGTGCCATGTCAGTAGCAGAATTCTTAAATTACTTTGAAATTTCTTGGCTGCAGTGACCTCTGACCATTTTTTTCTGCAGAATGAATAACCTAAAAGACATTTTTAGAGTTGTTCAATCCATAGTTTCTTCTGCAAAGAAATTGGCCTATTGAAGATGTAAAGTTTAATATTTTGTGCAGTACTGGCCTGTGGCCGGTGGCGTGGGCCGGACAGCTGACCACAGGGACGGCCGGCGGCTCGGCGGCTTGTTCTGAGAGCTTCCTCTTCGTTAAGTCAGCTTCAGCTAGGGACTTCTTTTCCCCTCACCGGGAGCCGGGCTTCCCTGGGATGGTGGCCGCTGTCCTAAAAACCGGAGAGCCGCTGAGAGAGAGAGTGTTCCTTTGCCCGGAGCCCCAAATCAGACACAAGACACGAGGGTCCGCTCTGCTTGGGCTC
The DNA here is from genome assembly GCA_025920805.1 of Petroica traversi. Classification (NCBI taxonomy): domain Eukaryota; kingdom Metazoa; phylum Chordata; class Aves; order Passeriformes; family Petroicidae; genus Petroica; species Petroica traversi. The sequence goes on along the minus strand of JAHLSL010013672.1, from coordinate 1,482,682 downwards.
AGGGGCAAAAGACCCGGAATGGCCCAACATTCAGACTTTTATTCTGAGGGTTACAACTTATCTCATAACGGTACAGGGGAGGACACGGAGAAGGGTCGAAGGTCAGGATGCAGTCAGGAAGGAGGAAGGGAAGAAAGAGTGAGACACAAGATACTATTGTTAACTCAGGCAAGTGGGGGGGGCTTTGACTCCCTTTCCAAGGCCAAACTTAACTCTACCTTCCGAGGGGCCTCACTTTCTAGGCCCTCAGAAATTCTTCAGGGGGTATGTCATGCTCTGAGTTTGAACCACCGCTACACTGGCCTTTTGGGTACAAGTTTGTTTTTTTTTCTTTTTCATTGTTACTGTTTTGGTTCTTTTATCCTTTTGAAAGCCTTTTTCTCACACTCCAAAAATCATACTGAGATTGAAAAAAGCCCTGTGTATTGCTGAAGACCAGTGTATCCTCATAAACAGAAAAAGATCAAAGAACAGAATAAGAAAAATTAGCCGAACTGCTCAAACTGATGGTATCTCTTTCTTTCCTCTTTGTAGTTTATAACAATAATATTTTTCCACTAATTATATTAAACTCACTTTTATAGCTCCCACATGAGCATACATTAGAAGATATTCATACATTCCGGATAGATTCATATTCCATTCTTACAGCCAAGAGCCTTTCAATCAACACACATGGTATAAATATCAATACCGATTGCTCCAAATTGCTCTTGGATAACATTTATTGTATTTGCAGAAAAAAAAATTCTTGTGATTATTGCTAAAATAAACTAAAACTATCAGACTCCATTTATTGTAAAAACTTTGAAAGTTCGAAGTTGAAGAGAGGGAGAAGTGGAAATACTAATAAAATGTGCATTGTCTGCCCCTTGCTGGTGAGAGCAGGGAAGTGACACAATGAGCTGAGGTTGTTTACACTTGTCTTTGCAGCTCTGAAATATCTTGGCACACAGGCTTTGAAAAGCAGAATCTGCACCTTCATCCAAATTCTGCATTCCTATGAATACATTTTGGCTCTGTGAGAAAACCGCAAAGCCTGTTGTATCTTTTTGCACAGAATTTTCACAAAGGTGGACCAAGTACTTCCTGTAAGTGTTGGAACTTGAAACAGGTCCAGAAAAATCAAGATTTTGATTTTCCATCTGTTGCTTCATTTACCCACACTATTCCAAATGTAACTGTGATGCTCTTCTTTGTCTTTTATGCTTAACCCCTTTAGAAGATATCAGTGAAGAAATATAGAAGTTTAATACATAGGATTGTGTCTCTTAATTTCTTTTAGGGTTTTTTTTTGTACGTTCTAAAGGATATTAATAATATATTTCAAAAGTTTAGAGGAGTACATACAGATTTATTTTATGAGGAAGGAATGACAGTATTTATACTTAGTATAACAGAAGGAAAATCTTTTGCTCTTATGCTTTTTACAGTACGTGCATCTTCATTATAGTTTTTGTTTGGATCAGGAAGGGCTGAAAGATGTACCACAAAAGCTTAATTGGACTTTTCTTTGTGTCTTGTAACAGTCTGGGAACCTGAAAACTGAATCCCTTTGGATATAACTAAGCTGAAGGGTGTGCCTGGGGACTATACCTGGTACTTTGCCAATATTAATGGGCAGTCTGTCTGAGGGTCCAGGCAAGATTGATCTAGGCCAAAGCAACCCTCATGCAAACGCACACTGGGTGTCTTTTTGGTACATTGCTACCTACTAGGTCTCTATTAAACACATTCCTGAGGCCCTTCACTACTTTCTGATGTATATAGAGCCTCAGGAAGTGTGTGTGTGGGGGAGATCCATAAATTGAAATTCTTTACAGCATTGATTTTTTTTCTCACACAGTTTTGCTAATTTGAAAAGAAATTTCCTTTAAATTCCTAATTCAGGAACGATTAAGATGGATTGTGTTAAAAGAAGGTAAAATTTCAAGTACTTCCTACTTCAGTTTGCAAAATGCTGTTGAGAAGTTGCCTAAGCAAAGTTTGACAAAGTCTAATTATGTAAGGGAAGAGGTTAGCACCTACTTGAATGACTGAGAAGAACAAGTCATTAAATTTACAGTGAAGAGAGTAGGGCTCCCCAAAGGCTGTTCTGGGGTTTGTGATGCTCAACACTTTTATAAAAGTTCTCAAAAGGAATGTGATCAGTTAGTTGACTAAAATTGTGAAGAATGAAGATTTATAAAGGCTACAACTTCCTGTGAAGAGTTGCAGCAGGATCACACAAGTAACACTTAAAAGCTAAATGAGCTGAAAGGTTGTTCAAAGTTGGTATTTGCATAATTAATGTACATGTAGAAGAAATAACCTTAAGGGCAGACAAATGCATTGGCTGTCCCTGAAGGACTGACACTCAGAGAAAGGTCTGTGCAGTGGTGGTGCTCAGTTCCTTGGAACACAAGCACACTTGCTGGGTGCTGTCCAAATCAAAACTAATGGCAGAGGAATGGACGAAATAATAGAAAATATAAATTGACCATTCTTTAAAACTGTGGTGAGTCCTGTTTGCAACTTGCTGATCTTATCTCAAAAATGATATAGTAGAGCTAGAAGAGGTAGAGAGAAGAGCAGTAGAGGAAACAGGCATGATCTAAAGGCTACTTCTGGACCTGGTAGGTAGGGAGGTATGATGAGGAAGGGTTATTCTGTAAGTGCCATGAATTTTTTACTCTGCCTACACATCCCCAGGTGCCCATTGGACACAAAGTGCAGAGTTAAGTGGACTTCAGGTCTAACTAAGGATAGCAATTCTTGTATAGTACTTTGACTTCTGACAAAATTATATTTTCAAAGTCCATGTGTATGTATCTACTTTATGATGATACATGTCTGGGTCCTTGGTGATGCAGCACTGTTATTCAGTAAAGTGAAAGTATAATTGCACCAGTTGGGCAAACCAGTCTCTGCTCACAGTGCTGGATTGTGGAAATGCCCTAACACACACCAACCGAGCCGTTGTTGGGGGGCAACTGCAGAATTCACTCTAGCAGTCATTAGTTGCTAAATATAGTTGCCTTATTTTAAATGCCTGATTTTGAAAAATATTAGCCTTAAACTTCTACAGCTGGAAAAAACATTAAGGTCTCTTTGACAGCCAGAGAGCCAAATAGAACCTGACAGAGCTGTTGCATGAGTGAGGTGGGAAGGGGTCTTGCTTTGGGAACCCCTCTAAGGAGGTGGCCAGATGTTGGTAAGGAAACCTAAGTCCTGCCAGATGCTGCTACCACCTAGGAAGAGGGGCTGCTGCATGGCTGGTAGGAAGCAGAAGAGGTAAGGCTTTGAAAGATTGAGAGAGAAAGGGCAGTGTCAGAGGGCAGGTGGGTATTACACCTAGTGCCAAAATGTCTCGCGCTGCTCCTCCCTTCAGGGCTGTTACTCCTGGTGAAGCTTGCAGGATTCATATGGCTAATTTCAACAGCAGCAGGTTTAGGCTTTTTAGGGTTCACTAGAAGTTGATTGCTCAGGCATAACTCAGGTGAATATAAAGGCAGTTTGAGAATTCTGCTGGAGAAAATATGAAGGTGTACCAGTGGAAGCAATTGCTTTGTAGGTTATGCTCAGTGCACTGGAGGTGCTAGTATGTGTAGGTAAATAATAATCAGGTGACATTCATTGTGTGTATATAGTTGACCCAGAATTGTTTCCTCTGAAAGCTGACATGCAAATTTAGCCTCTGAAATAAGGTAAACTTTTAGTGGAGTGCAGCAAAATTTGCTTTGTGCCAGCACAGTTCTGCCTTGCTCTTGAATGGGAAATTCAGAATACTTTATGAGATTCTACATAGCTGGGGGAAAAATTTCTGAAGACATATCCAATGTTTTAGAGCAAGTAGTTAGTAGGCCAAGGTTTTTATGGTGTATAATATTTCACAGGGCTTTCAAGGTTGGAGGAAATTTTTTTTTGAACACTGAATATTTTAAGGGCACCCTATAGTGCAGATGCCTTTTTTCCTCCTTTTTTAAACACGTGTTTAGCAGTCCCATCTGGAGCTAGAGTTTTTTTTCCATAACATTTGCTGTCCCAGGGCTACTCATGGTGGAAAATTACTTTTTTCATGGAACATTGAGTATTGTAGAGCTGCTCCAGTTCTTGTGGAAAATAACCTGTGTTTGAGGTCAGAAAAATAGATTAAACTAATTTTAAAGTTTTATAGCCACTTAGGACTATAGAAGAACTTTTTAAGATGATTTAGATCCGTTGCAGGAGTAAGATTTGCATTTTCAAGGTTTTTCTAAGACTAAGAAGGCCTGAGTTCAGGAATGCATCTTTGTTCATGAAGGATAATTACAGCCATCCTGAATTTTAAGTATGTGTTTAATTGCATTCCCTGATAGGGATGGATTTAGTCTCATGCCCAACTGATTTCCTGACTTGGAGCTTGTCCTGGGTTAGCCATATGACCTGTTTGTATCCCCAATCGTCCCCTTGCTTATGCTGGACATTAAGTTCTGCAGCTTTAAGTTGGTCCAAGGGAGACAGTGAAAGTGAAGGTGGAGGAAGAAAAACACTCGCCGTTTGTCTGCAGGATACTACGAACCAAGGTCAAGAGAGCAGAGAGGCTGCATTCCAGCAGACAGCGTTATCTCTTTTTCTTTTTTTTTTACTCACTCTGTTGTGGGGGTGCTGGCTAGCTCACAGCGGAGGGCTTTTCCTCGGATTTTCCCCGGCTTTTTGCAGGGAGAGACTTTGTTTCTTTTGCTGGGAATTTTTTCTTTTTTTTTCCTCTTCCTGGGACTGGTTGGCATCGCGTGGTCCCAGGACACCAGGGAACCCCCGGGGGGCCCCCCCCCATCCTCGCCGACTTCTACAGCCGGGCCCGGCAATCGTCCCCCCCACTGGAGAACTGAACCGGACTCAGACGGACTCTGAATCTACCATCTCTTCAGAGGAAGGAGAGGTTTCATTGTTTTCATATTATCCAAATTTTTCCCTATACTTGTAAATATTCTATGTGTTAAATAAATAGTTTTTTCCACTTTTCTCTAAGGAAATTCTTCCCGGACCGGTAGGGGGAGGGGCGATTGGAATCGGCTCTTCCTAGAGGAGACCCCCCCAGAGGTTTCCTCCTAAATATTTGCCCTAAACCAGGACAAATATAATTGGCGCCCAACGTGGGGCTCGAGAAAGTGGAAAAAACTTGTACTGATTTGTATTTTGGTTGTGATTGCTCTGTATTGAGCTAGAGCAGCCAGCAGCCATGCTGGTTGACTTCATATTCTTCCTCTGTGCGTGGACAGCTGTGGCAACTTCCTGGTTCATAGGCTGGCTTTGCTACTCGCTGTTGTTCCTGGCACGGAGTTTTTATGGTAGGGGGGTACGGTTTAAAGTTGCTGTTTTGCTGGGGGTGGTGATA
>JAHLSL010013672.1:1349770-1417326 GCA_025920805.1 Petroica traversi | reverse complement strand
ATACTTGTGGATACAGAGAACTGTGTAAAAGGTATATAAAAGAAAAGGAAAAAAACATTCCGGCATCAAGTCTCTTCCAGACGGTGTTGTATGTAGAAAACCATCCTGATTACCATATAAATAAAAATCTTGCTGGCAGTGATTTGGTCTGAGCTGTGTAATTTGTTCAAGACTTCCTGCCCCTAATTAATCTAGTTGAGAGTCGAGTAGGTGTCCAGTAACTCTTTCTACTGACTGCACATAAAACCTTTGGCCTGTGATTAACAGGGTTTTCCCTATTTTAAAGTGTGCAGCAGATGATATGGCTAAGTGAGTCAATCTTTCTGTGCTTTTTTTTGGTAGTAGCGATTATATTTATATGGCTCTTCTGTAAACAAAAATGACTGTACTGCTGTAGTGCTTCCTGTGGTTTTCTTCCTCTTATCATTCATTACTGCTGTTGCTATTGAGGAAATCTTGACCTGTGTTTGTAAGTGTGGAGGCTGAGGAGGGGAAGTGACTTGTCCAAGGCTACTCAACAAGCTAAAACTGCTAATGGGGCACTTTTAGTTTTAATGCTATGTGCTTGATACAGTTGACTGAAAGAATCCTAAACCATTTTTACCCTATGGACTGTTGGTTTTGTCTCCATCATGTGAGCAAATACAGGACAAACCGTGTAGGTGAGGTTTCCTGTGGGATTATGTTCACCTTCTTCAGCTGAAGTCAAGGTCTAACACTTAGTGGTTAGTTTGTCAAGTTGTGTTCTAGAAATACATATTTTATGATAGAAGGACTTCTGTTCCTTCTCTGGGGTTAGAATTTCATTAAGAATATTAATATAATATAAAAATTACATTGGTTATTATTTTGAAAATTTATTAGTGCTGGAAAGCAATATATATGTCCATTGCTCCCAATGCAAAGAAAAAAAGAGACAAAACCAACATTGAAAACATTCCAGTTCCATTAGAAAAATGATGTCTGCATAACTTAATTATTTCTTCTGCTTTTAAGTTACAGTACTAAAGATTATTTTTTAATGTAGACACATAACAGCACATTACTTGGGAATTTGATTCTGGAATTAGTAAACAGAATAGATTACTCATAAAAGTATCTGTAATGGTTAGGTTCCCCTCGTTTACATGGCAACTTAATAGAACAGAGTAATAACTGAAGAGGGAAGATGTCTAGTGTCTAAATTAATTTTCTATATTTAAAATTACTAAATTAGAAGATAACATCATACAACATGTTTTTATTTAGGGCCAGATTTAAAAATCTAGTGGACAGTTTTGAGCACTGCTGTTAGATTTCATGTGTGTAATGAATATCACATTGTTCTTTAAAATGCTTGCATTGACTAACAAGTCTTTTTATATTGCCTAGTGTAAGAATTTTGATAATATTCTTTATCTTTTATTATTTATTGCTCGCAATCATACTTTGAAACATTTTGCTTTAAGGCAGAGTGTACCAGTGAGTAAGTAGATGGATGCATTAGACTATTAAAATTATTTTTTGTTGCTGTTGTTGTCTGTTTTAAGTCTTTTGCCTTAATGGGCTTATTGACTTTATGAAAGGTAGCTGTAACAAGCAAAGACTTTTCCCTGCATCTGAGCACTTCCTGTAAAGATTTCCTTAAAATAGTAAAGATACCACAAGTAATTAAAAATTACAGTATTTGATCACTGTGTATTTGGAAGAAAAACAAAAGTCTAAATATGGTAAAGGAAGAGTTTGCTAATTTTAACTGACTTAAAATTATAGTATTGGGGGACAAAAGGCATTCTGTATGAGTTTTATCTTATGTCAAATATAGTATTGTAATTACTGTTATTTAATTTAATGTAAAATAAATGACATTACCAAATACTGATGTTTCAAAATACAATGTAGGCCATTAACTCAAGAAGAAATTGCTCATCGACGCGAGCTGGCGAAACGAAGGCATGCAGAAAAATTGGAAGCAAGTCAAGGGAAGGAGCTAGCAGAAAAGCCCCCAAGTGAAAATTCACCTGAAGTAACTGGGAACACTGGTGGTACCAAAGGTGTGTAGTACCTTTGTACCTGTTTTTCTGGGAGGATGTTTAATAGTGGTGTCTTGGTGTTGCCAAGGGCTGTGTACAGATCCACACTGTGAATCATCCACGTACCAGTCCAAAGTGCAATACATGGAACTGAACGAAGGCTGAGGGGGGATTAGTAAGAAAGCTAATAGTTCATAAATGCTGGATTAGTACCCTAAATTCATGTTCCTTAGCCTGAGAATGTGCTTGATCTCGTGAGTCATTGAAGGGATATGATGCTTGAAGGAGATACTTTTCTAGAAATAATTTTCAACCCCAGAAAGCCAATAAATTGGTACAAAAGCAGAGTGTGAACAACAGGACTGGATTATGGGTAACCATTGTGGGGATTGGTCTTCTCTCCCAAGTAACAAGTGGTTGGAAAAGAGGAAATGTCCTCAGGTTATGTCAGGGCATGTTTAGAGGAAAAAATTTCTTGACTTAAAGTGTTGAAAAACACTTAAAGAAGAGGCTGCCCAGGGAAGTAATTGAGTCACTATCCCTGGGGGATATTTAAAACATGTGACACTGAGGAACATGGGTTTGTGGTAGACTTGGCTTGGACTTCAGGACTGTGATTTGCCACGTGACAATATAATTTATAATTGGTTTTTTTTTTTTCCTTCAGATGATGAGGCAGAAAGTGTTTTTATGCTTAATATATTTTTTCTGATTGGTAGGTGAAGACCAGCAGCTCACTGGTCAAGGAGACAGCGTGACCTCAAAGGCAGTGAAACAGGAAGCAGACAAAGAGTACTTCATTGCTTTTGCCAGAGTGTTCAGTGGCGTGGTGAAAAGAGGGCAAAAAATCTTTGTTTTAGGACCAAAATATGATCCTGCTGAGTCTTTGCATAAGGTAAGAGGTGACTGTGAACTGTTGCAATAACTTGGGATTCTTTTGGAACACTGATGACTTCTTACACGTCTCACTCAGAAGAAAGTTCAAGTGAATAATTCCAAAAAGCGTCAAAGTAATTTAGGTAATTGTGCTATTGGCTGGTTGTGTCTATAAACCCATTATAAGCCTTAACATTTCCAACATAGTTTTAAGTACAGTGTTGTATTAGCTAAACATAAATCCAGTATGTGTATATTTTGTTTTTTAAAAAAAGTGAAGGAAAAAGCAGTTCTTTTAGGGAACAGAAGGTGCTCAATAGTATTGAAAAAACTCGTATTAAATGTTTTTAGATTATGATCAAAGAAGTTAATTACTTTTGAATTTACTTCAAAACATTTGTTTTTTCTGTGATAATGGAAAGGGAGGTAGAAGTAGGACACACCTAAAATTTGCCAAAGAAAGCATTGTTTTTTAACTTCTTGGCAACATTCACCTGTTTGCCTCAAGTCTGGATTTTTGGGAGTGTATGTTGCTTTCTGACATCTAAGGTTTGAGATGAAAATGCTTTAGATTGTATTTTTAAACTTTGGAATGCAAGGAGGTTTTGTGGAAGAAGTTTTTATCAGAGCTCAGTAATAAATATCCAAATGCTGGTTTTGTGCTCTGTGTAGCTGTCAGCCCAATGCTCTGCCACAGAGGATCTGCCAGCAGTCCCTCATATGACCTGCTGTACATTGGAGAACCTCTACTTACTTATGGGAAGAGAGCTTGAAGATCTTGAGGAAGTGCCTGCAGGGAATGTTCTGGGTAAGAACTAGGATTTATTTTCCTACAGCCCAAATCCTTATGTCATCCAAAATACACTGAGATTGGTTTGATGTGATTAATAAATAAGAAAACTTAAATCCATGAATATTTTAAAGTATGTTCCATGTGCAGAAAAGGAAGGCAGTCTAATTAAATTGGGATTTCTGTGTGCTTTGAATAGGAGAAAAGTAGGGATTACATTAGCCTGTTATCTTCAGGTTGGATGATTGCCAGGTAAGCATTGCTGCCAGGAATTGCCAAAGGCAGTAGTAAATTCTCATATTTCATAGATTGCAGGGATTATTTATAATATTTTCCCAACAGTGGAAATTCTTTAATGTGACTTTTCTAGTGATGTCGATGAGTGTAGTTTTATTTATGGGTCTGTTTGAACCCTGGTGCTAAAAATTACTTCTTTTATGGCTGTGGCAATTTATTCACTTTCTCCATGGACAGAGTTGTAAAAGTCAACCTGATCATTGAGTTATGCTCTTTTGTGCCAGATTCTGAGCTGCTTTCCTCTAGAATGAGTAGCATTCTTCCTGCTTTTGTCCTTCAGTTGTCTTTTTTTTAATAACAAAAGTAGTGTCTGGAATTAAGGAAGTGTAAACTCTAAAAATTATTTGGTTCTTTCTTTTTTTTTCATTGTGTTAATTAAAATGTTTGAACTACAGCAAAATACAATTATATTTTCATGTGTACTGCCTGATTTTTAGAAATGTATGGTGTATATATACAGTAAGTGAAAAATAGATTTACTCTGTAAGGCTTGAATTTTTTTAATTTAGGCAGCTAAGCATGCTTTGTCTCTTTTATCATGGGCCTAGCATTCAGAACATAAGCAGCTGGTGGATTAGTTTTATTTGGAAGCTTAATATTTTAAAATTCTGAGTTATACATTACTGTAGCCTGATTGTAGTTGACCATTTACAGTATGAAAATGGTGTGTGTATGTGTGTAACTGTGTGTAAGAAAATATATTTAGTATATGGTCTGTTTACTGAAAAAATTATCAAGAGTTTGGAAAAAAATAATGAAACCTATCCCAAAACACTGCAGTAAAAATGAAAGGATGTTATCTTTGTGCTTAGCAAACAGTAAATCCTTCTGGAGCTGCCTCCTGCAGAGAAAAAATATATTGTGAGGATTTTGTTATGTCTTTAGTGTTGAGAGTTGCACCAAATTTTAAGAACTGTTTTTGTAAACATCAAATTCTACCAGAAGTTGTTGATAGTCTAGTGCTGAAGGCTGCTCTTCAGTGGGTCTAACTTTTCCATGAAGAAAAGCAGTTTACTTGAGTAATATGAGTTCTAAATGGTCATATTTAGAAGAATTCGTTAGAATTTTAAGATCAGAGTTCACAGTCAGTCTTAGCCGGACTGTGTCTGGTATTTCATCTTTTATCATCCCGTCATTGTAAAATGATCACACAAAGGAAGTTTTCATTTTTACCTGAAGCATATAAGCTCAAGTCCATATGTTGGCTTTTTACACGTAATACAATTTTTAAGAATTTTTTTTTTAGACTAAAAATCCTAAATGCCTTTCCTTTGTTTCTCCCATTTCCCTGTAAGGCTGCACTGTTAATTTACATAAATTCAATAAGCAATTTAATGATTTGATGATGATTTACCACACTCAGAAGAAAATGCAGTACATTTATATGAAAGGAATGTGTAAAATAGTGATGCGAGACTTTTATTATTCCAGTTAGCAACAGTGATTTTTGTTTGTAAGGCCATTTGTCTTCCAGCTTTAGTGCACTCAGCAGTGATTTCTCTCCAGCCATATAAGGAAATTGCTTGTGGATTATCCAGTAAATTAAGGAAGCTTTTCTGAAAGCTTTGTGGTTTCACTCTGTATAATTAAGTTATTGCCATAAGGAATACACAGTTAATCATGACTGCCTATTTCCACTTTAAGACTCGTGATAGAGATTTTTCCAGTTTTTTTTTATCAGGGTTTGGGTTTTTTTGCTATTATTTATATGTTGTTTCTTACAAGGGAGGATCTGCTTGGTCCTAGTAGGTGACCTTTTTATCCTTTACACTGACTTATGCAAAGGTTTAATGATCAAAGACAAGGCTTGATACAGAGATAGTTTTACTGAAGATGGAAAGATTTATTCTCTTGTTCCTTCTGCTCAATTAATATTTCCTTCAAATACTACTCTCCTTTTAATTGATGAAAATCTGAGATTGCAAAATACCCTAAGCAGAAGGGTTAATGAAGCATAGTGAGTTTGAGCTGCAAAGCTGTGACAAACAGAATTCAAGAACATTATGCTGGAAAAAGATACTATGGCCCTGACTAATATGTGTAGCCATTCTGGAAAGCTTTGGAAAGTTATTTTCTGGTGTTATTTTGAGTTCCTGGAAGTTAGGAGAGACAAAATGTTTTACATTGGTTAATTTGTGTTGCAAGTTTGCAGCTGGACTGTTTAGCCAAAAGTATTTGTCAAAAACCTTTAAGCAGGATGTCATTTTCAAGTAATATGGCAAATACAAAATAGAGCCCCTTTCATACAGCTGATTGTAATTCAGAATTTTTCTTTGCAAACTTGTGACTGCTGTGCATTTTTGTAGGCCTTGAGTAGGAGGTGAAATATGATTGAAAACAAAAAGTTCTTGGGACCAAGGGTAATAAGGTCTTCATTATAAATCTTCCTTTAAAAATTATTTGTCAGAATATTCTACGAAAAGAAGAAAATTGTTGTCTTAGACTAAAACACCCAATTTGTAGAAACTGAAATTTAGAAGGACTGTTTATTTCTCTGAGAACTATAAAGGAGTATGTGAACAAAGTCCCTCTGAGAAGAGAGTACTCTCTGACTTGTCACCTTTTTGTCACCTCTGTGAGATGTTCTGTGCCAGCAGACAGGATATTTTACTTGTTAGCTGGCACTGCAAGGGTGTGCTTTGTACTCTGAATGAACAGAGACCTTGCAGGAGGAGAATCAAGTTACTGGAGCAGCAGATAAGGTTAGACTAGTTTAGGCATGTACCCTCAGGTTCCAAATGGCACTTGTATTGAGTTGAAACTGCTGAATGAAAAACATGATAGTCACTGGAATGGGCCATGAAGGTCTTCAGGCCTAATTTGGAAAAATGGTCAAGTACTGGTCCAAAAATAAATCATGTGACTTGGTGCACTGTTTCAGGAATGGCTTATTTTTCCTTGCCTTTCCAAGGTGTGCAACTGCTGAGTTTGGGCCTCCCTGTGAGCATCAGCTCTGAGATTTCTGACCGTGAGATCCTGCTCTTGGCAGTGGTCCCACCTGCATGTCCCGACCACAGTGCTGGCTGTCTCTTTGTCACTCTGTCCTCACTTCATGGCCATAGCAGCTTCTGTACCAGCTTCACTTGGGCTGAGGCCGTGTTATCCTAACAGAAACAGTGTTCTGCTCTGTAAATTCTAACTTGGTATACCAGAACCATACTTAAATTCCAAATATAGGAGTAGTCTGTACTTGCAGACTTTAAATGTGCCAATTATGTGTGCCACCTAAATCCCTATCTCAAAATAATTGATTTTTGATTCCAAGATATCTCAGGCACATTTTGTGCTCCCTTTTTTTTTGAAAACTGCCTGAATACCCATCAGAAAGAAAGTCCTGTATCATAGACCTTGCACACAATATGTGCTGTTTTGACAGTACTGCCCATCTGAAATTTTAAGGAGGGAAATGGTACTTAAATAATGTATTCCAAAGCCTGCTTGACTGTTGTATGTTCTTAGTTACACTATAATTAACACTGGCTTTTGTTTCCATAATATCATCTATGCAAATAGCAAGCTGCTCAACTGTCCCATGCTGCTTAAAGGCTTGTCCTGCTTTCCTACAGCAAAAATATAAAGAAAGGAGCTTGATGTACACAGTCCTCTGGCTATCTAGAGGTTTTAGCTTCTTTACTTTAATGAGCATTACAGTAGCTTAGGTTCTTGCTGGGACACTCCCCTTGGGAATATCAGTGGCACTGGAGGTTCCTGCTGCCATGCACACTCCTCCAGAGGTGGTGTATTGACAGGAGGTGAGCCCTGGCTGGAGTGTGAAATCCACTGGTCTCTAATTCGATTATCATAGCTCTCCTTACTAGTGCTTGGTTTCTCTTCTAAAAAGGAAAATTAGAAATGGTTCAGTTAGAATACATTAATTGATTTAATTTGGATGTTGTATGTAAGTTCTTCTGTTTGCTAAGTAGTGTTAGGTATTGTTTAACAAGCTGTAGAGACAGATAATGCAGGTAGACAAATATAAGAATCAACACTACCATAAATAATATTTTTTTCATTTTTTTGTTAATGAAAGTTGTGGGGAAGCAGCATTCAGTAGGTCTTTCCATTAGAGAAGAAAATGTTGCTTGTTTACCAGGAGGCAGAACAATAACTTAAATTGAAACAGTGTTGAAAGCTCCACAAAGGAGATTATATTCAAGTTTTAAATTATTTCAGTTATGTTTCTATGTTAAGAATATTTAGTATAAATTAAAACACTGTCTCGCACCAGTAAGTGTTTTGAACTATTAATAAGTCTGTATTATGAGGAATGCAAGAAGATGGGATGGTTGATTTGTGTGTTCCCATGTAAGAATCTCTCTTCCTTTATGTATATAAATACATTTATTTATTTATTTACTTTATTTATTTATTTACTTGAACCAGTCAAAGAGAAAGTACAATTACAGGAAAAGCATCACTTTGTAACAATTGTTGTGAAATTCTTGTGGTTGAAGACTATGAAAAGAACTGAGTGATCCCCAAAGTGACAAAGGAAAAATCATGAAGGTAGTATGTGAGGAAAAAGTAATCTGGGCTTGTAAGTAAAGATTTAGCAACTGCATGCCCTCCAGATGCACAGAATAGTAGCTTCCTTTTTTCTTCATCCCATTTTTTTTTTAATTTTTCATGTTGCTGTCCTGTAATTGAAAACAAAATGCCTTTTTTGTTCTCCGCAAAAAAAGGATTGTTAGAGGTAGTGTAAAAAAGTATTTTAAAAATAGGAGAAAAGAGGTGTAGTGTTTGTTTTGTGATAATATAATGCACAGATGAAGGGCTTAGGCGTCCCCGACTGGATACTGTTTGCCATTTCTAAGTAATGTAAACAAGTGCTGATGTAAAAACCAACACATGTTTTTGCAAACACTGGTTTAGGTACTTGTGTAAGTAAATAACCATGTGGGATTTCTTAGAAATTGGCTCAGTCTCATGTTTTTCCTGAATGAATAATTGAAGGATCATTCAGTGATACATTTTTGCTAATTGAAGTGAAATTTCTCTCAAGGCATGTTGTGCATGCACACGCATGAGTTCAGAATGATGTGCATCTGAAGTTATTGATCTGTGTGCTGCTTTTAATCCACGAGAACCATAACAATTGACTTGTGTTTGCTGGTGTACAAAACCTAGATTTTTCTTAGATCTGCCTATACGACTGTTAAAGTGCTTTTTGTGTCTTGCTGAACACTGTAAAAAGCAAAGCTTTTCCCTTGCTGCTACTAGATTTGTAGTGCTTTAGTTTAGGGCTCATAGGAGGCTAGATGATTTCCTGTATGTTTGCAAATGCAGTTAGCTATGTGAAAATCAAGTGTTCTACCAAATTAGGAGCATTTTGGTTTTTTAACTTACCAAATTACATTGTTAAAAGCAGGAATCTGGAAGTCCCTCCTGTTGCCAGCTCACTGTCAGACTTCCTCCATGACATACTGTTGTGTACCTTGGTGTTTCCATTCCTGAAATGCTTGTTTTCTTATACAGTGTTCTTTCATGTTTAAATTATTTATAAAGCACTTATAGGATTCTTGGCATGGGAACAATGAGGTATAAAAAATATGGATGATTATGGATTCATACTTCTGGATTTTTTGGTACCTTTCTGAAGATAGGTGTCATAGAGCTGCAGTAGCATGAAGAGCTGGTGTGAAGGAGTATAGCTAACCTCATTACAAGGTGTCTAACAAGCATTTTATTCCTTTAGGACTTCATTGAACAATTTAGGAGCTTTTAATAAGCAGCCTCTGTTAAGAACAAAGAGCAGCTGCAAGCAGCAATGCCATTTTAAAGGCCCAGAATGGCTTTCTAGGCCTGATGCCAACTAGCAGGCATTACCACCTTCTGTGAGAGCACTAGGAACAGGCCTGCTGTTCACCAGCCTTGTATTTCTGTGCAAACATTTGGTGGGCTAATTTCACTCTCTGAATCAGTAATGTGATTATTATAAAAAAAAAAAAAAATCGCCAGCTTGAAGTGATTCCAGCTGCAGGGGCTGTCTCGACCCAGCCTGCTGTGGTTGATGAACGCAGGAGGGCAGTCTTCCTCCAGAATGTTACTGAAACAAGCCCAAAATACTGAATGAAACAAAGAAAATTCAAACCTTGTTTTCAGTTTTGGAATACTTACAATTTTTATCTCTAACTGCCATCTTATAACGCCTGTAATATAACCTTTTAAGGCTAAAAATAGCCTTTTAAACTAGTTTTTAGTATTCCACCACTGTTGAGGAAAATTGAATGGATTTTGTTGTTGAATGACATTTAATCTCCGTGGACTGTTGCATTTACCTGACAGCACAGTATTTATATTACTTGCCTACCCAGTTAGTGTTTTATTAATAGTTAAATTGTTGAAAAAATTGAATATGTTCAAGTTGTTTCTTTGAGCTAAAGACATAATAGTCAATCTCTTGTTTGGCCTCTTTCAGAGCTGCAAACGGAAACCATTTTCTTTAACTCTGTTTTTGCCGTAGTGGATTTAGTCCCTTTGCAGCTCCTGCTCTTTGCTGTGTGTGCTTCTAACAAGGCAGGCTGAAAAATTTCTGTTGCTTCAAGGGAAACATAGCATGACAGGGTGCACAGCTAATGAACTAGGACCAAATGAAATTAGGAGTATATTTTGCTGAGCATGTGCTGAGTTTCCTTTGGCCTGTTTGCCTTACCATTTAGTCTGGTTTATTGCGGGGTCTTTGACTTGACAAACTTTATTGCAAAACAAATAAGTGATTCATTACCTTGTTTTCAAATCAATATCAAGATATCACTAGAGAGGAGAAAAATATGCCATGTGTTAGATCAGAATTATAGCACTGGCATGTGTCTTTATTGACTCAGCTATTTTTTTTTTTTTGAAGGATACTTTGAATGGTTAATAGTTTCCTTATAAAGCCTTTTTTGTTTTGTGTTTTTTGGTGGGTCTTTTTGGTTTTTTTTGGGTTTTTTTTGAGAATTTAAATTGCTGTTTGAGTAGCTGTATTTTTTCTGGTTTTCTGACTGTAGTTTATTAAGGCTATAAAAGGAAATGATAAATGCGGTAATTCTTTTTGAAGAAAAATGCTTCTAAATTCTCTAGTGCTTCTGGAATGTTCTCTGCTCTAATTTTCGGGAGTAGATTAGGAGATCTTAAAAATTAGTTTAGTCTTGCCACTGAAGTACAAGGGTTTTTAAAATAATATTTAAAATTTTGAACTGTATAAGACTATTTAAGCTAAAGTCATAATAGATTCATCCACCCAAAATGCCTGTAAATTTACTCTTGACCCCTGCTGGATTATAATGTCAAAAAAATGCAAACGATTAAGTTTTTGAGGAAAGGGGAGAATGCAATGAAGCATTTTACGTCAGTTTTATAGCAACTTTCAGCTTTTATAATCTGTAAAAACTGAGCTCTTGTGTGAATGGAAATTAGATTTCTGTATAATCTCCTGAATGCGAGGCAAGTGCTCCCGATTCTGTGGGATTTGATACAGACAGCTACTTGCTGATGCTTGAGGTTTCCCAAATAACACCAGAAGGAAAACTGCCCAGACTTGTCGGTGTTGGTTGTTGCTGCTTGTGTGCCTGTGGGCAGCAGTGGGACTAACAAGAATCAAGACAATTTCATACCACTGCTGCTTGAAGGAGCTCAGAACACAGCAGCAGCTACATGTTCTGCAACTACTTAATATAAACATCTATGTTAAAAACGAGGTCGTTTTCCTGTTAAAGTTTAAAGGTTTTTAATAAAAAAATCAACAAGAAAAGACAAAGACAAGGCAAAGGAATTACAGCGTCCCGGGACGCTGGGTGCACTTGGCACAGAGCCAGTGCACACCTCTCCTAGAGAGAGACTTTCTTTATATACTTTTTTACTGTAACAGCTTGCTGTATAATTCTGATGAAGTTTTTTTGAAGAATTCAGTAATCTATCGATTCTTGGCAGGCAATCTTCTCTTATGGGAAGTCTGTCCATCCATTTGCATAGTCGTTTGTCAATTCTCGGCACAGGGGTCTCTTATCTAAGAATATCTGGATAGAAGTCAATTGCCTTGCTTGAGGGGTAGTTTGTGAGTGATATTTAACATAGCAATGTTAGTTATTTCTCAACTATAGAACAAAAAGACAATGGCTACATTTCTACACAAACACTGCTTCTACAAGGATCAATATTTTACACACAGCATTCATGATTTGCAAAAAACCAACACTATAATATGCATTTATAACATCTAGAAATAGAGTGGGCACGGGCTCTGAGGTGCAGGCAGTTGTCTGGTTATCACCCCAGTGTTTATTGCAAAAAGAAGTACTTCTTGACCGTGAGACTTCAAATTTGTCCTGTGCCTATTATTGCTATAATACACTGCTATTCATTGCTCAGAATTCAGGGCCAGTGTTAGAGGGGCCTGACTCCTCTTGTGTCAGAGTGGACAATTGACTTCTGTAGCCACTGCCCCTGGGCAGGTGTTACTCACCCTTTCAGCAGCTAACTGTGGGTTAGATCACAGGTACTACCCGGCTTATCTCCAAAATCTCCAAATCTGCTGTGAGTGGTTGGATGGGTGTAATTTTCCAAGTACCTTTAAAATGAAAAGACAGGGATTTCCCCCAGTTTTTCACGCTTACTGTCTTTAAGTCAGCATCAATGTACTGTTTTCAGTCTCTCCCTCTAAGAAAGTGCATGGATAAATAAAGGGGAATGGTTATCTACAGAAATAGCCATACTTATTACTTGGCTAATGAATCTCTTTCCCAGTCCTGTATGAATAGAAGAAGTTAAAGTAGTTAATATCATCAATATGAAATAGTAAGAAAAGTCTTAAGGTGAAGTTTTGAGATTGTTTGCTGAGCTCACATCTGTAATGTTGTGTTTGGGATTATTTGCAGCATACTGAGATACCTCAGTGATCATTTGGGGAAATGACATCATGTTTTCATTTGAAGAGCCTGAATGCTCTACCCTCCCTCAGTCTGCTTATAAAAATTACTTGGAGCATGTTTTTTTTCTTATGTATGTTGTATTTTTTTTAAGCCAGTATCCTCTTGAAAACTAGAATGTCAGCATTTTTAGTAGGTGTCTCTAGTGTAGCTACAGATGTGGTTCTAGGGGAAACCATCTAACTTGCCTTGATTGGTGGAAAATCTCTAAAGAGACATTAGTATCCATTACTAAATGAGGATCTATATTAGAGGAACCACAGTGACTTCAGTTTTGTACTCAGTGTTATAACATTCAAATTCTAAGAAAATCCTGCCTGTTAGTGCAGCTATGAAATGCTGTATTAAGAGTGAGAAACATCATTTCAGGGATGAACTTGGAACACTAGGGCATTAAAGTGTCCAAGAGATTCAGCAAACAGGCCTCATTTGAGGAGTTAGTGTTTGAGGCTCAGTTTTTAACAGAGGTGTAAATTATCTGATTTAACAAGGCTCTGTATTTAGACAATATAATTGAACCTTTTCTCCCCCTGTACAAAATGGCATCAGGCTTTTCTTCCTTCTGAATGAAACATGCTAGAGAATTGTGTTTACAGAAGTTGTTGCTGTAGAACTCAAACTTTCAGAAACCTGTTGCAAAGGAATGTTTCCTTTATTTAATGTGACCATGGGTTTTCTGAAATTCAATCCAAGAACATTCAGTGTAGTTTCAGAAATAGGTGCAAAATAATCACTTTACGCACAAATGAGTGTGAAAATATATGCCTTTATGTATGTAAATTCGTGTATAGTAATTCAGACATGAAAAAGACACCATAAATCAAATCTGTTTAGGAATGTGTCCAATTACCAATGCAGAAAAGAAGTTCTATTCTAGAAGGAGTTTGGATTTTGCAGTGTTATTTATGGAAAATACACCTCTCTTGCTACTGTTGGTGTACATGAATCAAATACAGACATCTTCAAAAAGACGTGTGTACTTTTTATCATGTGGCTATTCCTTTATCTGGTTTTGGCAGATAAAGTTCCATTTCTATCAGATGAATTAAGTTGCAGCTTCATTGCACAGGTAGTCGATTAATTTACTAAAAGGTAGTTGTGAAATGTAGACGTTTGTCAGAGTATCAAGTCATAGTGTACTTGGGGGCAAGTGAATGAAATTACAACTAAATGAAATGAAATTACAACTGCAGTACTGCCTCATAGGTGTCATTCAGGCTGGACTTCTACTCAG
Organism: Petroica traversi; assembly: GCA_025920805.1. Classification (NCBI taxonomy): domain Eukaryota; kingdom Metazoa; phylum Chordata; class Aves; order Passeriformes; family Petroicidae; genus Petroica; species Petroica traversi. The sequence goes on along the minus strand of JAHLSL010013672.1, from coordinate 1,403,211 downwards.
GTGTGCAATTACAAAGGCATGGAAGGGTGTAAAAAATGACATTAAATCATAAAATTAGCCATGTGGATAATCATTGTTTTTTGTATTTCACGTGTGTGCACCTCTGTTGCTAACAGCTTCTCTGATGCCAGGCCTTGAATACAGTCCTGCTTCTTTATCCTTTGCTGTCTCAAACAGGACACTGTGCTTTTCCCAACACAACCTAAATAACACAAATAATTGTATTAATGATAGAAAATATCATTGCTGTTTATCACTGCTGAAATATACCATGTGTGTAACACTTGGGGCAGGGAGGAGAAACTTGGATCTAGAAATTAGTTTAGTTTTCTCAAAATGTCATCCCCTCTGTGCCCTCAAGTGATGAGTAAATGTGGTTTTTCTAGGCAGTGTAGGCTTTGTTGGTTAAATCTACTTTGGCATAGTTCTTCACTTCTTAGTATTTTCTTTTAAATCTTTCCTTTTTCAGTTTTAGTACACCAGCAAGTTGTTCTCCGTATATGTGTTTTTTAGCAATAAAAAAATTATAATTCTCTTGAATATCTGATCTTCTCTGTTTCTGTATAAACTTTTCTGAGGTTGAGCAAAATTGAAACTCCTTTATGTGGATTTGATTGAATAAGGCTTTTCCCCATCTTTATATTTTAAACAAGTATCCTGTGAACAAAACAGTTCTAAAGAACAAACCTAGTGGTTTTCTGTTTTTCACTGAGTTTCAGTTTCTTGAAACATATGTGCAACTGTCTGATACGGATTATATTTTGAGTGTCAAATATCTCAATATTCAGAGCATCTGAGTTATGATGATTCCTTGACAACTTAGGGTAGTTAGAGAATTGTCATGTAATTGTCCATATTTCTTTACATGAACTGGCTATAGGAACAAGTTAACTTGTTTACTCCTAAAACTGTTTTCTTACTCCTTTTAAAAACGAGGTCGTTTTCCTGTTAAAGTTTAAAGGTTTTTAATTTAAAAAAAAATCAACAAGAAAAGACAAAGACAAGGCAAAAGAATTACAGCATCCCGGGACACTGGGTGCAGTTGGCACAGAGCCAGAACACACTTCTCCTAGAGAGAGACCTTCTTTATATACTTTTTTACTGTAACAGCTTGCTGTATAATTCTAATGAAGTTTTTTTGAAGAATTCAGTTCTGCATAGTCATTTGCCAATTCCCGAAGAGGGGTCTCTTATCTAGCAATATCTGGATAGAAGTTAATCGCCTTGCTTGAGGGGTAGTTTGTGAGTGATATTTAACATAGTAGTGTTAGTTATTTCTTAACTATTGAACAAAAAGAGAATGGTTACATTTCTACACAAACACTGCTTCTACAAGGATAAATATTATACACACAGCATTCATTATTTGCGGAAAACCAACACTATAATATGCATTTGTAACACTCCCATTTAATGTGAAGCCAGAGGGCACTGTTTTTCATACAAAAATTGCTGCTATTTCAACTTCGGGTGAAGGTCTCATATGGATTCACAGCACTGTCAGTGTAGTGAAAACTTTGGATTATGGTTTTTAATGTGCATTTCTTCATGCAGAAAATCTACAAATGTTTTGACTCTAAATTAAATTAATCTCACCGAGTAGTCTGAGAGCCAAAAATCTGCAATCAGTATGGTTCCTACTTATTAGCTCAACTTGGAAATTTACAGGTTTCAGAGGCAGTGTAGTGTAAAGTAAAGCCAGTGCCATGAAAACGTCTTGTTCAGCTTCTTTTTTTTTTTTTTTTTGACACTTTCTTTGTCCTGAGAAAAGCTACTGTTTTATATGAAAAAGAGCTCCTCTCTGAATGTTTCTTTAACTTTCATGGCTACACTAATTGCTTTCTGCTCAGAGTAATAGCCAGTGTGTAGAAATTAGGCTTGACCTCCCTCAGCTGTCTTTGGAGTGTTAACATGGCTCTGAAATCGACCCTTTTCCCCCTAAGCTCCCAGCCCAAATCTTAGCGTTAACCTCTTGTTTTCCTTTTCTGTTCCACATTTCTCTCTGTATTTCTATTATTCTGCCTCTCCTTTTAATTTGTATTATCTTAGTTATACCATGTCATTAAAATAAGATTATATGAGAATATTTTAGTTAAACACAGACTAGGCAAACACAAAAGCTCTTCTTTTTACTGACATTGTTTATGCAAAACCATTAATCTGTGAGGGCACTTTACTTGAATGTGTCCTAAATTCCTGCTGGAGCACTTCCTAATCTTAGGCAGGCCCCAATGAAAGGGAGAGAGGAGCAGGATACCTGCTTTCACACCTGTGTGTGGAGTAGTGTTCCTCTTATTGTGTAGTAGCCCTGGTGCCTGTAATACACAGCATCCTTACCATAAATACCGTCTGTGGCTGTGAAATGCCTCTACTTCTACATTTGAACTAGTCACAGAAGCCTTTGTTTATTCCTTTGGATGTTTCTCCTTTGCTTCCATTGTCTGTTGTTACCAAAGCTTCTTCAAGGAGTTCAGAAAAAGCAAAGAGGGATTTTGCTGAGGCCACAGGAAACTGAGTGGGAAAGACCAGTTTGGAATCATTTTTGCACATAACCCTACTACAGGAATGTGATTCACAGAGAATCACAATCCTTTGTAACGGGAAGGTTAAAAAGTCAAGAGACTGTTAATAAAGGCTGGTTTTAATTACTTATTTTTTAAATATTTTCCTGAAATTTTGTGTGGCCGATGACGAGGGCCAGACAGCTGACCACAGGGATGGCCGGCGACTCGGCCGCTTGTTCTGAAAGTTTCCTTTTTGTTAAGTCAACTACAGCTGAGGACTTCTTTTCCCCTTGCTGTGAGCTGGGCTTCCCGGGGATGGTGGCCACTGTCCCAAAAGCCGGAGAGCTGCTGAGAGAGAGAGTGTTCCCTTGCCCGGAGCCCAAATCAGACACAACACACCATGGTCTGCTCTGCTTGGGTTCAGGGGCAAGAAGACCCCGGAGAGCCCAAATCTCAGACTTTTATTCTGAGGGTTTCAACTTATCTCATAACGGCACAGGGGAGGAACAGGGAAGGGTCAGAGGGTCAGGGCCTAATCGGGAAAGAGTAAGGGAGGAGAGAGGGAGACACAAGATACTATTGTTAACTGAAGGATGGGAGGGGGGAGTTCGACTCTCTTTCCGAAGCCAAACCTAACTCTACCTTAGAGGGGCCTCACTTTCTAGGCCCCCACAAATTCTTCAGAGGGTACGTAACTCTCTGGGCTTAAACCACTGCTACAATTTTGATGTTGTTTTGTGTCTCAGATGAAATTGCAGAACTGTTGTGGAGGGTTGTTTGGCCTGTGTCAGGCTGTGAGTCATGGAGCTGGCTTTGTCTTGGTTGTGAACTGTGGGGGGGACTTCAGGCAGAGCTATATTTAGGAGTATCAACTGATGACAAACGGTGAAGCACTGCTGAACAGTGTTAAAGGGGCAGCACTGGATAGTTTAGGCGCAAAGTCTGGATTGTTGGTAATGCTTTTTGATTTAGTAAATAATTGGAAAAGCTGATATTTACTAGTAGTATTCTGCAGTTTGTAAACCAAGCAGTGTCAGTTTCAACTCCATTTAGCTGGTAAAACCTATTGTAATTTCATTGTCAAAATGGTGTGATTTGAAAAGAGCAAGCCTAGAAAGTACTTTTAGTTTATATGTTTCAGAATCTGAATGGGAATAAATGTTTTTCATAAAGAATTAATTCCAGTCGTAGATAGACAAGAAATAATGTTTCTGGGGCTAAAATGTTGACATTGAGTTTGTCATAAGATGCAGAACACCTGCTCTCCTTACTTGATTGTAATTTGAAATTTTGTCATAAAGGCCTGGAACCAAATTTAGATATGTTTTTGCATCTCATTAAGACTGAAAGAAGTAGGGTTCTTTTCTAAACTTTCTTGCTCCCTGCTACCTAATTCTCTCCAGTGAGGCCTGTTATGTGTAGGGGCAAAACTCAAGAGTAATTTTTACATGTGAAAAGTTCCATTTTTGCAGACTTCTCCTGTGGCCGGTTGAGTGGGCCGGACAGCTGACCACAGGGACAGCCGGCGGCTCGGTGGCTTGTTCTGAAAGTTTCCTTTTTGTTAAGTCAACTACAGCTGAGGACTTCTTTTCCCCTCGCCACAAGCCGGGCTTCCCTGGGATGGTGGCCACTGTCCCAAAAGCCGGAGAGCTGCTGAGAGAGAGAGTGTTCCCTTGCCCGGAACCCAAATCAGACACAACACACCATGGTCTGCTCTGCTTGGGTTCAGGGGTGAAAGACCCCGGAGAGCCCAAATCTCAGACTTTTAATCTGAGGGTTACAACTTATCTCATAACGGCACAGGGGAGGAACAGGGAAGGGTCAGAGGGTCAGGGCCTAATTGGGAAGGAGTAAGGGAGGAGAGAGGGAGACACAAGATACCATTGTTAACTGAAGGACGGGAGGGGGGAGTTCAACTCCCTTTCCGAGGCCAAACCTAACTCTACCTTAGAGGGGCCTCACTCTCTAGGCCCCAAGAAATTCTTCAGAGGGTACATAACTCTCTGGGCTTAAACCACTGCTATATCTCCCCCTTTTCTATTATATAAGGAGAAAGTTTTACTAGTTAGGGACATAATGAAACCCTTAAGACAACTGAGGGAACATAACACAATGGGAATAGTAAACACTGTCCAAAGTAAAGTTCTTAAAGTCTGAGCTCCCCAACCGGAGATGCCCCATCCATGGAAAAGGTCCTGCAGCCAGTCATTGTTTTCAGTGTGTAGTTGATGAATCTGGTCTTGTATTTGCTTGATTGTCTGGTGGTGGATGCTTTGGGCGTGCGAAGATAAATTGAAACAGCAAAGTCCTTCCAATTCTTCACACCCGTGGCCGTGTGCAAGCAGCGAGAAGTCGATGGCTGCTCGATTTTGTAGGGTGGCCTTCCTGGTTGTTTCCTCATCTGCGAGGAGGTCCGACAACGCCTTAGATGTTAAGTTGGCGTGTTTTCCAAGCCAGCACTCTAGGTGAGAAAGCTCACCTAGAAGAGCGCCTTGCAGAGTCGCTCAACAGGCAGTTTGTTCCCTGCCCCTCCCTGTTGCTGGTGGAGGACCCTTTTGAGGGTTAGGTGTGTTCTCTCCACGATTGCCTGTCCAGTGGGGGAGTGAGGGATCCCGGTGGTGTGGGTCACTCCCCACTGCTGGAAGAACTCTCGAAGGTGGGACGAGGTATACATGGGACCATTGTCTGTCTTGATCTCCTTGGGGGTGCCTAGCACAGAGAAGAACATAAGGAAATGTTTAACAGCGTCTTTTGCCTTCTCGCCTGTGTGGGCAGAGGCAAAAATGGCACCAGAAAATGTGTCGACTGACACATGGACATACTTGAGTCTGCCAAATTCGTTCAGGTGGGTAATGTCGGTCTGCCATAATTGGCAGCTGGCTAGTCCCCGGGGGTTAACCCCCGGGTTCATTGGAGGAAGTTGGTAGGTCTGGCAACTAGGACAGGTCGCTACAATGGCTCTCGCTTGCTCAAGAGGCAAGTGGAACATCCTCCTGAGGGCGGGAGCGTTCTAGTGAAAGAACTGGTGGCTGAGTTTGGCCTGTGCAAAGGTGACAGGTGTGTTAGCCATTCGTACGACCATGGCTAACGCATCTGCCCTGCAGTTCCCTTCAGATATGAACCCTGGGAGATCCTGGTGTGATCTAACGTGCATGACATGGAAAGGATGTTCTCTGTGGGACAGTAGGTACACTAACCTGGAGAGTAGTCTGAACAATTTGTGGTTGGTTACCTGCTTTAACAAGGAATGTTCTGCTCTGGCAGTGACTCCAGCTACGTATGCTGAATCAGTTACCAGATTCAGACGTTCCTGGAACCTCTCGAATACTCTGACTACGGCTGCAAATTCTGCAATCTGTGGGGAACCTTCCACCACATGGACCTCAGCTACCCACTGTTGGGTCTTAGGGTCCTTCCAAGTCAAGACTGACTTGTGGGAGGACCCTGAGTCGTCTGTGAAAACAGTCAGGGCATCTAATGGAGATTTGCTTTGAAGCATTCTGGGTGCCAATTGGAAATTTGTGTTGAACAGATAGTGTTTTAATTTGTGGCCGGTAATTTGGCTTGGGTAACTGTACAGTGCGGGTTGGAGGTGCTCGTTGGTTTGGAGTAGCTTCTCCAGATCCTCGTCACGCCAGGGGATATGTATGTGTGAAAAATCATATCCAGCTATGATGCGAAGCCTGGTTCTCGCTATCTGTATTAGTTTTGCCACAAGCTCCTGTGGCATTGTGACGCTCTTGGACGGTTGATGAGGAAGAAAGATCCACTCTATAATGAGAAGAGCGTCTTTCAGCCTCTCGTCCCACTGAAAGATGAGACCATGGTAAGACGGTACCTGTCCGAGGATGATGAATCGGAAGGGCAGGTCTGGTGTGATCCTGTGTGCCTGTCGGGAGGAAAGTGCGTGCTGCACCTTACCAATGGCAGCCTTGGCGTCTGCGGTGAGAGCCTTTGGTGAGTCCAGTCCTTCTCCCCCCTTTAGGAGTAGGAACAAGGGGGCGAGGTCTGCTGTCGTCAATCCCAGTAGAGGGCGCACCCAGTTAATTGACCCGCAGAGCTGGTGGAGGTCTTGCAGGGTTTTTGGGTCGTCGTTGATGATGAGCTGCTGGGGTGCGATGGTCCTTTCGGCAATGCGAATTCCGAGGTATGTCCACGGGCAGGTGCGCTGCACTTTCTCAGGTGGGATCTCCATCCCAGCACGTTGAATAGCGTCTATGGTGGCGGCTAAAGTCTTTTCCAGGTAGGGTTGGGCCGGGGCACAGACCAGCACGTCATCCATGTAGTGGTAGATGATTGCTTTGGGGAAGGCTTTACAGACAGGTGACAGGATCCCTGCCACGTACCGCTGGCAGATGACGGGCGAGTTGCACATGCCCATTGGCAGCACTCTCCAATGGTAACGTTTCTGGGGGCCCTGTCGGTTCACTGACCGAATGGAGAATGCAAAATGCGGAACATCTCGAGGATGTAGGGGTATGGAAAAGAAACAGTCTTGTATATCAATGACAGTAAGTGGCTACTGTCGAGGGAGCATCGCAGGCGATGGAAGGCCTGGCTGGAGGGGACCCATTTCTACAATGACTTTGTGTCCTGGGTTGGCCATATGACCTGTTTGTATCCCCAATCGTCCTCTTGCTTATGCTGGACCTTAAGTTCTGCAGCTGTAAGTTGTCCCAGAAAGACAGAGAGTGAAGGTGGAGGAAAAAAAAAAACAAAAACAGTCGCCGTTTGTCTGCAGGATACCTTTACTCCTACTCCTACGAAGCAAAGCTACATTCCTGCGGACAGCGTTATCTCTTTTCTTTTTCTTTTTTTTTTTTCTGGTTTTTTTTTTTTTACTCTCTCTGGTGTGTGTGCTGGAAGAGCTCACAGCGGAGGGTTTTTCCTCGGATTTTTCCCGGCTTTTTGCAGGGAGAGACTTTGTTTCTTTTGCTGGGTATTTTTTCCTTTTTTCCTCTTCCTGGGACTGGCTGGCATCGCGTGGGCCCAGGACACCAGGGAACCCCCGGGGGGCCCCCCCTCGCCGACTCCTACAGCCGGGCCTGGCAATCGGCCCCCCCCAGTGGAGAACTGAACCGGACTCAGACGGACTCTGAATCTACCATCTCTTCAGAGGAAGGAGAGGTTTCATTGTTTTCATATTATCCAAATTTTCCCTATACTTGTAAATATTCTATTTGTTAAATAAATAGTTTTTTCCACTTTTCTCTAAGGAAATTCTTCCCGGACCGGTAGGGGGAGGGGCAATTGGAATCGGCTCTTCCTAGAGGAGACCCCCCAGAGGTTTCCTCCTAAATATTTGCCCTAAACCAGGACACTTTGTTTATCTCTCGCAGGTCGTGGAGGAGCCTCCACTTGTCCTTGCCTGCTTTTTTTATGATCAAGACAGGGGAGTTCCATGGGCTAGTTGACGGAACAATATTGCCTTTGGCAAGCTGTTCTTCTACTAGTGACTCAAGGGCGCTTAGTTTGTCCTTAGGAAGGGGCCACTGTTTCACCCTTACTGGCTTATCAGTTTTCCACATCAAGGCTGGGGTGGTGCGCCTCTTAGTGGCCCCTACTAGTAATCCCGGGGTGCTGGTGGGTTCTCTAGGCCGGTCCCCCACTGCTCGAGCAGGTCCCTCCCCCACAGAGTAAAACCTGATGGCACCACAAAGGGTCTGATAGAAACTATGTGTCTGTGAGGTCCTCCTATTGTGATGTTGTTTGCACTTCTCTGGGAGGTTGTTGTTCCCCCTACCCCTGTGATTTCTCCCCCAGAAGGTCTGAGACCCCACTGGGAGGGCCACTCGGATGCCGAGATGATGGTGACATCGGCACCTGTGTCTGGCATCCCACTAAGATGCACTGTTGACTTCGCATTGGTCAACTTACAGTTTAGGGATGGGCGGTCTGTGCCCACTACCTGGGCCCAGTAGATGGCTGGTGTTCGCACATTTCTGGGAAACTCCTTGGGCAGTACAATGGCGTGTGCCACCCACTGTCCTTGTGGGATGAACTCAGGGACGTTTGTGCAAGAAACTGTGATATTGAAATTCACTCTTGGGGACACTGTCATCACTTGAGGTAGGATAAAGAGCATAGGTGGTCCCTGGGTAGAGTTGCCAACAACTAATATGTCCGTCTGGCAGTCTATGACTCCTTGGAGGGAGACCTTGAACGGCTGGAAGTGTTCGCTGGTGATATGGTGTGCTGATGCACTTACCAAGTCCATCTTCTTGCCCCAAGTCCTCGGTGGGCCTCCTGTGTCCGCCAGTGGTGGGGTGGCAGGTTCCTCTGGGGCGGCAGGTGTGATGTTGTCAGCATTTAACTTTGTGTCCCAGCGCGGTGCTGCTCCGTGCTCCACTGCCCGTTTCCCTGCAGGTGCTGCTGCAGGCATGGGCAGTGTGCCACTCCAGGACCTGTGAGAGGCTTAGCAGGAATAGGGTTAGTTCTGCGGGGCTTAGGGCAGTTCTTAATAAAGTGATGAGGGGACCCACAGTTGAAGCATTTGCAGGTGTCTCTATTGGATTCTGTAGTGTTAGCAGCAGCTATGGTGTTCCTCTGCGGTCCCTCTAATAAAAGGTGTTGAGGGGAAGATTCTGTTCGGTCAGGCCTTATTTCAGCACAAGCCTCCACCATTTGCTTGATGGTTGGCCTTGGATCTGGTGGAAGGGCTTTGAGGACTCTTTTACATTCTGTGTTTGCATTTTCTTTGGCGAGTGACCTTAGTAATTCTTTTTGCATTTTTGTATCCTCTACTTGCTTTGCCATTGCCTCCCTTAATCTGTCTACAAAGTCCACAAAGTTCTCTTCAGGCCCCAGCCTGATAACTGCATAGCCTTCTGAAGGGGTCTTGGAGGATGGCAAGCAGAATAGAGCTCTTTTTGCTGCATTTTTGATATCATTTAACACTTCTATTGGAATTTGAGCAGCTTGGTCCTGGGGTTTTTCCATATCTGATTGGCCAGCAAGGTGGTTAAGAGTGAGGAAGGCTGTGTGCTGGTTAGTTTTATAAGTCTCTAATAATTCTTTGAGATGTCATTGCCAGGATCTTTCCCAGAGCCAGAACTGAGCTTCAGTTAACAGGCTGGACATTAAAGTTTTTATGTCATGTGGTACCATCACATGTGTTTCGAATGTTGCATTCAAAACCCCTTTAAAATATGGTGATTCCCTTCCAAAGTCTTTAGAAACTTTACACAGTTCTTTCAGATTTTGATAGGAAAAGGCTGTCCACCTTGGATTTGCCCCCCTTGTGTTATAAGTCACGGGAGCAACTAGGAATTTTTTATCTGTGGAATCATCCCAGGATTCCCCATTTGTACCAACGGGTTCAGGATTGTGGGGATTGCCGGCCGATTCGGCGGGCAAGACGGGCGACAGCGCAGCGCTGGCCGTGGTGTACTGAGGGAGGGAGTTGGGAGAATATGAGGGGGTATGTGGGTTCTGATGGCGTTGGGGGGCTGCCCCAGCCAGTTTGGGGGAGGAAGGGGTGGAGACAGTAGTTACAGGGCGTTCTCCGAGTGGCGTAGAGCCGCCGGGGGTGTGGTTAAAAGGGTCTAGCGCCGTAAGAGGGTTTGAGGGGCGTTCCAAAGGGCGGGGAAGAGAACAGGAGGGGTCGGGGGCAGCGGGAGGGGTGTTCCCGGTGGGGGGGGGTTTACGCGGTGCGCTTACACCCAGGGAGGCGGGGGGAAGGGTGTGGGAAGAGGAGGGGGGAAGATCTCCGGCTGGGGCGGGCCCGCCCCCACCGTGCGGGCGGCTCTTGCCAGGGGGGGAGGAACGGGGAAGAGTCACGGCTGAGGCGGGGCCGCCCCCGCCATGCGGGCGTCTCTTTCTCCCAGCCGCCGCGTAGCCAGCAGAGATTGTGGAATTCTCCCCCGCCGTTCGGGGCCCCCGCGCACCCCTCCACGCGGCCACCGCCATGTTCACTCAGTTCGACCGCAATGTCCCCCTCTCTGCCGCCGGACAAGGGCCCCCCTGTACATTGGGGAAGGGGCCCCGCGGACTCAGCGGAGCCCGCGGGCCCGGGGAGAAGGGGTGGGAGACAGCTCTCCGCGGATTCATGTGGTTCATAACTGGTGAGGAACGTCGGGGACCCGTCAGGAGGGCATGGGTGTCTGCAGCCGTCCCGCGCGTCTCCCCAATCGCTGCGGTGAGCGCCGGCGGGGCAGGAGGTGCACGGGACCGGGGCGGGAGGGGCGAACAGAGCCTCCGAATCTTTCTCCCATCTTCCTAATGTATCACAGATTAAAATTAACAGTGAAAAAAATTCAGCAACGTTGTGTTCTCCTCCGCGAATGTTATCAGTTAATCTTTCCCCAACTTCATCCCAAAAGTGGGAGGAGGAGGCTGAAGCAGGGGAAACTGAAGGGACATGAATAAAAATCCATCTAATAAATTTCCTTAAGTTTCGTGGATTCAAATCCCATTTTCTTAAACCCAGGGTAGTTTTGACCTGGGAATAAAACTCTCTCTGAAGGGTAGAACTGGTGTTTCCCATTTCTATTTACAGCCGCAGGAATGGGATTGAAACCCGAGGACTGGGGGAGGGGGGGATTGCAAGCAGAGCCGCACTCACCACACCCTGTAAGTGCGGTACCTCTGGTTTCTAGCTCTGAAACTGCTGCCAGGACGAAATCCTTCAGGTTTTCTCCGGCATTCCAAGGTTCTCTCTCTTTTTTCGGAGGAGGAATTGCTTGGAATCCCCTCTGTACCAGTCCCATGATATTGGGACCTGTTCTTCGGGGCTGTAGCAGGTCGAAGATGAGCCAGAAGACTAGGACACTCTCAGGGTCCAGATCAGGTCCCTGTTTCGGGGGCCACTTGTGGCCGGTGGCGAGGGCCGGACAGCTGACCACAGGGACGGCCGGCGGCTCGGCGGCTTGTTCTGAGAGCTTCCTTTTTGTTAAGTCAATTTCAGCTGGGGACTTCTTTTCCCCTCGCCGCGAGCCGGGCTTCCCTGGGATGGTGGCCGCTGTCCTAAAAGCCAGAGAGCTGCTGAGAGAGAGAGAGTGTTCCTTTGCCCGGAACCCCAAATCAGACACAAGACACGAGGGTCTGCTCTGCTTGGGCTCAGGGGCAAGAAGACCCCGGAGAGCCCAAATCTCAGACTTTTATTCTGAGGGTTTCAACTTATCTCATAAAGGCACAGGGGAGGAACAGGGAAGGGTCAGAGGGTCAGGGCCTAATCGGGAAGGAGTAAGGGAGGAGAGAGGGAGACACAAGATACCATTGTTAACTGAAGGACGGGAGGGGGGAGTTCGACCCCCTTTCCAAGGCCAAACCTAACTCTACCTTCAGAGGGGCCTCACTTTCTAGGCCCCCAGAAATTCCTCAGGGGATATGTAACTCTCTGGGCTTAAACCACCACTACATTCTCCTGTGTCACGACTGTCATGGACTGTAGCTTATGTTTTTTGTGGGTGTCCTGGTTTAGGGCAAAATTTAGGAGGAAACCTCTGCGGGGAAGGGGGGGGTCTCCTCTAGAAAAGCAGATTCCAGCCACCCCTCCCCCAAACAGGTTCGGGAAAAATTTCCTTAGAGAAAAGTGGAAAAAACTATTTCTTTAACAAATAGAATATTCACAAGCATAGAGAATTTGAATAATATAAAACAATGTAACCTCTCCTTCCTCTGAAGAGATGGTAAACCACAGTCGCTCTGTGGGTGTGGCTGTGTCAGTCTCAGTCCCTCCAGCGGCTGGGGCCGATTGCCAGGCCCGGCTGCAGAAATCGGGAGGGGGCCCCCCCAGGGGATTGTCCTGATGTCTTGGACCACAGAGATGCCAACCAGTCCCAGGAGGAAGAAAAAAACAGCAAAAGAAACAAAGTCTCTCCCTGCAAAAGCCGAGAGATCCAAGGAAACCCTCCAATGTGAGCTCCCAGATCACCCAGCCAGAGAGAGAGTGAGATATCGCTGTCCTGCCGGAACGCAGCCTCTCAAGGCCTTTCCGGGGGAGTAAAGGTGTGACTCCTGCAGACAAACGGCGCGTGGTTTTTTTCTCCGCTTTCACTCTCTCTGTCTCTCTGGGCCTAACTTAAAGCTGCAGAGCTTCATATCCAGCATAAGCAGGAGGGACAATTGAGGATAGAAAGATCATGCAGTCAACCCAGGACAGTGGGGTTTTACATTTGGTAACCTTCCTTTGAGCATGTTTTGGTAGATAATTCACTTAATTGGCTAGTAAGAATTTTGTACTGCAGTCTTTGCTTCTGGTCCTGTGTGAAAACAGTGAGATTGCAGTAGGAAAACTGCAGTGAGTTTAAGGACCCCAGCTGCTATGTGAGTCAAAGTTTTTCCAGACAGAACAGAAGTAATTTCTGCCATCCCAATAGATTTGACGTTGGGAAGTTTTTCTAAGACATTTGATGTTGGTTTAAGTGCAGTATTATTGTCGTGAATGTAGGCAGACCTATGCCAAGACAATGTACTGATGGAAAAATAGAAAAACTCCATTCTGAATGTGTAAATTTTGCAGTTTTTAATGTATGGGACATAAGTCAGTCTATCTGTTAGTGATATTTTAAGCTTCACTGGAATGCCAGCTTTGATACAAGTCTGTTTTAGAGACTAATTGGATTTCTGAAACAGAATATTGAGCAACAAATACTCATCCAAAGACTTAATGTTTTCCAAGTGTCATATGGTCAGATTTGTACAAATCATGCTTTATAAAATATTGAAGTATTGGGTCATCAACCAGTGTGAGTTGCATGGCTGTGAACCCTTTACTGTAAATGAAAATGCAACCTGCTGGTAGTTCTTGTTCCCTCAGTTACTGCACTTACACAAAGACATTGATGCCCACTCCCCACTTTTCAGCCTGCTGGAGCTGATGAGGACTAGGTGGTTGAAAGCACATGTGATCGAGAAGCTCTCAAAATGGGATATAAAAAGTCTGGAATCCTGATCGGTTATATTTTTTCAGAGGTTTTGCTCAAAAGTCTAATTGTTTTGTGATGTTCAAAAAGAAAGTTCTCCGAGCAGTGTTACTAAGAAAGCCTGGATTCCTGTTGACTGATGTCCTTAAAATCCTCAGCTCCCCTCTCCCACAGTTGTGTCCCAGTTGGCGGCGGGATGCGTGTGCTGGTCCCAGGCAGCTGCTTCCAGGTGGGATGTATAATGATCGTGTTTTGCCTGCCCTTTCTTCAGTGAGATCACCAATTTTGGTCTCCCTTCAGTACTTAGCCATTGATTTTACATAATTTGTGGAAACTTAATTACACCTGAACCCTCTGCTCTCTCTCACTGGTGATCTTAGTGGAAGTTGACAACATGTTTAAAAGTTGTTGAGGGGAGCCTGTGTGATTACAGGAGTTGTGTTTACTTTGGAAATGGGACTAAAAACATACTCCAATTTTAACAGATTCTTTTGTGTCCACAATCCCATCAGGAAGTATGACATACTATGTTGGAAGCCTTGCCTCCAAAACCAAAAAGAGTAATTTCAGTGCTCAGGCATTTTTAACAGAAATGCTTCTCAGTTTTAGTAAACAAGTTTATCTATCTGGAACTCTTTCAAAGCATTTAAAGCTGATACAGAGCAGTGGCAAATGACCACGTTACTTCTGTTCAGAAAAGCAGCTGACTTTTTTTTGTGTTTTAAGGTTTTGCTTTGTCTTGAAGCAGCAGCCGAGCCACTGTGGGTGTCACTCGATACCTCATGTGTGGGCTCTGCTGCTTAGGCAGCACAGTGTCAGCCAGCCTGGCCTCCTTTGGGAGGGCACAGAGGTGGGGCATGGAACAGATCAACTCTTTTCACAACCTAGGGGTGTTAGCTGCTCCCTCTACATAGATGGGAAAGGGGGGAAAGGTCTTTTAACTAGTTTTAGGAGATGCTGGTTGTTAAATCTGATCTTCTGATTGGTATCGTCATGCCATTGGGGTTTCACTAGGATTAATATGTAGAGTTGCCTATTCTTGGACAAAATATCAGAAGCAGCCTCTTAATACTTTGATAGTTGAGGGAGGGAAAATTGTGTGAGAGAGAAAATTGCTTTTTATTAGATTAGTTTTACTCTGTTTATTTAGTATCCTGAATTGTCTCCCCAGAGTCTGACAAATGCTGGTGCTGGGGAACCAGAAGTGGGAACAAGCTCGTTCTTCTTGAGGGCAGCTGGCTGTAGATCAGCCCAGCTGTATTTGGGGTGGTGTTCTCAGACTGCCTTTTGGGATGGGGTCTCTTTTCCTTTTATCCTTGGATGCAAATGAAGTGATCGGTGACTGGTGATATTCCTATAAAAAAGGGAATTAAAACACAGGGTTTTCCAGATGTGGAGGTGTTAAGGCCCCAAGCTCCCTCCCTGGTATCTTTTGTCAGTGTGAGGCACATTCGTGTTTGTAGCACATGAAGAGAGCATTGCTGGGGATGTTCTCAAAGCATATAGGCTCATGTGATGTAAATAAAATGAAATCTTGCTAGTTGTTTTGTTGGTTTGGGGTTTTTTTTTTGCAGCAAGGCATTAAAAATCAAGATTAGTTCTATTTAATTTCTTTGTTTCAAAACAGAGGAATGTTTTAAAGCCCAGTTTAATTATGTGGTCCTCTGCACTAGTCTTAAGAATTCTCCTACCTTAGGAATGATCTGTGTATTTTTTCCCCATTTTTTTCTTGTCCTAGAGCTAATGGAAGTTAATATGTTGCAATATTTTAGGAAGTCAAAATTATGCAGCCTGCAAATTACAGTAATAACTCTTGATGATACATTAACTGAAGTAATCAGAAATTAGGGCAAAAATTACAGTCTTCTTTCCTTTGGGGGAAAACTGGGGGGATAAGGAGGATAAATAGCATTCTTAACTTTTAGCTTTTTTTCATGTTTTAAATATACTTGATTTTGGTATGCTTAGTTTACAGAGAGGCAGACTGGCAGAATTACTTAAAATGAAGCTGACTTTTAAAATCCATTATTTAAACAGAATTTTGTGAAAAAATAAGAATTATTTTCAATCAGGGGACAGTATCAATGACCCCATGATGAGTTTTCATGTGGCAGCAACTTCTTTCGGTCCTTTTTTTTTTTTAATTTGAGTGCATTTCTGTTTATTTTTAATTAATTTAGCTACTAAACTCGAGCATGTGATAAATAGCTCATTATCAATAACTTCCTAGGCTGCTGATAAAACAAGTGTATTTAAGACATCCCTGTTCCCTCTCATGCCATCTGTTTTACACCCATTATGCCAAATCGTCCTAATCTGAGGCATTTGAAAGGTGCTTTGTTTGGTTAAAATCCTTCTGATTAATTATTTCCCAAAATATTACTGCTTGTGTAACTACAAATGAGCTACTTAAAGGTTTCTTTTAGCTTGAAGTGAAATTTTATATTCTTCTTTATCTGTCTTGAAAATTATTGTATTTAAAGTAAACATCAATTTCTGCATAATGCAGACTGAAGGGGTCCGTTATTCATGGTGCTTTGGAAGACTCTAAGCCAATATTTCCCAAGGCAGCAAAATGAGCCAGCATAAATCACTTATAGACAGATGTGTTGAGGGGTGGAGAGATTGCCTTTAAAAGAGAGCATTAGGCATTGAGTCAGGTCTTGGAAAATTGAATTTTAATTAGTTACTTGCATGTCTTACAAGTTAACAGGATAAATGGTCACTAGCACAGGCATTTCCCACAGGATATTGTACACATTTGGTAAACAGTGTGCTGCTTCTGCCTGTGCTATCTAAAATAGCCTCATAAGTGATCAGCCTGTATTTGCATTTACCTGATGTATTGAATGATAAAGCCTTATGTTCTTTTTTGAAGGAATGAAATATAAATCACATATATTGGGATTCTACAGTTAAACATAAATCAGCACATGGATGGACAAAATTTAATGAGCTTTTAAAGTAACTGCCATTGTCTTTTGAAATTGACACTTCAGTAGGAGATTCTAAATGCCCCATGTATCTGGGATATGTAATGCAGAATGTGTAGGAATATGTTCATGTAGCTTTTTCTAGGCAAACATGACAAAACCTCCAAGACTTCTCCAGATTAAAATGAATTCTTTACAAGATCAGTGCCTGAAGGCCTCATTAATTTTAACACCACTTATAACTGATTCTGGGAAGTAACAGATGTTAGTTAAATTTTACAATCTTCAGTTTAAGAAAACAGTATATACATGAAGTCTGCCCATTTCCAGGAGACATTAATGAAACTGAATAAAGCCTAAAATGGCATTTGCTCTTTGGGTGGTTTTTAGGCTATGCTATGACTAGTCTGATTTATGAAGAAATCATTTGATGTTATTGATCTATTAGCTGAGATCAGTTATTTTGCTCTGTTGTGGGAAGCATTTGGTCAAGACATTAGAAGAATTAAGTTTTCTATTGTGCTGAAAACCCTAATGAACTTTAGATCTTTGCTCATTTGCGTCTTGCCTCCAGTACTCTCATAAAAGTACTAAAATATTGTATGGAGGTTTATATCTTCCCACTGTCAACCTAGAAATAAATATTGAACTTTGCTACATGTTGAAGTAGAAAGGCTTTGCCTACATCTCCTTTCTTTTAATGTTAAACAGTTTTCATGCTCAATCTGATAGAGTACAACTGATTCCAGGCTTCCCTTCTCAGCCTCAGGCTGCTGCCTCCCCCTTCTCTGCTTTCTGAACATCCATACCTTTCAATGTAGGTGAACTATTTTAAAAAACATTGAAATCAAGTGAGAAGTGGTTGTTTTGATTAATACTTCTAGCATCTAATCTATTCATGAGCCTATAACACGGAATCCTATTTTAATAGATTTCCAGAACTGAGTGTGTGTGCACAGCTAATGTTTTTATGGTGGTCCTGCAAAAGTGTAGAATAACAATTGATCTTCTTTTTTTCTGATGTAACTAAGAGAAGTTGGTTTTAAATAACTTTCTATCCTTTTTCAAGTCCAAAATAGCAATATCAAATGTACCTTTGCTAGATGACTGCTGGCAATTTGTCTTTTTTTTCTGCTAGCTTGACGGAAGAAATTTTGATCTTTTGGTATATGTTCCTTTTGCAAACTTAGATATTCATATCAAGCCTAAGTATTTTACCAAACACTTCAATTATTTCTTGAGTTTTGTTGATGGATGAGGGTTTTGTTATTGTGGTTGTTTTTGGGGGATTTTGGTTTAGTTTTTGTTTTGGTTTAATAGTTTTCTCATTTTACCAGTAGGAACCAGCAGTAGATGGCCAGCATGTGTGAACAGTGCAGTGAGGCCTCTAGAGCTACACCTGAAATGTTTCTCATCTTCACAAAAAGATACATGGAGTCTTCAGAATGTAGTTAGAGTTCTGCTGTACAGAAGACTTTTTTCTTAGAGGATTGCTGGGCAAATTTTTTCGCTGCATAGGATGCTCCTTAAGAATTCAGCTGATCTGTTTTCCAGTACAATATGCAATTTCATTAGTTTATTTTTAAAAGCAGAGTTACTATTACTAAATTAAAACCTTCAACAACAACAAATCAGCATTTCAAAAGACTTGTAGATTATCAAAGTAAATCTGTTGAAACAACTATTCCTAAATTCCATTTGTTTGGGACAACAACCATTCTGAACTGGTGCTGAAGTTCTGGTAGTAGTTTTTTTTTAAATTAAGTAAATTCAGATGTGTTGCTGTCTGGGTCAAATTAAAATAATTTATTTAAAGTAATTGTAAATCTAAAATTTGGTTTGTGTTTCAGAAACCATTGCAGAGTTTTGTATGGTGCTAAATGCTTTCCACATGCGTTAATGGAAGCATTAATTTGACATACAGGCTATAACTGAAGTGAGTTCCAATGCCTCTGTGGTCACAAAGGTCTGTTCACATATTTACTGTTACTCAGTATCACTGCTTTCAAGTGATGTCAAGTTGAGTTGGTGTGTGGAAAGGAATTTTAATGTGTGGGCTCAGGCAAAATATATTACATGTATACTGCTGAGGACAGCTACTGACCATTTTATAAACCACAAAAGGTGCTGTTCAGTGCCTTTATCAAGAATGCTTTACAGCTAAAATATTAAAGTAGCTTTAATTGGAGTAAAGATTTTTTCATTTATTTTTTTTTTGTGGAGCTACAAGTGCATTGATTTCATAATACATAATGATGGATGGGGACCTTTTACAGATTTAAGTATGAAATTTCTAGGTTTCTATATGAAAATGACACTTAAACATAAATGTTGAAAAATTGGGATCATTTTCTTTAGTCTTGAGCTCCAAAAATTAGTATGGCATGATAAATGAAATAATTGTTTAGCATAAGAAAAACATGATTATTTGAAATACTTTCATCTTCTGTAGTTATTGGTCTCATTAAGCAGCTTTAGGAAATCTGTATTTCATCTTGACTACAACAGTTTGTAAATCCAGAAGCCAGATTTGGAATGTTAATTGATTTTGCTTTAATTCTGTTTAAGGTAAATTTGTATTTTAACAAGCTAATTTCTGTCTCAGCTTTGATGTCAGCTTTTTCACACAGACTGAATGCAGGTAGATCTCAAGCCATTCACTGTAACATTTTAAAGATATGACTGTTTAATGTAAAGGGTTTTTTTATAGTTTCCTTGAAACTGTTCATAATCTTGTCTGAGAAGGTATAGGAATGTTCACGATTAGAATTGTCAGCTCAGTCAACACTTAGGAAATGTGTGTAATCATACAGTCTAAGGGCCTAATGAAATATATGGTATTTTTTTCCCAAAGACACTCAGCAGAAGATAAATGATGCTTTTTTACTCACTGTGTGTGTTTGCAATCCTTCTAGAAAACTCATTCTAATAATAGGGTACTTATTGGAACGTGCTGTTAGACCATATCCTTGCTCTCCTCACAGCTCTGAAAGCAGACTGCTTTGTTCTTTGAACTGCTCTTTTTTTCCTAAAAGAACTCAGTGGGGTGCTCCAGCACTTCTTCATCTCTCACTGCTCGAAGATTCAATAGTAAAGCATTGAGTTGCTTCTTGTGTCAAAAGCTGCTTATTGCATTCAGTGTCTTACCACAATTGTGCCCCTTGGGGAAAAAGGGAGTTTTGTTGTAACATTATTAATAATATGGTTGAGTTTGCTCTCATCTGATCAGAAAGTTAGGCTCAATTTCCCCTCTAACTGCTGTGAGCCTAAAAGTAAAATTTTATAATAAAATTACAACTGAACATCTTTGTATTAAGAAACAGAATTCATGTTAATCTCTAGAGAACACTCAGGTAGAACTTGTGTTTTTGAAACACAGGAAGAAACTGGGACAAATGGTTCTGCACTCTGTTGGATACTGGTGATTTTTAGAGATTCAGCTCAAAGGAAAAAACACATTGGGGAAAAAGAAAATGTTGAATTAACTTTTCTGTAAAATGATTGGAAAGTACTGACAGCAGCTGAAAACCATGCGCATACCTTGCAATATTCTGTTTTCCATACAAGCAATTTCACTTTCCTCAGAAACAAGTAAGAATTGAGGCGGAAGTGCACAATTAGAGATGAGAAGAGGAGGTTCATCAGCAAGCTGTGCTAACATGTGGTGTGTATTATGGAAAAAGTTGATGAAATCTCAACTAGAATGTGCTCTGTGTCTTTATTTACATTCCCTTCCCTTCTAGAAACAGTTTCTAATATAGTAAGGTCAAGTTCTGCCCTTAGATGTCTCTCTGCAGTGCCCAGGAGACTTGAGAGAAACATGCTGAAAATCTGAGGTGATAAACATATAATACAAGGTATTCTTAAACCATAGTAGCTTCTTGTCCCTACAGTTAATGTCATTTAATCCCAGTGATTAGTAAAACATTTTAAGATTGTTCAAATGCAAAAGGCATAGTATTGTAACTGAGTTTAATCCTTCCAAAAGCCACTTTTCCCTTACAAAATCCCTCCTTTTTTTTTTTTTTTTTTTTTTTTAATAAGGGACAATAAGGCAAAGCTGGAGGCTGATGCTTACAGTTTATCTGGCTACAGTGAACCAATATTAGTCACCCTAAGAGGTAACAATGTGATAATGGTATAATATTTTGTAGTCTTCATCTAGATATTGGGAAAAGGAGAATTATTTGCATATATTTGAGGAAGAATGATTATTGATATGGAAGCATTTTCCTTAATTTTTTTTACTATTTTAGTATTATTTGGCAAATACACTTTGTTCTTCAGTCTGTTTTAATCACCCTTTAGCCTATTTACTTCAAGAATAAACAGGGAACATCTAGAGCCAATCATACTTTTAATGTGGATTTGTGAATTTGTTTTCTTATATATATATATTTTTAGATCACCTTTTGAAGATATATATTTTTAAATGTTTCTCACAGGGCATAATAGAAGTATTTGTATTATTGCTCAAAGAAAATTATAGAGGTGTCATTGTATCATTGTATTTGTACAGTCCTGTTGAAACAACAGGCACCTGCTCACTTTGAGATTTCAGATTGTGTAGATTTACAAAAGTTTGCATCACACCTACACAATTCACATGAATTATGTAGGAGCTTGCATGGTCTGTCTTCTCTGATACATAGGGAAGTGCATGGAGTATTTAAACCAGGAGGCTTTACATATTGTAATGTCCTAATCTTTCTAAAGAAGTAGCATTGATAAGAAATTATAGATTTCAGTGGAGACAGAGCCTTACAGAGAAGATTAACTTTAGCTTTTTGCTTTACTTAGTTCCTTACTGTGTTAGTCCAAAGCTTGGCAAGTCTAATTCCAAAGCAGCCCGGGATTCTTAAGTGGTGATATCATCAGTGAGAGAAGATAAAAATCGACTGAACTAATGTGCTGAGGCTAGTAACAATGTGGCAGAAGTTAAAATTTAAACAGCTTTCATTCTTCTTTGATTTTTCACACTGCAAACTAAATCATTGCCTTATTTGATGGAAAACTTTAGCATGGTGGTGGTGTCTGGTTCATTTTTTTCAACTTTAAAGAACCTTAAATGCCTAAATCTTTCTACATCAAGGGAAACTAATTACATATACCTTGAAGTGGATCTGTTATGTGTGCAGATCTTAATAGCTGAATTGAGCTGGAAAAGCATACTTTAAAGGCAGCAAAATTATTGTGTGTTGGGGTTTGGCTTTTCTTCCCTTTGTTTTTCTTAAGGAATTTTTTCCTCCCATAAGTTGCTAAGGAACTAATGGTCAGGTACTTAAGAAAACAAAGAAAGTAGCCAAGCCTGGAGAGGCAAGCTTCTTCTCAGGGGGCAGAGATAACGTGAGATTTGGGCTGATAAAAAGGCAGGAAGAGACAGCTGTTGGCTCTCTCACTTCCTGGGGGGATCTCGAAGCACGGCAGAGCTGCTGATTGCTGGAGGGACGCACCGGCCACCCACGGACCTGGTCTCCCCTCTGCTGTGATTTTCACCCCCCCACCGCTGCCTTTCCGAGGGGCTGCCCGGTCCTTCCCTGCTTATCCTGCCCCGCTCCCCGCTGTGAGACTTTGCTACGTTGTAGCCTCAAGCCCCTCCCTGCCGGGACCTCCTGCCGTCCCATCTCGCTGCTCCCGGGGATCCTGCCGCGGCACCGACATCGCTGCCCCGAGGGCTTGTGGAGAAAAGCCTCTCCTCCATCCCTCCCTGCCCTGAGCTCCGCCGCCATCACCTCGTGTCACCTGGGCTCGCGCCGGAGCGCCCCCTGCAGCCGCGGGGGAATCATCGCACCCGCCCCGCCCACAGGGAGCCAGCAGCGCCCCTGCCGGCTGTGACTGGAACTGCACCACAGGTTAAAGTGCCTGAGGCCGAGCAGGCTGGTACTGGGTGTCTGGTTCTGTTTGTGGTTTTATGCCTTTAGGTTTTTTCTTTGTTATTTGTTAGGTTTTTTTGTTTTACGTGTTAGTAAAGAATTGTTATTCCTATCCTCATATCTCTGCCTGAGAGCCCCTTGATTTCAAATTTATAACAATTCGGAGAGAAAAGGTTTTTTACGTTTTACATTCCAAGGGAGGTTCCTGCCTTCCCTAGCAGACACCTGTCTCTCAAACGAGGACATTATGTAAGGTGTAGTGGTTACCAGCAAGACATAGAAGTGAAAAGTAAATTGAGACTTGTCTAAAAATTCCTACTCCTTTTGAAAATTTCAGTCATGATGTTCTTATCTCTTTTTGCTATTTAGCTTCTATCATTTGTTATCATCTGGTGATACAGGTAGGTATATACTTGATTTAGTGTTCTTATCTTCTAGGGCAAGTCAGAGAAGGGACTCAACAAAAGAAGAACCTTTGTAAATCTCAAATTTCACCCCTGTGTAATAATTCTCCCTGAACCATTATTTGGTCTACTTTTAAAAGCACAAACCACCAAACTCAGAAGGTCATACTTATCGTTATCTGACAGGCTTTTATAAGGCTTAATTTTGGACTGACTTTTCTAAGACCTTTCAAATAACACATTGATACACATTTGAGATCTGTGATCTCAAGTAGTATGTGCAAATTCCAGTGGACTGGACAATAATTAAGTTCAGGATTGATGTATCTTCATATTTAGTAGAATTCTTCCACAGTTAAGTCATGTGATACTTTAATTATGTTACATCTTCCTCTAATATTATTCAGAAAACACATTAGCAGTTACTTTGCAATCATGTTATGCAAAAAGGGTGTCCAAGAACCTTTATGGATTTTTTCCAACATTTTTTACTAAGAGTTTGTAAATTAAATAGATGCAACATGACTGGACATAGCTCTGTGCTAGATTGCACACTTCAGCAATTAAAATACTCAAGTTGTAAGCCTAATCGATTTTCATGAAAACTGACAGAGTTTTTTATTTTTAATGTA
Organism: Petroica traversi; assembly: GCA_025920805.1. Lineage (NCBI taxonomy): Eukaryota > Metazoa > Chordata > Aves > Passeriformes > Petroicidae > Petroica > Petroica traversi. Next base: position 1,380,000 of record JAHLSL010013672.1, on the reverse strand, counting down.
TTATTGGTGGCAGACACTTATATTTCATGTATTTTTACCTTCAAATGTGAAACAGAAGAGCAAAAAGCTTCAATTTTTCTTTATGACAGTAAGAGTACAGGAATGTGTTGAGAAAGGAGTGAGTCTGTCTGAAGTAAGATTTGGTAACTTTATTTCTCTGGTTCACATTACACTTTGCAAAGAAGCCGTTCACCTCCCATTCTAAATAATTTTCATTTTACCAGCTGGAGAAGATCAGAATAAAATGGACCCATCCCTTTTCTCAGTCCCTGGTGATGATGATCCAGCATTTGTTTTTCATTCAAACCACATGTTGAATAAGTGAAGAAGAGGAAATACATGCTGATCATAGGTCAGGTGCAACACAGAGTTTATACAGATTTATTTTCTTTGTAGCATCTGCAGTCCTGCATTTAAAGCCATTGAATGTTGTTCTGCTTCCAGTTATTTTGGGGCAGGTTTTCTTATATAATGACATTTTGGGTTTTGGATTACCCTGCTGGCCAGGCATCCAGCCTCCAGAGCTGGAGAAACAGCCTGACTCTGCAGATGAAACTGCAGCAGACTGGCTCTCCAGAACTCAAACTCCTGCATGATCTCATAGGGTGGAAGCTGACCCTCTGTTTCTGGCCTCAAATGAAGAAAGCTAAGCCAAACAAAAAAACCTGGGAGAGTATTAGGGTGATAATGGGGAGTTGGGGTGAAGAACTCCTTGGGCATGTAGGAGAGAATGAGGAGGAAGGAGCACAAATATCCTGCAATTTAATTTTTAAGCAGGTATAGATTATGAACTGAAGGTTTCAATTTTCTCACATCATTACAAGTTGCATGCTCATTTAATTTATGCTCCATTAGAACTGCAATGTTCATTGCTTATGATTGAAGGAGCATCAGGAAAAGTGATTGTATAAATTGATATCAGCTTTATTTGTTGTCTTTATTATTCAAACACTTCTAGTCGTGTTTTAATAGCTTTGACTAAATTATGAACGATGTGCAGTGGGTTAGGGATTTGAAGGCAATAATTTCAAATTCTCTTAAATATGCCAGCCAAACAACACTCAGTATGCATTTACAGCAGCTGTTTTGCAGATTTATGGCTAATATATTTTTTCTATATTTTCTCTTATCACTACAATTTAATCTCGCTTTTCTTCAACTTGTCAGCATTATAAAGTATATAGAACGAGAATTAATAGCTTACAATGGGATGAATTCATTTTTACAAGAATCAAGTTGGAAAAAAATGAATCCCAAATGGGCATGAGGGGGTGGAAAGAAAAAAAAAGCATTCTTCACAATAATAATAATGATGAAGCACTGAAGGAGAATGCCAGCAGAGGCTGTGCAAGTCTCTACTGTGAAAAGTGTTTAAACCTTGAGTGGAGAAGGTCCTGAGCAACTTGATCTAACTGTGAAGTTTGCCCTTCTTTGGCCTGGAGGTTGGACTAGATGACCATTGCAGGCCTCTTGCAGTCTGAATTTTTCTAAATTTAAACCATCTGAATTAAGTCTGAGCTGTACAAAGGCTTGGACATATTAGAAAGGAAACAAGTTCTCATGTCCTTTCTGTTCTTCAGGGCAATAAATGTGCCTTTTAAAATACTGAGGGAATGCAATGGGAACTGTGAGACTTAATATCAAATGTCACACCAGAGATTTAAGAGTTTATGCACAAGTATCTTAACAGATACTTTATATGAACAGTGAGGAATTTTTGAATCTTACTTTTGTATTAAAATGATTTCACCTTTTTTAACTTGATGGTCATGTTTTTAGACTCATTTAATATGACAGTTATCTTTTTTTGTTGTTTTGCCTCTTTTCCCCCAATTTCTATTAGGAATAGGAGGCCTGCAAGATTTTGTGCTGAAGTCTGCAACACTGTCAACTTCACCTGCTTGTCCATCATTTACACCTCTCAACTTCGAAGCCACCCCGATTGTGCGAGTAGCTGTTGAACCAAAACATCCAAGTAAGCTTCAAGAAAAATGGGATGGTAACACCATCTCAGTGTGGCAGCAGTGCAGCTTCCAGCCCTCAGTGATCTGGCTAGTTTATGAGCTAGCCACTGAATCAGGACTTGCCCAGTATAAAATAAATGTATACGATGCCTGGAGGGCAGTGGGAGTGGTTCCAGCTGCCTTGCTCCTGTCTCAGTAGGTGAGGAGACACAGGAGAAGCTGTTGTGCCCTTTTGTGACAGCTGTTCACAGGTCAGACACTACATGGTGCTGACAGTTCAATCTTCCCTTACTGTGAAGGTGAGCAGATCTGTGGGTTCTGCATGTCTACTGCCATTCTTTCATGTGTGTCATTAAGCTTGTGGTGCAGATTTGCAGTATTGCTTCTCCTTGATGCCCCCACCCCACTTCCTGCTAAACAGAGAGTGGCATATCAGTGGCTTTATTTGAATTTCAGCCCAATTTCCATTTGTTATTGTAGCATTGGTAGAACCAAAATAACTGGCTTTATGTTCACTTGCAAAATCCTCCAGCACTAAGATTACATGGCTTTTAGAGAGCTGTTGGACAGCTTGGCCACTGTTTGTTTCATGTATTTGAGTAACAGATAATCATATATTGTACATCCTACATTTGTTAGAACAGTTTTGAAAGTATTGGAAATTACTGGTTCTGCTCAGTGTAGTATTAAGTTCAAAATATTAAAGGAATGTAATTCTAGAACTACTGACCAGTTTGGGGGTAATTTTTGTTCTTTGAGAAATGGAGCTGGGTCGTTCTTGCACCATTAGTTTCTCCTCCTCGGTAACTTCTGAGTTTATGATCCAAACTAAATTTGTTAGGGAGACAGAAGCCTGAATGGTGGTTATACTTGCAGAAGTTTCCTGAAAATCCACTGTTGCTTGCAATAAGAGGAAGACAAGCAAAATGTGGCCATTGCAGTTGCCCAGAGGGCTGTGTGTAGTCTCGAGGTGGCCCTCGCACATTGTCACATGTGTGCATTGAGCTGCCACATCAGACCTGCTTCAAAACTGCATCTGCTTATGAGGAAAGATGACTCATATAAATTATTTCCCTATGTACATTTTACAAAATTACTGCATGTCTTCACACTCATGTCAAAATCTTCCTATATGGTTACCATAAAGTCTAACAGGAAAAAAAAGTATTCATCACCCTGTGAGCTTAAATGCAGAGACAAAGTCAAAAGTCTTTGTTCAACTGTGTTGGCCATGTGAACTATCACTGCATTTTTTCCACTTTTTGTTTATTTTTTGTTTTTTTTCAAGGATATTTTTCTATTACACCCTTAAAAGCAGTAAATAAACAGTATAATTTTTCATTTTAATAGTCTCCAAGTGAATGACAAGTTTAATGTCACTCTTCCTTCTGAATATTATGAATATACATTCCTGGAAAGCCCTGGGGTATTCTCTACTGCGTATGTAAAACTAAAAAAAGAATACATAATTAATTTCTTTAAATTGTGTTCATTATGAAAGGCTGCTGACATGAGGTGTTTATGCATAGCTTTGATGTAATCTAGCCAAATTTGACTCAGCTGTGCTTGTTCAGTCTCCATTAACTTTAAGACAGCTCTTTTTAAACACCTTCCTTTTAGGGACAGTTATGATTTGTTTCACTGAAAAGCTCTCACATTCCTGATTTTTCCCCTTTTCAGATTTTAATTGTTTTAAAGCTTTCTAGTGACTTACAGCTACTTCAAAATCCTTCCTGTGCTTTATTTGCTGTTATCCCTTCTAAGTAATCCATATGGCATACTTTTTACTTTTAGTTTAGTAAATTTAATGTTTTTATTTATGTATTTGCAGCATTTTAAGCATTAGCAATTTAGAAATTGCTAAACTTAGTTTGAAAGATTGCAAGGAAATGCAGTCATTTACTGAAAGATGACTTTAAAAATATGTAATAGAGACGAAAGGTTATAATTTGATAATTTGTGGAAATGAGGAGTGAAGTCCTGAATTTTTTTATCACTTCATTTCGATAAAATTCAGGGGTTTTATTGGTTGTGAAGTGTTCATGAGCTGTATCTGAAGTTAATTGTGTATAGGAAGCAGCAGAGTATAGTCATAGTCAATAGCTGACTTGTTCTACTGAACCTGTTGTAAAGCTGTGTACACAAAAAATGTGCAGTCCTTTGAAGTGTGGTTATAATTGTATGAAGTTAATTTTGTCATCAGTACATAAATTGTTGGTGACAAATTCTGAATGCAGCTTATGTTTTCATTTGCTGCTCTTAAACCATGCTGCTCTGTGTGACTCATACGCAGAAAATTACCCACTGAAAGTTTTTGTGTATTCCTGAAATACCTATCTGTGTTTAGGCTTCCATAAAAATGAGTGTTACTATTTCTCGGTTTAAGTCTATCCTATTTTGAGTGTTTCTTTCCCAGTATTCCTTTGTTAATAATACCCTGTTTTGCCAGGTGATATGCCTCAACTGGTCAGAGGGATGAAGCTTTTAAACCAAGCTGATCTGTGTGTGCAAGTTTTAATCCAAGAGACAGGAGAACATGTGCTGGTGACAGCAGGAGAAGTTCATCTTCAGCGTTGCTTGGATGACCTGAAAGAAAGGTTAGAGGGGCAAGGAGGAAGAAATATTCTAAGTTCACTAGGTGTCTGTTGTATTTCTCTGTCAGATGGATATCTTTGATTTATATTCTGGTAAAATAGAGCTTTATCCACAAACAGTTTTTACCTTTTGGTCATAAATGTACTTTTTTGTAGCTATAAAAGTATCTGCAGGTGGGCAGAAGCCACTGGCTTATCACTTCTGTACATCTAATACACACATGGAGCACTTTCTAGAAATTACAAATTGCAGTACTTTCAGGAGTCCAATTAAGAATGTAATGTGGTATTTGTACAAAATAAAAACTGAGGGGAATCATGTCTGATAAATGAACTTTGAAAAATTATGAAGCACCAGGACCAAAACTGTATTTTCACACTATCCTGTGCCTTTTGTCATTATTTTTTTCAAATGTTAATCTGTTCTCATTCATGAGCAGTATTTTTGCAAGCACACATGCATATATTTAGTATCTTCAAATGGCAGAACAGATGTCTGAAACAATCCTTTCCTGTAACTTCATTTACTAAAACATTTCTGGTACTTCTGCCACATACATTTACTGTCATTTTCTTTCTAAACCAAAAAGCAAACCTGATGAATGGTTGAATGTTTGTCTTACTGTACCCATACTCATTTCAGTTAATATCAGAGAACAGTAATTTCTTATGAAAATTAGACTGGATCACTCATAAAACTGCATGTATATTTTAGTGGTTATTCTTGTTACAACTTAGTGCAACATATTTTTACTGCTTCCAGAAACATAGTATTATTTATTGATACATTTTGCTCAAATCTATTGTGTTTAAGCAAAACTGGTTATGCCTGTCTTTAGCTGCAGTTTGCATAGCAGGATTGTATAAATGTCTCTGTTATTGGCACCAGTTCAAATCTAAAAAAAAGATAAATACTCCATGACAGGGAAATAGGATTATAGTGAGCGGCTAGTAGGGCTTATTTACATACATTTATGTACATTTCCATTCCTAACCTTTTGTGTACGTAAGTTTGGGGGGTTTTATGAGTTGTCATCTAATTTGTCTTTTGTTAAGAGAATGACAGCCTGTCAAAAGTGTGACTGTTTTGTATCCCTTGCTTGTGTTCCTCAAGAAAATGTTGTCAGTGTTCCAAAGCACCGAAGCACAAACCCACTCTGTGCTTGTGGCATCATGTGGCAAGAAACAACTGGTGACAGACAAGTAGGGCTCCCACCGTTGTCCTACCTGACTGTGGTTCATAATTCTCAGTTGGGTACCAGCTCCCAAAAGGAGTTGGGAGCAGGTGTATTCATGGAGCTCATGCTCCTTATAGATCTCTCAGGATCTGACATGTTTCAGTTGACATCTCTCACACACCAGCTCGTGGGACAAGAATTGTCCCCTCCTTCTCTCCCCATTTTGTGGAAGAAAAAGTCCAGAATGGGATCCATGTCTTGCTCCATTCCTCATGGATTCTGTGTAAATTTTGACAGTGGTAAACTGGCACTACTTAACTATTACAGTGTGAAGAGGAGAAGTTGTGCTCTGAAATGTTAGTTTTAATTAGTTCTCTGTGTTTCTGTATAAATGTGTAACTCCTAAGTGCACATAATTTGGAATAGCGAATTGTGAACTAAGGATCAAGACAGCATATAATGACCTTAAAATGAGACCCACAAATTTTTCCCCAAAAATATTGAGAAAGGTGATTCAAAACGGTTGAGTCACGTTTGAAGTAGGGGGGCAGGATCCTGATATTGCATCTACCACAGTTGCATCAACTGGGTTTTGCAGATTTGATGCTTTTGGAGGTTCTGCTGAATTCAAACTACATTGCACTGTTAAGATTTCAGTCAGACTTTTTCAAAGGCACATATTTAATTTTAGCTTTCCCACTGTGTGTTTAGAAAATTATGTTCAAGTGATACTTATTGTCAAAGATGTGGAGAGACATGGAAACTAAAAGATCAGTCATCCATATTCATCTAAATGATTTCATCTGGTTATTCTGCTTGATTTCACCAAATTTATATTTTTTCTTCCCAGTTAGTTCTTTTTGAATGGTATAAGAAACTAGACCTTGTAACTTTAAACATTTTATTTTCTGCATTGTACAACAGAGATTTTTATAAATTTTTGTCCCAGGAGCATTGCAAATACTAAGCATGAAGGGATTAAGTTACCATTTCCCTGAATGAGAAACAAATTAAGGTAATGGTGGCGTGTAGGGCGGTTTTGTGTTTGTTTTTTTTTTTTTTGTTGTTTGTTTTTTTTGTTTTAATGCAATCCTTGAAAGAACTGCAAAAAAAAAAGGATAAATCTCATGGTTTTGATTCCCATGGAAATAAAGCTTACAATTGTATTGGCTTTTCTTCCTTTTTTTATCACTGCCAAAATTTGCCAGGACATAGGAAATTTTGGTTAGTCCTTCAGTTATCATTTAATGAACCTGCTCAGAACTCATGGGTGGTTAAGAAAATACACAACTGTGATCTTTGAGTCTGTCAGATTATAAATAATTCCTCCTTTTTTCTTTCCGTCCTTCTCAACATTTGACATACCTCAAATGTTTCACCTGACTTTAAAGCATCGCTTACTGCATGAAACTTTTATAATAGTGGTTATCAGCCCAGAAGGACAAAGCTCTGTTCAGCATTCCCAGTGCTTCACGTTCTCAGGGCATCTCCCTGTGTGGCCAGATGTGCTGGACACCAAGAGTCCACCTCTGTACCATGTCTGAGCAGTGTGGCCAACAACAGCAATAGGAGGAGTAAAGTGAAATAGCTGTGATGCTTTCCCAGGCCTCTGTCATTTTTCAGTCCAGGGCCCTTTGTGGTTTGGTTGTCAGTTAATCCTGGTCAGCCTTTCCCATGCCCCACGTGGTTTTGTAAGTCTCTGTTGCACCCTTGGAACGTCTAAAGGCTTCTTGTGCTTGCATTCCTTTGATCATCTTTATTCTCAGTTTTTTTCTAGTTCTGTTTCATTTGAGGGCAGAGAACAGCAGCACATAGTTTCCAAGATGTGGGTGAACCAGTGATTTATGCAGAGGCATAGCAATCCTTTTGCTTTTATTTTCTTGAGTTCCTTTCCAAATATTTCTGAAGACATAAAAGGCAGTGCTTGTTTTCTGAAGTACATAAAATTTGAGTTTGAAATGCATTACCTAGTAATCTATGTTGCAATCAGATTTCTTCATGAACATCTGTTCCATGTTAAGGCCATTGCCCTATCTCCCATCCTCAAGTTTAAAACTATTTTCAAGATTTTAAACTAATTCTTAAACTTTATTTTGCAGATTTGCAAAGGTACAGATCAGTGTGTCTGCTCCTATTATACCCTTCCGAGAGACCATAACAAGACCTCCCAAAGTTGATATGGTGAACGAAGAAATAGGGAAACAGCAGAAAGTTGCTGTCATACACCAAACAAAAGAAGACCAAAATAAAATTCCTGAAGGAATCCAGGTTGATTCAGATGGGCTTGTTACAATGAATACTCCAAATAAGCAAGCTACTCTCAGTGTAAGGGCAGTGCCTCTTCCTGAGGAGGTAACTCGACTTCTTGAAGAAAACAGTGACTTAATTCGGACTATGGAACAACTCAACACATCTCTGAATGAAGATAAAAAAACACATGAGATAAATCAGAAGACTCTTGATAGAATCAAAGAATTCAAACAAAAGTTGGAGAAAAATCTTCAGGGAAGAAAGTGGAGAAATGCCGTTGATCAGATCTGGTCATTTGGACCACGGAAGTGTGGGCCTAATATTTTGTTACATAATTTTGGGGGCTATAAAAGGTCTGTGTGGCAGTGCCTTGGGAACTCTGTGAAAGAAGTAGGTAAATACAGAGACTTTGACAACAACATAGTAAGTGGATTTCAGCTAGCCACGCTTTCAGGTCCCATGTGTGAAGAGCCTCTCATGGGTGTTTGTTTTACAGTGGAAAAATGGGAAATAAATAAAGCTGGAGATACTCTGTCAAATAGTAGGCAGGATTCAGGGGAACTTGATACCACAGAACACCAGAAAAATGAAGATAATACTCTAGCAAGCAGTTGCACTGATGAAGGTCCCAGTGTGAATGAACACCAGGACAGGAACCAAAGTGGCACAGAGTCACCTGAGAAAATGAGTAAACAAAAAGGAGAATTATTACTTGCAGATTGTTATGGCCCTTTCTCTGGACAGCTGATTGCCACCATGAAGGAAGCCTGTCGTTATGCTTTGCAAGCAAAACCACAGAGACTCATGGCAGCAATGTACACGTGTGAAATCATGGCTACTGCAGAAGTTTTAGGTAAGACTGGGAAAATAAACCTTTGCCAAGAAATTGCTTTCTCATTTCCCAGGTGAGGTTTTATAAATGAGACTGAATCTCATAAGCTATAACTTCATTAAAGGTTTGTCAGAAGTCTTATATAGTTCTCCAGTAGTATTTACACTATTCTGAATGAGAATTCAGCATTCTTTGCTTATCTGAACCATAGGCATAAAGAGCAGTGCTACACCTTTCTGGAGTGCAAGATACAAAATGTTGCCTTTCTATGTTTTTGTAAGGCCAGCTTCAGTAGCCATGAATATCAACACTGTGCCTCATAATTAAACATTAATTCCATGAAGAGATGGAAAAACTGTCCTGTTTGTAAAGGGAGTGCAGGATCTTAGTAAATGCCATATTAAGATGTTTTAATACAATAATAGAGAAATAAAATCAGGAAAAGGAATATTAAATTATTGTTGCAGTCCAGTGGGTAATTTTGTGTTTTTAAATAGCATCTGTATCCTTCCGGTATGCAAGTTGCTCAACCCAGTGCATGCCAAATGGTGTCACTTATATTACCTTACCACTTACACCTACTTAAACTTGTTTTTATGACCTACTTGTGACACCACTTAACTGTATTTGTTCTTGGAGTTTTCCATGGGAGTTGTTTACATGCTGAATCTGATCCAATGCACCAAGATTTTCTTCAAAACTGACTTCCAATGCATTTAAGCTATCAGCAATTTTACTTTGAATGTACTAATCATGACAGAAATTACAGTATATCCCACGTACAATAATTAAATATTTTATTATTTGTAAAAAACCACAGCTGCTGTGCACACAAGCATAATGACAGCAGTCCAAAGACTAAAAATTACAGCTGTTGTAATGAAAAGAAATGCTTTTGAGTGAGCAGCTGTTTTGTGCAGATGCATTATCCTGTTCTTTGCTGGAGGTACCCTGTATAGGCCTGGTACAGGGTGTGCTGCCATAGGCTTATTGACATATTACCCCAAACACCACCTACTGTGACAGGGAATTTGGCATTTCCAACTCTTTTCGAATGTGTGTGATTGCTAATAGCTGTCAAATCTGGACTTTGTATTGTTCCACGTTGCTGTTCCAGAAGCACATTGGCACAGTACTTCTGAGTCTCTATATCAAGCTATAAGCAAGGTACCAATTTTTAAACCTCAAAAACACTCTAGAAATTGCTGTTTTCCAAAATACTCACTATGCAAAAAGCATGATTGTTTACAGTGAAGCCAAACATACATTGGCTCATCAGTTGTGCTGTAAACCCGAATGGAAACATGGCTTTTTAATGCATATATATATATTTAATGAGTATAATTTAGGACTCAGACATGCAAGCGAATTAGTCCAGTCTAATGAATGTGAATTGTGTTGTAATAGCCATGGACATGCACTTAGTTCATTACAAATTCATGGGTTTAATTTTTATTTTGGAAACTTAAGCTAATAAATTTCATCCTCATTAGGAGGAGTGAAAAGCAGTCCTTCCATCCACTCAGACTTGGCAGTTGACATGTGTCAAACCACTGCCTTTTGTATCTTTATTCTTTCCTTTGGCATTCCATACTTTGATACCCTGTGAAATTTAATATATCTCCATATTGATCTGGTTGTTTCTAAGATGTTAGCTTCTGGGAGAGTGAGGTCTTCTGTGTTCTCAGAATGTAAAGCTTTGTCCATCAGACTTTTCTGACAATGAAAATAAACTGAACAGAAGCAGAGGAGAGGAACAAGGAGAGTGGAACACAATGTTTTTAAGTGTTTTTCTTCTGTGCTTATTATCTCGATCAACACAAATGTATTTGGTAGTTTTTGTCTGTAGAATAGTTAAGTCATCAGTTAGCAAAAGTGTTTTAAAAACATGATGTCTACTGTAAAGTCAAACATGGGCATTTTCACTGCTATTTTCATGGCATATACACTGTGTTTCAATAGATTGGATACAAATTGGGAAAGAAAGTTGAAATTATCCATGACTAACTTAAGACTGAATTTATTAACAAACCGATTGAATTCATTAAAAATAATAAATATGTAGTATTTCAGATAAACTAATTTTTTGTGATTTGAATAGCTCTGCACTGTCTGGGACAAGTACCATGTAGAGATGTGGTGATCCAAACACAAATTTCTCACAGTAGCTAATTCCTAAAACACAATAATATTTCTTAGTAATGATTCTCAAACATTTGGTTAAAAGAAAAAAAGCAAGTTAGGCACATTACCTGGCAAAGTGCCTTTTTAGAACAGTCATGTGATTGTATAAAATGGACATAGATGGATTAATCCAGTAGTAATGATGTATTAAATATTACTCAGATGGTTCTGCACATTGTATGGCAGAATATATTGTTAGTTTGAATTTAGTGGGTCCACTTAATTGATTGACTTATAAAAGAGAATTTTAGCATTAAAAAGTTATGCATTTTGCTTAAAGCTGAAACTTCCTGAGCAAACATTGATGTATTTCTGTTCATGGTGCAGGATATGAATATGTTGGTGAGCTGATGAGAATTGTGTCTCTGCAGGTCGTGTGTATGCTGTGCTGTCCAAAAGAGAAGGCAGAGTGCTGCAGGAGGAGATGAAAGAGGGGACGGATGTGTTTATTATTAAGGCAGTCCTGCCAGTAGCAGAGAGCTTTGGCTTTGCTGATGAAATCAGGAAGAGAACCAGTGGCCTGGCCAGTCCACAGCTAGTGTTCAGCCACTGGGAGGTAAAAATATCTATTCACTCCATCTGTTTTGGTGATCTATTTCCTGTAGATGTGGCAGACTGGAATTATAAGCAGGAAAGGTTAAGTTTTGGTCAAGACATTTGATTAATTCCTTTTTGAAATGTGTCTTGCTTGGCAATGGTATCTTACTGGTGTTAGTAAATGCAGGCACTAAGGACTTAGCTCTCCTCCCTCAATATTGATTCATTTAATCTTGTAACTAAGTCCAACTTCGCATTGAACCACGAAGGGAAAAACAGAGCTACACAGAATGCAAAAAGCAAAAAAGAAAAAGCACAACCCTTCCCAGATGGTGCACACACCAAAAAAAAGTAGATAAACTGCATCTTTTGAGTATAGGGATCATGGTTACAGGCAGTTATAGATCAGGTACCTCAAACCAGTGAGTGTTGTCTGTACTGTGTACAGTAATCTTGTCAGTTCAGGATGGTCTCCTCTGAAGTGCAGCTGGTGAGGTTTTGTGGCTTTAGTGGTCTTTTGTCTGAACGGCCTCTGACAGCCGTGTCCTAAAGGAATACCAGCCAGAAGGATGTCAATTCCAGCTAACCATTGTTCTGTGCCAGTTTCTTTAGGATTTGTAGCTCCTGTGCTCCAGCACTGAGCAAAAATGTGAACCCTGTGGCTCTCAAGCCTCCCCTTCTATCCCCAAGCCTTGGCATGTACAGCCACTCTCAGATGTTATGAATTTCACACATCATTATAGATATGCATAGGACAGGGAGATTTGAACAACTGGCAGCATTTTCTATAATTGACCTCCAGGAGAGATTATAATTGCAGTTAGTATGTTAAATACATTGGTAGTAGGAAAAATTATTGTGTAAGCCAGTCACCTTTCCACCTGGGGAATCTGTCAGTGGGGAGGATTGGGTTTTTTGTCTCCATAAAAGCCATGCTCACATATTTTTGTGATAAAATAAGCCTTTTACTAAGTTACTAGTAATGTTATCTATGAGCAGTGATGGCAGAAGGAGTGCATGTTACTCTCACACCATCAACAGAATTGTTAAATAAATACAATTTTCAAAATCTCTAGTGTTAGTACGACAGAGAAGCCATGAGAAATGGTTTGTGTTTCAGGTCCTGTTCTTCTCTTTGAATTTTGCACCAAGTTGCATCAGGTAATGGGCGTGACTTTGACATTGTCACTTTACTGATGAGTTGTGGTACATGTGTCTACATGATAAACACCAGCAGTTTATTTGAAGTCCTACTATTTAACGTATCATTGTGTAGGATAATATGATGTGAACTTTGTGCCATCTTAAACTGTTTTTCCTTAGGGTTAAAACTGCATTACCGAGTGTGTGGCTGCTGCTTTAACTGCACACTCTCCAAGCCCTTCCATGACATTCTGAATGAAGTCAGTGTGCTGCTGGTGTTTTCTCTGTGTGCTCAGCTCATTAGCTGAGTACCTGGGACGTGTATTTGTCTACATAAATTCCTTCTAATATGTTGTTAACCCCATTTTACACAAAGTGAAATAGTTTGGGGGATTTTTAGACTTGCAAACACTTCATCTCATGGAAATCACATGCATAGAGTATGTTTAAAGAACTGAGGTTTGCGATCACCCTTTTATTATATTTCATTACCATGATTTGTAGACTCTAAACACAGAAAGGTCAGTAGTAGAGCCTACATTTAAATAAAGCCATTTTGGTCTCTGTGGAAATGATATTGCCATTTTTTTATTCAGTTAATGAATGGATTTTGTGTAGTTCAGATTGCTCCAGCCCCAAGGTATAGAGCAATACATATATCAAGGTCTATCTTGTCAGATACTCCTTTTTTATTAATTTCTTCTGGCATACTTATGCAATTTATTCCTGCCTGTAAAGGACAGCACCAAGTACCCATTAAGAGTGAGCTTTCAGATTAGTCCCAGTTTAAATAAACTAACTTTAAAAGTTAGGCAAATGGTAGGTGTGTTTGGTTTACTTGGCAGTACTTTCTTAGATTTCAGCATAAACTTTCTTATTTAATTGTAAGTTTAAAATAGTTAACTTCGGGATAATTATGAACTAGTTGTATTTTTTTAAACTTTGAATTAATAGTACACCTTCAGTTAATGTTTTTGTTCGAGGCTGTTTCCTTTCTTCTCTGTTCTTTGCTGTTAAATCTTTTACTCAGTCATATTACTTTATCTTAATCATAAGGTTTTGAACAAGAAGGTATTTGTGATTGCAGAATCATTAGAATAATGGAACTCTCATCCCATTTGGGAAATCGGTGTTAAAAGTAAAAAAATAATGCATACAGCTCTTTTCAGATGCTGATTAAACTTTCAGCAAGAATTGTCAAAGACATCTGCTAGTTGAGAAGTTGTGAAATGTATAGTATTCCTGTTAAATCATATATTTTAAATTGCATGAAGATTGGCTGTTAAACACTTTTATTCTTGAGGGGGCATGAGTGAACTGTACACACATTTAATCAGAATTCTTTTTCATTATCCCTTCTTAGTAGAATAGTGCCTAGAATGTGCCTCAGGGCTCTGGAGAAAGGTAAGAGAAGGAATGTGTGTAATAATTGCTAGGAATATGAGAGTTCTGAATGTGGAAGTTTTATATTCTGAATTTTAATTCATGCCTTTAGAATTCTAAGTCATTTTACAGCTTGGAAGATGGGGCTTAATATAGAAGTTGCTGGATGAGATTGTTAGGCTTGCATTAAACAGGAAGCAGGCTGAGGTAATGAGAGAGAATCTATTCTAGGCTTGAACTGTAACTTTACATACATTATTGCACTAGTGACAGTTCAGGCACATAAATGAATTCGGGGAATAGCCTGGAACCTTTCAAATATGAAAAAGCTCATTGTTTTGGCAAGGACATCTGAAGCTAATTGAAACAGTAAATAAAAGTGGTATGGGTGTGGCTTCAATTCTCTTTCTCAATACATGTTTCTTAAGTAATAGGAAAAAATACAGCAGTAGAGCCACACATCTCCTTTTTTTATTTCCATTTACCAAATTCTTGTTTGCAGCTGCTGGCTGAAGTCAAGGCTAAAGCTTAGCTGTTTGAGACACAAACAAGGATGATGCTCCTGAGCCAAAATAAATTTGTATGAGTTTATTTTGTATATAACCAGGCATTTAAAGGCCTTGGCAATCCCCATTATATATTGTGAGTGGAAGCTCTGAATTACGGGATAGTTTTGGATGCTCCTTTTACTTGCAGGGTATCTACACTCCCAGTACATTCATGTGGGGTATTCTCTGTTGTGAGAGCACACTGCCAGTACCCAGGAGGACTTAAATTTGGTTATGCTCAGTGCAGAACCACTTGTGCTGCATTATCCAGCATATTCCATACAGTTTTCTTGAAAAATAGCAGGTAACTATTCACATACAGCTATGCAAGGTTCTGCTATTTTACCTGAAAGTAAATTTACCCTAAAACTTTTTGATTCTCAGGGCCACTTCAGACATCTCAGACGTGCCTATCAGCTGTACCTTTTCCAGTTGCATAGTCTGTGTCTGTGTTGTTGTCATTACTGGGTGATGAACACCACTTGATCAGTAAACGCTCCTGAAATATCTTTCTGCCATCAAGTTTTCAAAGGTAGAAAGGATTTTGAGCCACTGGAGCCTATATCATCTTTGAAATTGTGCATAACACTTCTTCTGCTGCTTCTTCTTCTTCTTTTCTTATTTTTTTTTTTGTTTGTTTCTTTTTTGTTGTTGTTTTGTTTTGTTTTGTTTTTTGGGTTTTTTTTTTTTTTAGAAATGAAAACTTCTGGCATATTTTTTCCTGGCACACTGACAGCTGCTGGTAATAGTGTCCAGTCACACTGAATTTAGTGTTTCTTGGGATTTCTTATTAAGCAGTTCACAAAGGCCATAATGTTGTTTGCTGGTCTTAAAATCTCCATCAGACAGTGTAAGACTGTTCTTTCTATTCATGGTCCTAAAGCTAAAGCATTTTCCACATTGATATTTGGCTCAAAAGAAATTTTCTGTCTGCATCAGACAGTAAGGACCAGTAGGGGAAATGCTACCAGGAGCCTGGCTGTGTTCCCAAATCTGCCTGACCTTTTGGCTGAACTAGGCAGATCCCTTCTCTTTGCTTTTGATGCTTCTCTCAACCTTGTTTTGCATAATTAGGCTGCCTTAGGCAGTAGCTGTTTCTTACCATCATTTTGTGAAATACACTAGACAATGGGATCAGGATCACTATTGGAGCCATCTGGGTGACACTGAGATGCAAATAATAAATCATCCTCAAATTAAGGCTTAAAATTCCAAGTCCTCTTGAACTGCAAGTAGTCTGCTCTTACTCATATCTTACTGAAAAGCTTGATTAGCTTACATAATCATTTGAAGAATTAGTATACACTCTGTCATCTATCAGTATTAACATGGTATGCTCATAGTATTTCTATTTTTATTGATTATTATTACAGGTATTCAGATTATGTCTCTCATAAAAATACAAGCATTTGTAGCTTGAATAATTAATGTGTAGTTGTTAGGCTAAAAGAGTGACATCTGTTTTGCCTGTGCTACTCTG
Source organism: Petroica traversi (assembly GCA_025920805.1). Classification (NCBI taxonomy): domain Eukaryota; kingdom Metazoa; phylum Chordata; class Aves; order Passeriformes; family Petroicidae; genus Petroica; species Petroica traversi. Next base: position 1,363,907 of record JAHLSL010013672.1, on the reverse strand, counting down.
CATGCTCTTACTAAACAAGTCTTATGAGACTTCATTGTTTGGTTGTGTTGGTTTGAATAGTTGTTATATTTAATGAAACATGTCCTGGGTTGGCCATATGATTTTTTGTATCCTCAACCGTCCCTCCTGCTTATGTTGGATATGAAGCTCTACAGCTTTAAGTTAGGCCCAGAGAGACAGAGAGAGTGAAAGCGGAGGAAAAACAAAACACGCACCGTTTGTCTGCAGGAGTTACACCTTTACTCCCCTGGAAAGGCCTTGAAGGACCCCCCCGATTTCTACAGCCGGGCCTGGCAATCGGCCCCCCTGCTGGAGAACTGAACCGGAGCCAGACACACTCTGAATCTACCATCTCTTCAGAGGAAGGAGAGGTTTCATTGTTTTATATTATCCAAATTTTCTATGCTTGTGAATATTCTATTTGTTAAATAAATAGTTTTTTCCACTTTTCTCTAAGGAAATTCTTCCCAGACCTGTAGGGGGAGGGGTGGTTGGAATCGCCTTTTCCTAGAGGAGACCCCCCCAGAGGTTTCCTCCTAAATTTTGCCCTAAACCAGAACAAACATCTTGCTTTAGAATGGTTTCTTTCTCTAAAGAATACCCTTCACTTACAATATTTGAAATAATCTATTCACTTCTTTTCAAATATCTAATCCCAGCTGACTACATGATAAACAGTTTTATTTATACATAGAGTGGGCTCATAGTTCTGCAGAGAGCAATGGGACACACTTCATATCTTGGACTGGGGGCTTTGTTTTTCTTTTAAGCATAATGGAATTCTATGGGTGTGCTTATAGTCATACTTTAAACAAATTATATCACCCCAGACTTCTAGAAAGTAAACCAGTGAAGATTAATTTTAAATGTTCTTTAATTTCAGTGTTCCTTTAATAAGAACATTTCCATCACTTAGGGATTGTGTTTGCAACAAGAGATTTAAGAACTGTATCAGCTGCTGTGCACTGATTCATTTTCCCGTGTTGCATTTTAAATGGTTGCATTTAGAGAAAATGCTTGTTTTCTAATAGGATAAATGCCGGTCTAGTGATCCACCACACAGATCTTGATTTATAATTCACTTTTTAAAAGAAATGTTTTTCAGAAGAGCCTTACAGATGTATAAAAATACTTGCTTGTGTTAAGGAGAAAGTACCTTGTCAAGTACACTTGGAGGAGTAATCGTGTGCGTGCTGGGCTGTTTACAGTGAAGGCTGATGTTGTCCCTCTCAGAGAATTCTGGTGTTGAGTAATAAATAAGCATAGGCCACTGGCTAGTTCATGCTGTTAAAAAGAAAAATTCCCAAGTCCTAGAAGACTTCCTGGAGAAAAGGTGTGCTGAATTTTCTAGTTACCAAGTCACACACAGTGTGGTGGTGTTTTAAAATGTACTTTATCATAATTCTAACAATACCATAATATCGTTGGTTTTACAGAGCCTTATTCCTAATATTAGTGCCTCTTGGCATCTTCTGTATGTAATACTTGGGACATAAGGTTTGGCTGTAGTGATTTTCTTGTCTTCCCTGCTCAGTGGTTCCCAGACACACATAGCACACAGGCAGAGAGAGAGAGGCAAACTTCTGATAGAAGGTTAACTGAATTGCTTCAGTCACTTAAAGATTTTCCATCTGTGGAAGGCATAATATTTTGAATATCCAGTTGTCTTTTGATTAAATTTTTGTTTAGGAATGTAACTTTTTGAAAAAGTGTTGTTAAGGTGTTATCACATTTCTGATTTTAAGAGGAGACTTAGGCTGTATTTTTTTAGTTTTGTACTGAAAAATTAGTGTATGGAAACATTTCAATAATTTTAAATTAAAAGTGGCATGCAGCATAGAATAAATAATGTTTCTGGGTGTCTTTTCTGCTTTGATCTTGTGGCTCTTTCAGGATCCACGGTAAATGTGGATAACTGTACCATATTCCAGAAGGAATGGTCTATTTAGCATCTAATTCATCACTGAGGGCTTTATCCAGACAAAAATTCAGTTTCTGTTACAAATTCCAGAACCATCCCTATGTGGTCCCCATGAATACAAACAATAGCTCAAGACCTAAAAAGCTTCTTCACGTATTCCAGGAAACCCAGACCCACCATTCTGACAGTTCCCATTGCAAGGAAATTGATGACAGTGCTTTGGGACCATTCTCCTTTTGCTTGCTTGCACTGTATTAACAGAACATGGGGAATGATGGATGCCACCTGCTATAAGCTATATTTGCATTGATTCATTAATATGATATGAATTAAGATGAACAGTCTTGTTTGTGCCTTTGCCTTCACTCACAGAACCAGAACATTCAAGAAACAAAAACTTCAAAAAACAAAAACTTTTTTGTTTGGGTCACTGTGTCAGGACCTGTGTGTCATAATAGGGTTACAGTGACTTCTTAAAGGAGATGCACAGATGATGGCCCAGGTTCCAGCTGACTCAGCAGATCCTCTTCCTCTTTCCTATTGCTTACCAGGCATGGTAACACATGTGCTGATTAATTCATCTTTTGTAGTGTATCTGCGCCATTTAGGTAGGTGTGGTCCTCTAACAGAAATTTTCTGGTGCCACCAGCAGTGTGTAGTGGCTGAATTATTTAGGCAGGTTGAGAAGCCAGGCTAGCTCCTGAGATGGTTCTTTGAAACCTAATTAACCTCTTTACAGCACTGCTCTGCATTATGTAGCAGTACAAGTTTCACTCAGGATTCTGAAACCCTTTGCTGCAATAGGTTTACCCTTGCTGGCTAATAAATGCTAAATGGTACATTTAGACCTGTTGTTATGCTGACTTTCCTGGGACCTGTTGAAGCAAAAATAATTCTTGTCAGTGAAAGAAATATCCAGTGCAGAACTTCAGTAGACCAAATCTTTCATCAATTATTAAAAGAGCCAGTCTGTCAAACCTGGGGATTTTCTTAAAGATCTATCACTACAGTATCTAAATATTTACAGGTAGATTAGATCTGTAAGTTCAATTTTGTATACTTTTTGACTCCTCTGTTATATTCATTCTTCAGGAACCACTATCTCACTGCTTCTCTCTGGGCACAATTTCTGGGTGTTACACTTCTTGCCAATTAAAAAAAATGTCATCAAAGGGCATAGTAAGTTTTTAACTTACCAGTTTGTAGCTGTATAACCTCCCTCAGTAGTGCAGTTTGAAGCAAATCCATTGGGCATGAATTACCTTTTCTTCTTCTTCTTCTTAGACTTGGAAGTTTTTGTTTGTTCAGCTCTTCAGGCAGATCATGAAAGGGGAAGTCCCTGGCAGCTTTACATCATTAAGATATTCAGGATGAGCATCACTACAACTTCATTAATTCAACGTGCAATCTTCGCTGCCCTTTTTCTGTATTTCTGGTGCATAAAATAATGGTAAAACTTTCAAATTCTCATAGAGTGGGGACCACTGTTTTTTTAATGATGTAAACTGTCAAGGAATCACCTTTACGTTTCTATGCATTGGTTATAAAACCCTGTGCAAGACATCAGTGTGGGTATGACTCAGGCAGACTCTTCTGTGGTTAGACAGTCCTTACGTTTATGGTGAAAATAAACACAGAAAAATTTGGAAATCTGAGTTTCAGACTGTTTATTTCTGAGTTCTGCTTGCTTTTGGTTTTCAGCCAGACAGTCCTGTGCATAGTCATTTCCCATGTAAATAATTGGGATTGGCTGTCACTTTCAGCACGAGTAATGCCCACTTAATTTAACAAGTTCATGCATGTGCTTAACTGTAGCAAACTAGAATTGTTTTTGTTGGTTTAGCTTTACATCCTGTTTTTGCAAGATTGAACCTACAGTATTGCCTAATACAAACTAGACTGCTGTTATCATTCTCCTAACTCCTCATAAAGTGTAATTTTTGTGGTTGTGTTAGGAATTATTTAAGATGAGGTATTAAATTAGGGCTCCACAATTGTCAGTGTTTCTGGGGAAAATCATCCATCTTCAGTCAATATTTTTTAATTTCTCTTCTGGCTAGTTTGTGTAACCTGAGCTTTAGGAAATTCTGGTTAGGTTAAAGTCCCATATGGCAATTGAAAGGATTTGTCTGAAGAAAAAGTCTGTAACAGTAGAAAAGGTTTGTAACATTAAGCTAAAATTGGTAATTTGGGAAAATTTGTTCTGTCCTTGTCAGTTATTCGTGCTAGTGCTAATATTTCAGAAATTATTATAGAGTGCTCAGTTTTTTATAACTATTGTGATTCTTGCAGTAACTAATACTTGTCTGGACTGCTTTTTCCATGAGGATTTTAAGAAATTAATATGGTATTACCTTTGGGGGGTTTTTTAGTAAAAATATATTACCTGTAACCGCATCTTGTGAGGAAATCTACAATCAAGTAAAATAAGTATTTTTGAAATTTTCAGTAGAACCTGTGTAACACAATATGGTTAATTCCATCCCTTCCTAATGTTCATATTTAGGGTTCTTTGTAATACCCTCTGAGGCAATTCCAGAAGTGTGGGGTATATAGGCTGAACTGGGGATAAAGGCATGTCCAGTAATTCTCTGATCATGTTAGATTAAATATCTGTTCTAGAGGAGGGCTAAGAAGCTGCAAGAACAACTCTGCTAAATATGTTAGAACCAGAAACAGTGATTTTTAAACCACCTGTCCAACTCGGGATTGGGATTGGAAGACATAGGGCACAGAAATGAGCAGAAATCTTCAGTTCTGATAAATGCTAATAAAATTGTAGTGCGATAATATTCTAAATAAGTAGTTCCTTCTTGAAAATTGAGAATTTTCTGAACATTATTTGGCAGAGTTTGCTGGTCGGTATTTAAATTGCTTTGCAGCTGAAATTGAAAAGTTACTGTGGACTTCTTGGGGGAAGAGCTGCAGTGTGTCTTACCTCTTGTTTTCTGCTTCAATAGTTAATTGCTGGCTTTCCAGACAATGTGATCTGCTCTACTTTCGTTTCTCTACTTCAGCAGTTGATTATTTGAAATATGCTAATAAACTTTTGTACTACTTTACTCTTTTTTTCTTTGTTTCCTTTTGTAGATCATCTCCAGTGACCCATTCTGGGTCCCAACGACTGAGGAGGAATATTTGCACTTTGGGGAGAAGGCAGACTCGGAGAACCAGGCCCGCAAGTACATGAATGCAGTGAGGAAGAGAAAGGGGCTCTACGTGGAAGAAAAGATTGTGGAGTATGCTGAGAAGCAAAGAACTCTCAGCAGAAATAAGTAGCTGTGTCTGCCTCCTTTCTCTCCTGACTCAGCTAAGTGGAGTATTTTATATGCAGCAGATGCAAAATTTCATCTGGACTTTGTTCTTTGATACCATTTTTCTTACATGCTTTGTCTGTGGCTTATGTTTTAATAAACTTAAGCCTTTCCAACTTTTGTACAGAGAAAATACTTTATTTATTGAAATAAAATAGAGGCATATTCACTGCAATTGGTCTCAATTTTTAAAATTTAATGCCCTATTGAACGTTCTGTCACAAGGATTAGAAACTCCCAGTTCAATTTGTCTCTTTCTGATTTGTCACATTTAGTTAGAGTAAGAGCAGGTTAGGTAGCTTCTTGCAAATAAACCATGCACTGAATTTAGCTCTTTAATGGTTTTGACTGTTTTTTAAATTAATTCCTGTAATGTATTTGTTTCTTACCTAAGCCTGTTAGGAATTTCTGAACTATTTGTTTTACTCTGTTCCTAATGATAAGCAGTTATCTAAAGCAGTAATATATCTTCTTTAAATCAGAGAGCAAAAATAGCTTATATGAAAGACTGAGCACTGCAAAAAACTGAGCAAGATTTGTCTTTTTTTCCCTCCTTAGAACACACTTCATTAAAAAGTTCGGTTTCCACAGACTGGGTGAGGGTAGTAAGTATCTCCAATATAAATGAGAAACTGGACATCAATTTTCTTTCCATACTTTACACAGGAAGTAAACTGTACTTGAATACTCTGGAAGTAAAACAGCACTCTTGATTAGAGAGGGCTTCCTCAAATATATCTGTCTGAAACGTTTTTTTTTCATTTTTAAACCTAGTGCCAGACAAGTGCCATTTACAGATGGGACTAGAAGCTTGCAGGTCTGCTTAATACCTCCCACAGTGTGACTTGGCAGCAGGACTCAAATTGGGAACTCAAGTGACTTTTCTTCTGGCCCTGATCATACCAACCTAAATTCTTTAGGCAAGGTATCTTATAGTTTTGTTTCTTCTATTATGGTTTTCTCCTTTCTAACTTCACATTGGTTCAGAATGCTGTGTAAACTTTTCTGTGCTTCTTCCTAGTTTCCTTTGGAAGCGGAAACAGAAGAGCATGTGGAGGAGAGGATGTGAATGAGCTGGATTATTTTGTCGGCACCATTTTTTTAATGCATAGTTTGAATTCTCACATAGTTTCTGATTCATTTCAGTTCCTGTTTGTACCAGACTGCCTGTGAAAACCCAACAGTTGAAACTAGGCAAGAGAGTGTAGTTTTTCTTTGTTGCATCATGCATAGGAGAGGGACAATCAGCAAAACAGGGATAAGGGCATTTTAGTACTGTTGTAATGTTGGCACATCCTTTGGTATTCATAAAAGGCTTTGAAATCGGTCCTGGAAGTAGAATCTCTTATTTTAAACCATACATAGATACGTTGAGATAATGATAAAAAGTGTGTACTTCTCATATTGGTTATTCTTCACCAGTTTTACTCCCCAAATTTGCAGTATCTGTGATGTGCTGCTTCAATTCAGCCTTGAGAAGGAAAACACTTGCAGTGCTAACGTGTGTTGTCTGTGTAGGCCTCGCTGATCTTACTGGTGTTGAGACAAATAGTTTATGTGCAAGATAAAATATTTACATGCAAATACCAATTTAATTCAGCAGCGTGTCTGAAGTTTGGTCTCTTATCTACTTGATGTGGCTTAATCATATCCTCTGTTGTGAGTGTGAGCATTTTGATTTGTTTCGAGCTACTTTGGATCTACTCAAAAGTAGATAAGATAAAAATTAGTATTTATTTTTATAGTATCTATTAATAAACTGAAAAGGTTTTAGTTTTTTACAGCTGTATCATTCCATGATTATAAAACTCCTGCGAACCATGACTAACAGGAGGAAAACATAGATATCGTGAAATATTGTGGTTTGGGCTGTTTGACAGAGATTTTCTATTTCAACAGATGCTATTTTCCTACAGGAGATTTATTATTTATTTCTTTGTTTGTTTGTTAATTTATCCTTTCTTCCCCTCATTTCTTCTCCTTCATTTCCTGTTTTACTAAAGATCCAACTGTATAACACCCCTCTGATTCTTTAGAGGAATATTTTTATTATCATCTTACTTCTTTTTACTGAAACTGTTTATCTTTCTAAAGACTTGCTGATTCTGGAATTTGAACCAAAAAAAAAAAAAAATGCAAAATTCAGTAGTGTTTTCCTGTTACCATTTTTCATGGCTGTGAAAAAGCCTTGCCCTTCACCTTTACAAAGTGACATGTCTCACTGTTCTCCAGTGAGATATCTGGATGCATTTTTTTTTTTCTCCCAGAAAAGCTGCTGGTGTAAAAGGGTAACAGTAAATAATAATTTACCCAGGCAGCAAAAATAAAAGTTCAGTCAGAAGGTCCTGTATTTCCTACGTGCTCACACAGGTTTGCTACCCCCTGAGGAGAAGGGGAATTCAGTACTGTTACAATATTTTTTTTTGTGAAGTGGCCACGGAGCACAGCTAAAATCTTCATCTTCTCAGGTGAAATTACAAATAGGAGGCAGATTGATCATCATCACCAGTTCAGTGTTGGCTTTTTCCCATCTGTGCTCTTTCCAGAATTTTTCATATGGTTCTTTTACACTGTAATAAGTAAGGTAATGAATAAATCACTGTTATATCACTGCTTTCTGAATGATTTATGCCAGTGTGAACTGCTACCCTGGAATATTTTGTCTTTTTTTTTTTTGCTGTAGCAGAGGGCTCAGAGTTAGAGACAAGGCTTAAGAAAATTCTGGGCTTTAGTGGTGATTCCATGACAATTATGTGGTTCAATGTCCCCTCTGCTGTAGGGGTAGGTCATGTTTGACCAACCTGATCTCTTTTTATGACCAGGTAACCCACCTGGTGGATGCAGGAAAGGCTGTAGACGTTGTCTATTTAGACCTCAGCAAAGCCTTTGACACTGTTTCCCACAGCAGCCTCCTGGAAAAGCTGGCAGCCCGTGGCTTGGACAGGTGCACTCTTTGCTGGGTTAGGAACTGGCTGGATGGCCGGGCCCAGAGAGTGGCGGTGAATGGTGCTGCATCCAGCTGGCAGCCAGTCACCAGTGGTGTCCCTCAGGGGTCTGTGTTGGGACCAGCTCTGTTTAATATTTTTATTGATGACATGGACGAGGGTATTGAATCTTTCATCAGTAAATTTGCAGATGACACTAAGCTGGGAGCGTGTGTCGATCTGTTGGAGGGTAGGAGGGCTCTGCAGAGAGACCTGGAATGGTTGGTTGGATGGGCTGAGTCCAGTAGGATGAAGTTTAACCAGTCCAAGTGCCGAGTCCTGCATTTTGGCCACAATAACCCCCTGCAATGCTATAGGCTGGGGACAGAGTGGCTGGACAGTGCCCAGGCACAAAGAGACTTGGGGGTGCTGGTCGACAGCCGACTCAACATGAGCCAGCAGTGTGCCCAGGTGGCCAAAAAGGCCACTGGCATCCTGGCCTGTATTAGAAATAGTGTGGCCAGCAGGAGCAGGGAAGTCATTCTTCCCCTATACTCGACACTGGTGAGGCCGCACCTTGAGTGCTGTGCCCAGTTCTGGGCCCCTCAGTTCAGGAAGGACGTGGAGACACTTGAGCGTGTCCAGAGAAGGGCAACAAGGCTGGTGAGGGGCCTGGAACACAAGCCCTATGAGGAACGGCTGAGGGAATTGGGGTTGTTTAGCCTGGAGAAAAGGAGACTCAGAGGCAACCTTATCACTCTCTACAACTTCTTGAAAGGTGGTTGTAGTGAGGTGGGGGTTGGTCTCTTTTTCCAGGCAACAACTGGCAGAACAAGAGGACACAGTCTTAAGCTGTGCCAAGGAAAATATAGGTTGGATATTAGGAAAAAGATTTTTACAGAAAGAATGATAAAATATTGGAATGGTCTACCCTGGGAGGTGGTGGAATCACCATCCCTGGGCGTGTTTAAAAAGAGATTGGATGTGGCACTCAGTGCCATGGTTTAGTTTAGTTGAGGTGTTGGGACAGAGGTTGGACTCGATGATCTTGAAGGTCTCTTCCAACCTGGTGATTCTGTGGTTCTGTGTGATTCTGTGGATTGTAACTTTTAAAAAGTAGAATAAAACGCCCACAGTGTTAATCTAAAAAGATGGCTGTGGAGTAAGCAACAGGCTTTTCAGAGGGGTAGTACAAAATGATCCCTGGCCTTCTTAACTCAGTGTGATGTTTTTATGGCCTTTGGAAAACAGAACATTCAGCAGTCTCTTCATTGTAGGATTCAAGAAAATAGTTTGGAGTGGCCATCATGCAAGGCTGCCTAAATGCTGTCTTTGTGGACCTGTAAGAAGGTTGATCATGAGGAAGAGGCAGATTTAATTATGCTTTAAAAGGCCTTGACAAAGTCCATGACAGCTTCAAGAATTCTAATCCTGTGCTGCATCTGAAGGCAGTGTAACTTTTTGGTGAGACTTATATCCTGAGCACTCTGAGATATTATTCCTGCTGTTTTCAAAGGGGAGGATGCAAAGTCAAGGTCAGTCATGTGGGAGTAGAGACTGAGATGACAAAAATCCTTCAAAAATGTTTATGGCAGGACTGATACAGCCTTTAAATAGTGGGTTTTGGTTGCCTCTAATACATATGTGTGACTGTAAGTCCTGGGTTTTTTTCTTAAATCTTTCTAAGGCTCCTTTAAATGATGATTTTACAACAATCAGCCTAATTTCAAAGGCTTGCTCATTTGCCGGGGGATACAGGTACATCAAAAGCCAACTGGTGCTGAAATATAGTAGCAAGCATCCTATGGAGCATTTTCTGCCTTTCATCTCTTGTCGTGGTAGCATTTAGCTTTAGGAGATCAAGAGCAAGGCTCTTCAGCAGGAAAACCTGGCGTTGTTTCTGTGAGTGAGTGACAGAAGGAGCTGTGTAAGTGGCAACTGGAGCTGCTCTTCCCCTGGAGACTCGGCACAGAGTGTTCATGACAAGTGCTGCTACCCCTGCTCTGAGAATTGAAAGCTAAGCCTATTTATGAATCCATGTCTTCTCCTTGTAATGTTGCTGTCTTGCAGTATGAACAGCTTAGGAAGGTTATTTTAAATTAACCTTCCTGTTTTAAAACAATGTCTAGTCTGTTCCTATCACATCCAACATTGTAAGCATCAAGGCCAGCGAGCAGTTCGACTGCAGCTGGTGTGAAAGGGGAAGGCTGGAAGAGAAATGTAAAAATGTTGTGGAAAAAAAAACCATCACACTTGCATAGATGCCTTTATTGCAACTGTTCTCATTGCATAATGAGATTGCTTTGTGCTCTAGAAGTGTTCAATAATAGATAGTGTGTGAGTGTGCTCCATGGAAGATAGGCTGCCTTGACAGGCAAAGTGTATTACCAGTCAGAGCAGCCCTTCTGTGTAGCCTTGCTTCTGCAAAGGACAGAGTAAAGAAACAAGCCTCTGTCTCCTTTGCTGTCCTGTAATTTCAATAAAAAGACTGTGGCAGGCTCATCATTTCAGGGAGCATGTGGAAGGGAGCTGTGCATTCCCAGCAGCAACAATTCTCTGGGTACCAGATCCCTGACTACAGAAAGCAGCTCTAAATAACCTCTTTAATCCCTTTTCTGCCAGGACCTCCCAATGAATCATGGCTTCTGTTGAATCTTGTTGCTGGGGCAGGTGGAGCCTGAAGAACTGAGTGGAAGTATATTTTGCAGGGTTGGTGTTCTGAGATCCACTGGAGATGCAGTTCTGAGACTGCCTGAAGGTGGGAGGCCCAACATGAAATTTCAGAGCTTACTCTTTCTCCAGTAAGAGAATACTGTAAGGAAAGTTCCTTAATTGTTCATTTGTTCTTGTGATTCTTGGTTGAGCACCCCGGAGCACATGAAGAAGCCTCTCCTGTCCTGGGCTGGCAGAGTTTGGGCTGTAGAAAATGGAAGTACAGTAACCATCCTGCTCTCTGATAGCTCTCACTTGTATTTGAGCTTATCAGCATCATTTCTTCCAAGCCAAAGAGAAAATACTAAAACTGTGATTAATATCGCAATGTCACAATTTCTTAACTGTGTAGAACAAAGAGTTGGTGGCTGACCAACTGAGCTCTGCCTTTGCTCTGGAGCTTGCAGGCAACAAATTTCTCTGGTCAGAAAGAATTAAGCTATGCATGCCTTCATAGGTAACTAAAAAAAAAAGTCAAACAGCTGTATCTTCTAAATATGTCTGAAAGGATCCCTTGCTTTTGTGTATAAACAGATTTAGTATTAATATTAGGAATTTGGACTTGAGCAACGTTGTTATCATATTGTGTGAATCACTCTTAGACAATGAAAGAAAGAGCCACATTCCCCAGTCCATGCTGTGGGGTTGTACTGACCCAGAGAGTGCCCTGTGAGCAGGCAGCCACAGGAAAACAGGGGCTAGAAGAGTTGGAGGTTGATATTAATTTAAACCTCAGCTTGTAAGGAACAAAAGAGCTGCTCAGGGAAGGAGGTTACTGAGCAGTTGACAGAGTATGAAGAGTATGACAATCACATGTACAGTGTCAGAGACACCTCTCAGTGCAGCCATGGGCTGGTGAGGCTCTGGCCATGGTGTGGCAGAGGGACCCCCTGGATCCATAAAGGAATTTATATCCTCCCTTTGCTGCCCATTACATGGAAGTGCCTTTTGTAATACAGCTGGCCCTTTGAGTTTTAGGACCAGAATCTCATTTTCTGTAATTTGTTGTTTGTGTGACTGCAGTTGAGTCCCGTTTGATTTCTGCCAGATAAAGATCTGGGTTTTGTGCCACTTTCATTTTGTTCTTGACTTAAAAAGTGACAGGTATCTGTGATAATTGTTGCTGAGCCTTTTTTCTTCATAGGTTTGTTACTGGAGAGCAGAAATATGTCTGCAGACTTGTGAGTGCACCTATAAATAGCAGGCTACTGTACATAAGATTGTTACTGTTGTCAACCTTGTGTTTTTATGACAAATCTTGTGATACTTTGTTTTTCCTAAAAAACACAGGTCTTGTATTTCATCAGGATCTCGGTTTTCAGTTAAAAAAAAAGTTTCCAGTTTGATGTTGGCACCAAATTGGAGAAAAACATGAAAATGTTTGCAGCTTCACCATGATGGCAGAAAAAACAAATGAATACAAGAGCCCCCAAATATAGTATTTTACTTTAAAAACAACAAACAAAAAATCCCAAACCACCAAGTAAATGAAAGACCTGTGGTTTTGAGGGACAGACTCTTAATGTCTGTGTTGTGGTCTTTTACTGTAACTGTAGAAATTACTTTTGTAATACTTTTTATAAAGTGGTGGTGTGTTTTTTTTATTGCAGATAAGCTTCTTGCAAAATCCTTATTGAAAAAGAAAAGATGTTGCATCTTTTGGAAACATTGATCACTTTATAAAACAAAGAGCTGCTAATAGTCCCTGAACAGATGCCTTTTTCCCTAGATCTAATTCTTGATCTGAGTCTGCATGATCCAAAGCAGAAGGGCTGGAGGCTGACAGTAAATCTCCTGAAATATCAAGCTGTTGTGGGGGAAAATGCCAGTCTTGCTTCTTCCCTCTTTGCTCAGTGTATGCTGAGTTACCCCTGCTTTTTATCAAGGTAAATGTTTAAGGAAAAGTTTGTTCTATTTTCATTTTTAGACCTTGGATTTCACTTTTTGAAGACTTTCTCATGATATAACCCTCCTTTAGCCCCCAGTTTGACTCAGAGCAAACCAGTGCATGTGCGTTGCGCTTTTACTGGAGAAGTCGCAAGTCATCACCTCCTTGAAGTGCTCAGGCTGAATCTCTGTGGGTCTGGGCAAGGGATTCCAGATAGGACTGCAAGCTGAACTGGAGCTCTCCTCCTCTCACTAGCTCCTGTGAATTGACCATTCTTCTCTTCACACAGAGAAAGATTAAATGTTTAAGTCTTGCATAACATAATTATTCAGCGCCCCAACAAAAGGGAGAGAAATGGCAAGTTGTTGTGTTTGATATTTCAGATGTGAAAATCAATTTGAAATTATTCCAGATCAGATTTAATCATCCTGAATAAGTAATGAAAGGGTAAAAACAACCAATGAAGAAGCTTTTCACTCTGCTTTTGCTGACAATAAATGCTGTTGTAGATGAAGCAGGGCTGAAGAGAGAAGGATGATTACTGGATAAATGGGCAAACTACACTTTTGAGAGGTGTGCAACCAGAGGTAAGATTATAGAAGAGAAAATAAGAATTTGTTAAGTTCAAAGGCCTTTTTGCCACAAGAAACATTATTTTGGAAATGTTGATGGAGTTGTTACGGAGGAGGTTAGCAGAACTAATGATTTCCTGATACTTAAGAAATTGAAATTTTGCAACATTTGTTAATTTTGAAATCAAAATATATTTTCCATGACTTTGAGCTATGTTGGTTTTATGTTGTTATGCTCTAAAAAGCTTCTTTTTGGAATTACAGCAAAGTTTATTTTCTATCCTTTTTACTCCACGGATTTAACCAAATTTTAGGAATTATAGGTATATTTTCAAGGCAAAGATGAGGGCTTCCTCTCATGTGCCATATTTCCTTTCTTGCTGCTGCTGTATCAGACTTCTTGGTGATGAAACTCATTACTGATTTACAGTGACACTCCCAAAGAGCATTCTACTTTTCTCTTGAGATATAAAAATAGGGGGGAACATCCCTGGAACTCACCAAGTCAGTAAAAATTTTATTTTCTCATTCTGCCCTGGCCAAATGCCTTTCTGAACACGACAAATTTTGCTGTACGATGTTTAAGAAACGAAACGTGTGCTTGGGGGAAGTGAAGTGCGTGATTTGTGAATCGTGTGGCAGTGGAGGAGCTGGTGGCAGAACGTGGAGTGTTTTTTCTGTGCTGATTGCTCAGGGATGTATTATATTATCTAATCAGAAGTCATTACCGGTCTGTGCAGCATTAATTCATGCAGTTTTCCATACATTCCCTCCGTTGGGTCCCTCAGGGCACAGTGGTTCTCTAA
>JAHLSL010013672.1:1319075-1349760 GCA_025920805.1 Petroica traversi | reverse complement strand
CCATACATTCCCTCCGTTGGGTCCCTCAGGGCACAGTGGTTCTCTAATGGATCACATTCCTGAGATCAGCTGATAGGGCTGCATCCCTGCCCTCGCCCACACAGATGAGCTGCAAAGTGAGCAAACATTGAACTACCCAGGGAAGAAGTCCCAAACTGATTTTCTACACTCACATTGCAGCTAAAGAAACAGCCTTGGGTTTTCTTTGTTTGTTTAAAAGAAAATAAAAATAAATTATCCGGGTGTTGTAGAAGACACACCTGGAGTCAGCAGGTTTCATAGATGATGGTTTCCTCATGATGGATGTTCTTCCAGCACACCCATATTAGTCAGTAGTGGAAAGACCTGATTTTACAAAATTAGGATTTCTGTGCTGGGATCTGTGATGGCTTCAGGTGGGCCTGAAGTGTGAAGTGTGCTGCCACTGAGCACTCACCCTAAACTCAGTTGTGCTATGGAATGTTTGCCAGGCAGAGGTATTGGAGTTCTGGGACAGTGCAAACAGAAGGAGCATGAGGGTTGCTGCTAAGAAAATATGGGAGTTCAGAGGTGGGGCTGATTTTATTGATGTGTATAAAAAGAAAGAAATAAGTTAATAATTCCTCTTTTTAAGAAGGATGTTTTGAGTACTGAGAAAATGGTTCTTCACAGCTGTAAGATGCATTTAAAGCGCCCAGCGGAAGCACTGATCTATATTCATGTAAATGTGTTTTGATGTCCTCTTAAAAGTTTAAATGAAACACCCACATCCAGGAAGCTGCTTCTCTCATGTGGGAGCACAATTGCAATTCTTCGTTAAATGTACTGATAGGACATCTTTTCCACTTCAGAAGCACTGAACTTTGGCAATTTATGTTTATTTGAAATGAAAGAGTGAGCTAACAACTTGACACTACTTCTAAATAAGAGGAGACCTTGGTTACAAATTCATCTTAAACTTACTTAATTTTTGATGAATTGCTCATTCCTATTGCAGATGATTAGCAGCACTCTCTGTTCTGTAAAGACAGATTTTCCTTTTACCACAGCACAGCAACTTTTACCTCCCATATCCAGAGGAAAATGTTGCAGAAGATAGAACAACAAAAATGTGGGTATTTTCTCAGATAGTGTAAACTTGTGTGATTTTCTTGTCTTGGTAGCTAACATTAGTTAGCCAGTGTTGTAGCTCTTGTAGATCAAGGAAGTTTAAGTATTTATTCTGGTTGAGGGTCTTTGGGTGCAGATTGGGATCTTGAGCAGCTTGTAGAATTTCAGTGTAGGGAAAAGCTGTATATTAAACCTTACAGGAAAGTCAAAGGCAAACCCCTTTTTTAATGAGTCCCTTTATTTAGTTCCATGTAGGTATCAGTGCTTCTATTTGAAATAGAACCAGGTTTCTGGTTCTGAAATACACATTTGTATAACGTTTTCTGTGTTACATTTTAGGGGAAAAAATGAGATTGGGACCCTTGCAGAGTAAGCTTTTTCATGAGTGAAGCTCAGAACAAAATCTACAGCACTCTGATGTATTACCTTGGGAAAATACTGCCTCTGTAGCTTTTATCTAATGCTCAACTAGGCTTTACATGTAGGTCTGTTGGATTATTGCCCCTTGGAGCAGATAAGTGAATGCAATGATCTCACTCTGTTATGATAATTTCTCTTTGGGGACTCTGACCTTCTTCACATTTCAGTGACATCGTCCTTTTTGCAGACTGTAAATCAGTGATGTTGACTCCTGACCTTGCTAATAAAACCTGCAGAAATACAGTATAGAATAACAGAATGCTTAAATTAATATTGTGAGATGTGTAACTAACTTTTAGCTGCTCAAAACTACTTTTTAAAGGTAGTAAACTTGGATAATTATAGGTAAACTTGAATATAACCTTGGATAATAATTTTTTGTTCCTAACATGTCTGTTATATGCCAACTCCTATAGTATGCACATGTACATCTACCTCAGATGTTACTTCAGTGTTTTCTTTTAATTGTCATCTAAAAACCTTTATTAATTAGCGTGAAACACAACAGCAAAAGGAAACACTTTTCCAGTGACCAACTTTTAAATTGCAGAAACACTGCAAAAAAATAGACATATCACTTTAGCCACAGCAAAATGGCCTTTATTCATAAGAAAGACCGATTTTGCATGAGCCAACAAAGACAATTTTCTCATTTAACACAGCAGGGTTTTAGTGGATGCAGAATTGCTTGCTTGCAAATGGTTCTTTCAAAATACTTCTGAATGGTGCCTATCAGTTTCTCTAGTAAATACCTTCATGTTGGCATCCAGGGTGTTGCAAAGAGTCTGAAGAATTGAATATTCTTGCCACGGTTTATTACTGGATTGAAGCAGGGAAAGCCTCTTTTCTTTGTCAGTCCTTCCATGTGTTGACTTTTGTGCATTTTACCTTTTGAGCAGTACAGGTTTTCTGTGTTACTGGTATTAATTTCTAATGCCTAATTAATGCCTCATATAGTGACATTAAAATAACCAAATCAGAGCAGTGTTTTCACATGATTTGTGTGTCTGAGAGCAATTTGTGTTCAGTTACTTTCACTATTTCTCCTGCATGTTTGGACAGTTTTGTGTTATGTTTATGTGGCTTTTCACATGCAAGAGGAAAACAGTTCCTAAGAAGATAGGATTGCAAAATACACACACTGGATAGTTTGGGAACTAGTTGGAAGTATGCAGAAATTATTTTTTACTGGTTTTTATTTTATTTTAGGCTGGCATGTGTCCTTTTTGGCTTGTTAATGTGGTCTGTGTCCTATCCTAAACTAAAGAGCAAATGGACAAAAATTGAAGCTGCTTGGCAGAGGCTGCCAATATGTACAGTGATGTGCAAATAAAATTTCTTTGAAGCTCCTATCTCTGGGATGCGGTTGCACAGGAAAAGCATAATTTCACAAGCCCTGCACTTGCAATTGCTAATCACAATTTTAATAACCACATCTCCCCTTTGAGTCATGTGTCAACTCCAGGACCCCAGTGATACCATGCATGCTTTTAAAAACTTGACTGGAGTAGTGAAATCCCAGTGAAAGAGATCAGGTTTGGTCCCTTCCCCTATTTTCCTCTTTTTCTATTCTCCTTTATTCCTTGTTTTCTTGGGAAGCTCCATAGCTGTAGAATATAAGTCAAAAGACCAGCAAGATTGCATGTGCCAGTGTGCCCTGGATTGATTTCTTTTCAGTACTCTCCTCAAGCTAAAACTAACCTGAAATCACCATTCTACCATTTGTATTTTTATATCGGTTTTTTTTCTTTGTTGTTCCTGTTCTGTGGGACATATTTGCCACTTTTAACTTCTTTTAATGTTTTGAAGGAAATACTGATCACAGCCTATCTATGTCTAGAAAGACTGAAAGATGCAGTGATTTTTTTTCCTCATAAGTCCAGACATTTCCATTCAGAATTACAATTCACCCCATAGATACATTTAAAATTATCTGGGAAGTTTGTCTTTCTTTTCTTTGTGTTCAGAATTACATGCTGTAGACAGTGACTTCAGGGCCTCTTAGAGCTGCAATCGGAAGGCAAATGGGAGATAAATATTCTGAAAAAGGAACCAGACTGGAGTCTGTAGTGTTCTTTATGTATTTTCCAGCTGGTTTTGCTTTTAACGTTCAGTATTCCTCATGGGACACTGATGCAAATCTGCATTCACTTCCCCCCCCCCTTTGTGTATAACGCACAAGGCCCTAAAGTAAAGCAATGATTTGCAATATTAGGAAATGTGGCTCGGTGTCCCTGTCCCCAGTGTGAACGTGCACATTTAAATATGAATGAAATTGGGCCAGAACCCCCTTGAAGCCTGGAGTTGATGCACAGACTGCCTGTTCTTTCTGGTTTAAGTACTGTACTTTTTTTTTTTTCCCTTTGCTGAACAACAGCTACCATATGGGCTGAGCTTCAGCCAGTCAACTGCTAAATTGCAAACACTCTTTTGACTGTAAATTGAATGGAAAAGGATGTCAGTTATTGCTTTCCTCCCGTGGCCACACCACAAGAGCACCTGCAGTAAAAAACTGACATTCATGCTCTGAAAGGCACCACGTGCTGCTATTGCGAACTGAGCAGGATCTAACCTTGGCTTTGCTTACCCCACTCCTGTTGCAGCGAGGAGATGGCAGAGATAAGAGCCTCACTTCTGAATGTGGATTCACTCAGAGACACGTCCCAGCACTTATCCACCCTATTTTGCTTCCACTAAAGGAAGTAAAAATCTACTTAGGAAGATGGCTATCTGTGCTATCCTTCAGAGAAGAGACTTTAGCTCAGGCATGTGTTTACCATACTGATTGAGAAGTTTGTTATGAAAATCTAACTGCTCTGTCTCTGAAAGCTCCTCACTGTGACCAGTTCAGCTCACTCACAGGATTACCTGGTCTCCAGCCTGAGTGCCAGAACAAAACTGCTTTGGTTTCCCACCTGAGCAGAGGTAGCCTAGAACACCATCCCTCTGTGCCCAGGGCACACTGGAACGATAAACAGCACAAATGTGTGCAAGGAGAATTTGAGCAGGGAGAAACTGCTGATGTGTGGAGCACTGAACTGGGCAGTCCATGACAAGAGACAGCTGCTGGGCCTGAGAGGTTCCTGTGTCGGGACATGTGTCCTGACATGAAATGTGGCAGCTGAGCTGGGAGCAGGCAGTGAGCGAGGCTGCAGCTGCTGCTGGCAAGGGCCTGCCAGCCCTGGGGACCCAGAAGGGCCAGGGAAAGTCCATCATCTGCTGTGTCCATTAACTCTTCCCTTCCTAGACAGGTAAATGTCATTTCTGAACCAGCTGTGGTTATTCACTCCATGAGTTAAAATTATTGGGAAGAATGGGTGGTTTAATAATCAGGGTATTTTCTTTTATCTGCTGGAGCCTACAGCTGCATAACTGGTTAAAGAATTAGTGTTTCTGTTGAGTTTCCCAGTGAATTGCTAGATGAATTATGTATGTCTTTAGCTTTTGTTCAGAGAATCCTTAAAGTTCAGCACCTACAAACAAACCCCACTCTCAAGTCACTAAGGGTAGTCATTAGATCAAGGCTCAGTGTACTGAAAAAAGTATTACAGTGCTAAAGAATTTATGGGGTAACCAAATGACATTCACAATGTCAATTTACAATTACTGGTTATGACTTAAAATTGCACTTTTGGAGGTTGGAGGCCTTGAGCATTTCTGCCAATGCTAAAACCCACAATGCTTGAGCTCAACCAAATAATTCGAACATTAAGCTAGCTTTGTGATTCTGGTAATTATTTGGCAGCATATAACATCAAAGAGGTCATATATTTTTATATACCCTAATGTGTAGTTGCCCTTCTCCCCAGAAGTAAGTGGGTGAAAGAAGCTACTGCTGTTTGAATAATCTCAAAACCAAGATGCTGATGTTCAAAAATTATTTTTAGGAAATGCTTCTTTTCAGATAGTAGATGACACCTTATATAATGAATACCATCAGATGGTTCATCCTTAATTTCTCTCCTAGCTCTGGGCCACCTTTTAGCATTCATGCAAATTATGACTACTTTAACATTATAATATGTTTATTAAGCTTAAATTAAATGTCATTTATGCTTTTTTTGGGAAATCCATTGGTGCCCTTGTTTCCTACCATCTGTGCAGTGCTGAAAATTAACAGCCCACATTTCCATTACCTGTAATATTTATGAATGTTTAGCCTTCACTCTTTCTTTGTTTCCGATGAGAATAATTTTGTAGATAAATCAGGCATATGTATAATATTTGTTAATTTTTAATAAAACCTGTAGGGTTTTTTTGGGTGCTTCAAAAAAGGTTTGGGAAGATGGTGTAGCATAGCTGGCAACTGGAAATCTTGTAGGTGTTTCACAGTCAAAGTTGCACCTTGTCTCTTGCCTTGATAAGCTTGTTTATCACAACTTTCCTAGATTCTTAAAAAATAAATATGGGATGTCTTCTAGGAAAGAAGTCCAGGTTTGGGAGAGGTACATGAATTTTAAGCAGCACATCTATTGCTAGCTTTTCAGAGTTTCCTTCCTGACAGTCTCCCCATGGATAGCTCCAAAATGCCTTGACTGACAACATTCCACCTGATTTTTATTTTGTTTTTTTTGGCTTTCCATTTCTGAGTGGAAACTCTTGGTGGATTATTGCAAAGTTGTCTTCAGGGTTCACATACGTGATAAACACCATGAAGGAGAAAGGGGATTAAGTGGCTGGACATCAGAGCAGGGAACACTGGGGAAAAGAGGGACAGGATTGTGCAGAGGCAAATGAGGACAGGAGAGTGTGAAAAAATGTCAGTGTGGATAAAATGCACTGTCCCCATGTCTGCTGTCCTCTGTCACCTGCAGTCCTGGGCTTGTACCCAGAGAATCAGGGACTGGTTGGGGCTGGAAGGGACCTCTGGGTGTGACCTTGTCCACTCCCCTGTTCAGACAGGTCACCTGGAGCAGGCTGCCCATGGCAGGACCATCCTCAGTCAGGTTTTGAATCCCTGCAAGGGAGTCTCCAAAGCAGCTCCTTGCATTTACATTTGTGCCCTTGCCAGATAGGCCAGAAGCTTTCAGAAGGGAGATTTCTCTAGAGAGGCTTTGTAAGACCCATTGAACCACAGAAAGTCCTGGATGCCTGTCTCAACTGAGGGATGGAAGGGGGCAGAATTCCTCAATGAACATGAGAAAAGATGCATGTAGAGAGGAAAGTGAGAAAAGCAGGTATAAATGTGAATGTCTGTTAGGTCTGCTCAGCAAAGAATTTCTCCTGTTAACAAGAATTCTCAGACCTTGGAAAGTCTCTGAAACATGCAGTTGAATTCAGGAATTCCTGTATCTGCTGGACTCAGAGGTGGGAAGTGTGATATTTGTTTCTTAAATACTCTAGAAACAATATTAGGAGAGATGACAACCATTCATATTCACTGTCTTTTGATAGGGTCAGTGTGAGCTTATTCTGATTTTGCTTTTGCTGAGAAGTATTTTGGAGTTCTCACGATTTGGTTTTTATGTGTCATGTGTGGCCATTACTTACCTTGAGTCAAGCAGCTGCTTTTATATCCTGTTTTTCTGTCTCTTGCTAGCTCTGTGCCTGTTATGGGGCATCTTGCTGCAATCCTTCTGCTTTGGATGTGCCCGTTATGTAAACAGAGAGTGGGGATAGATGTAGCATCCTCTGGACTGAAAGTGGTGCTGGCAGCAGAGAAAGAGTTGGGCTGAAGTAACTTTCTTTCATTAGAATAAATATCTGAAAATAAAAAGTCTGAACTGCATCTAGAGGTAAGCTGTTTCTTTCAAAATCCAAAGTATGGATCCTTCTTCCCTCCGCAGAATTCAAGAAAACATGATTTGCCTTTGAAAATGATGGGTTGAGGGTTTTTTAAAGCAAATATTTTTAAATGGGTGGTTTCTTTGGTATGCTGAAAGAAAACAAATACATTCAAAAGGGCTGAGAATTTAACCCCAGGGAAGTGCTAAAGAAAATCCAGACAAATTCCTGTGCTGCCTCCAGGAGCCCTTGGAGTGGCAGGTTCAGCACCGTTTGCTCAATGGCACAGAGTCATCCCCAAACCTCCTTAGGCTTCTTCCAGGGCTGTTCTGTGGAGTGTAGCAGTGGTTCAAGCCCAGAGAGTTACATATCCCCTGAGGAATTTGTGGGGGCCTAGAAAGTGAGGCCCCTCTGAGGTAGAGTTAGGTTTAGCCTTGGAAAGGGAGTCGAACTCCCCCCTCCTGTCCTTCAGTTAACAATGGTATCTTGTGTCTCCCTCTCTCCTCCCTTACTCCTTCCCGATTAGGCCCTGACCCTCTGACCCTTCCCTGTTCCTCCCCTGTGCCGTTATGAGATAAGTTGAAACCCTCAGAATAAAAGTCTGAGATTTGGGCTCTCCGGGGTCTTTCACCCCTGAACCCAAGCAGAGCAGACCATGGTGTCTTGTGTCTGATTTGGGCTCCGGGCAAAGGAACACTCTCTCTCTCAGCAGCTCTCCGGCTTTTAGGACAGCGGCCACCATCCCAGGGAAGCCCGGCTTGTGGCGAGGGGAAAAGAAGTCCCCAGCTGAAATTGACTTAACAAAAAGGAAGCTCTCAGAACAAGCCGCCGAGCCGCCGGCCGTCCCTGTGGTCAGCTGTCCAGCCCTCAACACCGGCCACAGTGGAGCTGCCAGAGCAGAGTCTGACTGAGCTGAAAGTCAGAACAGCCAGATTGAGGCTCTGCTGCCACAGGAGGAGGGGAAAAGCCAAGCCTCCAACGAGTTACACCTACACCAGCAGTTCCCACAAGGCTTGCTTTTGCTTCTGCTTGCTCCCAGGGAGGCTTTTCCTGCCTTTCAGGTGGCAGCCCCTGAACATTTTTCCACTCTGGCCTCTCCAAAACACCCCCAGCTGCCCCAGGGAATTCTAGCGAGTGAGCAGCCTGCAGGGGCCCCTTGCCAGGCAAACTGGCATTCTCTGGCATTTTAACCAGATGTTACCTACATCTCCCTGCTCACAGAAGTAGGAGAAACACTAAACAGTTAATGAAATAATATGTATTTAGTCTCTGCTTTGTACTGTGTAACTCAGGAGTTGTCTTTAACTTAATGCTTTAAATAGGCTTATATAGCTTTTCTTACATAATAGAGATGTAGATTTGGAGAGAATAAAAGAGGTGGTTATGGTGGCATGGGAGGCTCTAAACTTCCATGTTTCCTATCGTGATATCATTGTTTCCTCAAGTCTCTTCCCTTTGTGTTAACAATATTTCTCCTGACTGCTGAGAAGAAAACTTTCCAAGGGCTCAAAGTTGGTTTTTTTTTCAGCAGCACCCAGAAGTCTGGCACCTTACCCTAACCTTGTAAGTCTGCAAAACTGGCCTGGAAATTAAATGGAAACAGGCTCTCTCTCTAGAGTCCAGCTCCCTCCTACTCCTTGGTCCAGAAACACTGTGAGAACAGACAGATTTTCAAGCAGTATCCTGGCACTTTCTTACCCGTTCCTGGCCAAAACCAGAAAGTGTTAAAAAAATTTATATATATATATATAGGAAGTGGGAGGGGAGGAAAGCACTGTATGTTTTTAAAACACAAATCTTATCTGAGTTTTGGGTCAGTTATTTTGTCTGACTGGTTCATCTACCCCCTCTCCTAATCCCAGTGTTTACTGCGGAGCTTTGTGGTTTCCTTCCTCTGGTCCCCTTGGTTATCTGCACTGGCACAGAGCCTGGGTTCTGCTTCCCTTCCTCCCTGCACACCTTCGTGTCCCCAGCCATTGGATCCTGCAAAGGCAAGTCTTGATTCTTCACACTTCATTTTTTGTGATTTGCAGCTACTCAGGGGCGCCCTTCACAGGCTGTTGTGCTCAGCCCTCAGTGCTTTGCTTCAGCTTGGCCTGTGGTTTTTGGTTTCCTCCCCTTTTTTTTGTTGTTTTTTTTTTTTTTTTAATGACTGCTCTGAAGTGCTTCAAGAGCTGCTGACAGCTCATGGAAAACTCAGCAAACATTCCACACAGGCCACTTACTTGCCTTTACCATCCTTTCCTATGCCACGTTAATTTTTACTGGGGATAGTTGAGAAACCAGGATTTTTAGGCTTTGGCTGTTCTGCTTGTGCTGCTTTCAGACAACATGCAGGTCTGGACCTACCTGCTCTCACTGCAGCAGAGGCCAGCTGGAACAGCATTTCTGCTGCATCCAGCCCAGCCTTTTAGTCCTGTGACTGCTTCCATTGGTTCCTCATGAGGAACTTGCTCTTCAATCAGCTGGACAAGCCAACTACTTCCAGCTCTCCCTGGTTCTCTTTCTCACCCCAGGTTATCTAGACAGCTAATCCCTCTCTTTAAGTTCAGCTGCTTCATTTTTATGGTACCCACCAGCTATTTGTTCCTTTTATCCCTTGTTTTGAGAGGTCTGGCAGCAAGGCTTCAGATGTTTCAACACTCAGATGGTTGAGGATTTTGCCTGGTGGGTAAGTAATGATTTTGTAGGGAGGTGAGGGGGCATCTTCTAACATGAGCATGGCTTAGTACTTGCCCATCTCCTCTACTTGCCAGTGCTGTACCACCTGTAGCTAGTGATAAGCACTTTACTCTAAGCCACAGTTAAAAGCACTTTGCAGCTCAAGAAAAAGGTGATCTGAAAAGTTGCCCCTGCCCTATCTCAGGCTGCCTTGTTTGACAAGCCAGGAGAGGGGGATTCTTTCCTTATTAAGGAATTTCAGAAACTCATCTTTAATTAGGAAGTTTTGCTGAGTTCTCTTTAGCTGCAGTTGTCACAAGCAGCTCAGTGCGGCCTCAGGCAGACAGGATGTGAACAACAGAGCCCACCTCTTTTCAAATCCTCCCAAATTCCCTGGGAGGCACTTTGCAAGAGCTTGCTCAGCATCTGTGTTGAGTAGGGTGAGGTCAGCAATCTCAAAGTTTGGAAAATCTTGCCCCTGATCTCTTGGAACCACAGCAGCTGCAGGTACTTGTGGAAGCTTGTTTTGGCCACACAGCTGTTAATCCCTTAGGTACCTTGCAGAGATGTCCCTTTATGTCACTTCCATGTTAACACAAAAATAGCCTGAAGCATAAGGAGCCAGTGTAAAGGTGCACTGGCAATGGTTTCAGAAGTCATTTTCAAAATGAGGAGTACTTGCTTTGAAAGCCAGTGGGTCCTTTAGATACCAAACTGAGACCCAGGTGGCTGCCTCTGCATTTCTTTCTACCTCACAATATCTTCTTCATGCACTGGATCTCTGCTCTTTAGGTCTTTACTGCAATGGTAGAATCTCCTCTATTCCCTCATTAATAACTGTGTTGGATTTTATTCTGAAAATGTTTTCTGTATGTGCTCTCATCTCTCAGATTTTATTCCAAAATAGTTTTAAGGATTGCAACCTCTGCAGGAGTTCCTACAAATCTTATGACTGGATCTCATGACAACATCCTCTTCAATGTTGTTGATTAATCTTTGTTCTCTTGAAGGTTAGGAAGTTTGCACAAATAAGAAAGCTCTCTCTATTACTCAATAACCAGCCCAATTTACATCCTGACACTTCAGTGGAAAATCTGACTGTTGTGGGCCAAAAGAATCTAACCGTGTTACCAAAGGCATTATGCAAGACTAAATGAAGTTTCATTTTCTTCAGACTATTCAGCTCTCTGCATAATTCACATAGTATTTTAATCATATTTTGAAGAGTCCTTACTTTCTGAAAGGTCAGAAGTAGCCTAAAAATAGTTACTATCATCTGATGGCTGCTTTGCTGGATATGAGACTTGATTCCCAGTAGACAAGATTTTCACGTTATAAGGCCAGAGTTATCCTGGCAGTAATTAGCATCCTTGTGGACAGGCTGATACAGAAATGCAAAGCTTCACTCTGAGCTCTTTGCTCTCAGAAAGCGCTATTTATATGGAAAGCTCTTTGGGGCAGGGACTGTCTCGTGTTATGAATGCTTCATACAACTGAATCTTGAATTGGTTGAGGCCTGAAGGCACAAATCTAATTCCAAGAATAGTATGATTGAATGGCTGTGGAGACTAAGCAACTTTCTCAGTTCTAGACATGACATCAGACCAAGATTGAGGTGGAAGTGGGAGAACTTGTACTGTGCAGGGTATCTGCTCTTTGGATGGGAACAGGACTTCATTCTCTGGGCTTATAAATGGGTCTCTGTTAGTGAGTACTCCCAGTTCACTTCAACTTTAAGATCTCTCTGAATACAGAAATTGCTCTTAAAATCTTGAAACAGTCTATTTCCTTTTTTAAAAAAATACCAGTGAGAGAAACCTTTTCCTTGCTTTGATTCTGCAGTGGATACTGTGGTTGCTGCTGGTTGTTGGTAGTGAGGATACATGCATTAACAAATGCCAGGCTTTAAGGTCACTGTAATCTTAGGATTAAGACATGAGAAGACACTAAGTGAGCCAGATCTGTTCACAGGAAATGAAGAACTTTTTTCTATACTTGTTTTGACTAAGAGAATGAAATCCAATCTTATATAACTCTTTGTTCCTTGATCAAGACATGTAGGAGAAATGAATTATAGACCTGGCAGGCAACCTTATAAACATTAATCTTAAAGAGTTGAATACCCAGATGTGAACTGGATCCAGAGAAGTGATAAGTATCTTCCTGCTTTAAAACTGAAGTGTGGTTATTTCTATTGGTGAAGATCTTACTGTTCCCCCATTACTGGGCAGAGTAGAGCATTAGTAATGAGGAGCTAAGGTAGCCACAAACTAGAGGGGTTTCTTGGGCTCCCTCCACCATCCTCCTCAGTCCTCTGCACAAATGCACCTCAGCATCTTATTATTTTAAACTCTTTGTTAATGTCCTCACAGGCTGGAAGTTGTAATCATGTTTCTGATATTTATTACCTTACCTCATCCTAAAGATGATGTTTACATCCCTTCCTCTTCCTTTGCACTCAGCTTCAAGTATGGTAGGAGGAAATCAGGAAACCCACCTAACGTTTTTAATCGTGGCCAGATGGGAAAATCAATGCCCTGGGCTCTGGCAGCTGACCTGTTTGGTTCAGAAATCTGGTCTGACAGTTCTGCTGCAAACACCCAGTGGGAAAGGCACCTTTCAGCAGAGCAAGCAGCTGTGCCTGCAAGCAGTGGGGGAAGAAAGGCAGAGACTGAGGCTGCACAGAGCCCTCTGCTCCACCAGCACAGCTGAACTGGGACTGCCACAGGTCTGCCTGGACCAGCATCTTGTTCTTGGTGGAGGACAACAGCTTTTATATATATATTATATATTTATATATATATAAGAGCTCCTGGAGTCTGGCAGAATTTTCCCATCTGCCCACGATTTCTATACATATAAATATATATTTAAAAAATTATCTATGTATATATATGTATATATATGTGTATATACATAGAGTAGTTTCCTAGCTCTTGTGTGTCCTTCGTATCTTCTGAGTAGAAGGAGGAAAGTGAGATGCTCTTGTCTTCTAGTCCAACTAAATCCTAAATGAGGACATACAACCAGAATGAGGTTTTTAGCTGTAGGTGAGTTGTTTATGCAATTTGGGTTGTTGCTGTGGGGAGCTGCCAGCACTGGTGGTGACACAGCTCTAACAGAGACATCACCAGCCAGCAGGAGTAGCTGTAGGGAGGTAATTTGACCATGTAGGGACAGATACTTGTTACTGAGAATGTCTCTCTAGTACACTGTGTACATCCTTGAAATAGAAACAAATAAGCTTGTGTCTGGATTTGGAAAAATAACGTGTGTGTGTGTGTTTATGGCAGGAAGTTTGGCCTGGCTCCATCCCCTGCTCACCTACTCATACAGCTTCTTGTACCTGTTCAGTGTCCCTTATTGCTGCCACAGCCTTCATTAGAACCAAGAGTGTGGACATTTTCTGCACTCTCACTCTGTAAAATGGGTCATGCTTCAAAATGCATTAGTGCCTGTGGGTTAATGAGCCTCCTCACTCCTTTCCAGCCGTGTTCTGCTTTGAAACGCATGCTTTTTAGCACTTTTGAAAAATATCTGCCTATACCTGTCTCTTGGCTCCCCTCCATTCTCAGGCAGATCACAGTACTTTAACAGAGCTGAAATAGCAGCACATTGGGCATAAAATTGGGTTTAATGCTGTGTTTGCTTCCGTGTTTGGTTGTGACCTCTTCTAGTCTGGATGAGCCCGCAGTGAGAATGGAGTTTAATAATAAAGTGAAATTACAGAAAGATTGAGAAGATGCCACTGTAGGTCATTTTTGTGCTACGCTTTCATCTGGGCAGGACTGAATATAACTTTGATTCCTATTCCTGACAGCCTGTTTGACATTTATGTCTCCTGCAGCACTTAGACTGGTCTGTACTCACACATTTGTGCAATAGCTGCTGCTCAGTTTAAAAGGAAAGGAAAGAATAGATAGGAGTCCTTGATACACATCTAAGCAAACCTTCCTCTCGCAGGCAAACCTCCCTGGCACAGGTCACTAGTCCGCACTCAGTGCTGGGTTTTGTACATGAGCAGCATTTAAAATTTACACAGCTTTTCATATGTCCTGAGCTAGCCAGTTTTCAATGGCATTCATGCCTGCTCCTTCTCTTTGCTATGCAGTGATTAACCCTTGTGCCAGAGTCTCACAGTGCTACCTGTGCCAGTGCTGCTGGGAGTAGATCTACTGACACATTTCCCAGGGCAAGAAGTCAGCCACACACTCAGCTGTTTACTTTTTCCTTATTGTTATTGTTTTAATTGACATAAGTGAGGCACACAAATATTTTTTCTCTAGTTTTTTTTTTTTTCATGGGATTTGTCATGGTTTAGGGTACAGGGAGAAGTTTTTTTTCCCCTCTGCTCTACTACCATGTATGATGGTATGGTGCTTGGTATGTTCCATTTCTCCTGGAATCATCCAACTAATGGGAACTACCAGCACCTCTCTGGGCACTGGTGCCAGCTGGTAGTATTTGAGCATATTTATCTTCATTTGATGCCACTTTCATCCTGCCCATCCTGTGGTTTTTGCTTGTTCCCTTGTGAGAAAGAGCCATTCCATAATCTTTGAAGTTCTGCTGTTGCCATTGCTTGGCAGTATAAGGAGTTAGAAGGGCCTGTAGAAGAGACTGTCAGATGAGTTAAGCTAATGATTCCCTAGTAATGATCCCTAGCAATCTTGACTCGGTTTGGCAGTGGAAGCAATTTAAGGAGTGAACTGCTTATTAAAATGACCTTTACTGCATGTGTCTGTACTCAGTAATTGATACAGATTAGCCAGGAGTTAGTGTAGCATTTTATAATGGATTAATCCTGGAAAGCTGATTTTTTTTTTTCTCAGGGACAGCTCAGAACAAGCGTGTGGTTGCTGCAGGCTTCTGTGTTCTCTGTCCTCTGCAACATCCCCTTAGCCCCACTCCTTAAGGGATCAACACATACAAAATGTCCAGGAGACATGCACTGTGCAATTGGAATGGCATAACTGTTTTAAGGGCAAAACAGCCGTGTTGTTTAGAATAAATGGCACATTTCATTTTATTCTATATTACATGTGTAAGCACACCAAGTCAGGCACACACACGTTGTCCAAGGAGCAGCAGCAGCTCTCTGTGTGAGACTATTCCATTTATGAGCGTTGATGTTCCTAGGAGTGCATGCATGTACCAGCAGAGGGCACGCAGACTTCATTAAATGGGGACACGGGCTAATTAATAAATCTCAGAAGCAGGTAGGAATCTACCTGCATCCTTGTCATTCCCAGACAAAGTGCTCATTCAGCTGTGCAGAAACTGCCTGTTCCAGCAGACTCACGTTATCTGGAACAGGCAGGAAGTGAGGGGGCATCAAGCATATGTTTGGAATTACATAATCCGTAGTCAAACTGTGATCATGCTTCATGTTCATGCTTAGTCAGACTGTGGCAGTGATTAGGGTTGACTAAACAGTTACTGTAGCTCCCATTTTTTCCATTGTGTGGCATCTGCTAGCTCTGTTCATCATTAAAGTCTCAATCCAGGCAAGTGACATGGAGTGTGGATCAGCCCATAATGAACTAGAGAAAATCAGAGAGGGAGAGTCAGCAGTTTTTATAATATATTAGCACAGGATTATTGGGAAATGTGAACTTAAAAGGAAGGCTATCTGCATTTTAGAAATTGAATCAAAGCTAAACTCTACAGTAGGCTCCTCTGTTCTATCCTGCCTTTGCACTTGCAGTACATTCATAATCTTCAAAGGAGAAAATGAATTGGTGAAATAGGCTGTTTTATGATAATATCCCATATGTTATCAGAGTCATGCAGGCAGAATCACACTAATGAAGAGAAATTGCAGTTTATGTAGGGCTTGCAGGCCTCGCTGAGGCAGATTAACAGTGGAGAGGGTAAGAGGCAGCACAGTGCCTTGGCAGGCTGCCTGAGAGCTAATCAATGCAGATGGAGTCAAAGGGACTGCCAGGCTGATTCCCAACAGTTTCATCTCGGAGCAGAAATGACTGTATCCATCAGTGCTCCTTGATAAGACAGCCTTTAAGTTTGTGGTAAGAATGAACCCATTTGGGGAGGCAGAGGCTGAGCAATACTAAAAGTGATGACTCCACATGCAGTGCAGGGAAGAGGTGGGTGTTTAATTTTAGTTGCTGACCTGATTTCATGCTGAATGACAAGTATCTATAGGAATCCTCAAAGGCCAATCGGTTGCTATGCTAGTGAAGCTTTTGGAGAAATCCATTTAATTTTATTCAAGTGATGCCTTTAAGGAAGCAATTATGATTTTAGCTCTCAGAAGTTCGGACTCCTTCAGGTTGATTTCTACTATTGCTAAGCTGAACTTCTTTCATGTTTCATGTTGCTGAAATGGAAGTCTCAGTTGTTTATTTAACATTGCACATGCTAATGTTCTGAAATATCCCAATTTTCCTCTGCTGTTCAACTTTTTCACTAATATGAGAGCAAACTTGGTGCAGAATCAAAACAATTGATGTCCTTTTGCCATTTGCATGCACATCCTGAAGTGAGGCTTAGAAAATAAAGGAAAAACAAGGCCTTAAAATCAAGAAACTCCTTTGCAGAGTGTTCTTTGTGCCTTTGTGCTTGAGGAAAGTGTACTTGTGGTGACCCAAGAGAGGGCTTTTTTTCAAGAGGAAGGCTGGCAAAGAACTCAGTCCACATATCAACAAGTCCCTTGTCATAGAAGACACTCATGAAAAAAATATGAAAGTTGGGCCCACACATGGGGCAGATGCTTCACTTTTCACTGATAGAATGATAGAATCCTGGCCACCAGGAACATTAGTCACTTGAAGTCCTTCCCTTGGGGTAGTGTGTTTCTGATCAAAAATGAAGGCTGCATTCAGCCATGAGCTTAGACTCAAATTGTTCAGTATTATTGAATGTTTAAATATTAAGTAGTAGAACTTTTAATACTGTTAATAACATGGTAGGAGCTCAGTTGTTATGTTCATGCTCTCTTCTGGTGCTGTTACTGGCTTATGTGAATAGGGTATGGACCCAGGTTTGGTTCATGCCCATCTTTCCACAGTCATATTGATTGACTTGAAAGTTCCTATTTGAAGATCACTTTGCATTATTCCCTCCCCAGTTTTTGACTTCAGTAAAAAATGGCTGGACCCAAATGCCAGGCTTTGTGGATGGGATTTGTTTGTTTTCTGTGGCTAGTTGCTGACTGGAACCTCATCTGCATGTTTGTATTGGCTTTTTATTTTCACTTGTCTCTGAATGTGTCCAGTGATTAGTTTGGTGACAGATGGCTTTTCCCTTGAATAAGATACAGTGACTAGATGTTCTGAATGTCCCAGAAGGGCTCTGGTATTTGTCCTCAGGACAATGAAAAACACCCTGGCATTTTCTGCCTTCTCTGAATTTGTCTTTCATTTGTGTATTGTATAGATTCCTCTAAGGATACAGAAAGAAAAATGTTAAAATGTGGTTGACAGGCAAAGTCACAGGTCAAAAAAGCCTGTTCCTCAGTATAAAGAAAAGGATTTTCCTGTAATTTCTGTATATTGCAGTTCACACTTCCTTGCTTCAGTGAATAAATATGGAGTTTGCCACTTTTTGAGGTAACACAGCAAAAAGAAGGATAGGTTTGGTTCCACTTACTTTGTTCTGAGTTCACATCCCTTGCACCCATGCAAGGGTTTGAGGCTCTGAGGTTGCACAAACAATACAGGCAGTGCAGTGGGAAGACATCAGAATTTTCACATGGATATAGTGGGAGCTGTGGGACATTTCCTTGGTGATGTGCAGGGACAAAAGAATTTAATCCAACTTTGTCTCCAGTTTGAGACTGGAGATGCAGGGTTGGTATCTAAGGGAGGGAGGAGCCCTCTCCCTGTTGTCTCTATGTTGCCCAGTCTTGAAATGGAACTGCTGAAATGCAATCACTGAAACACCCTGGAAGCAGGCATCCTGTGATGCTGGGACTAGTCCCTTTTCCAAAGGGAAAAGAATCTCAAAATTATAATACTTTTATATAATCTCTTGATCACAGCTTTCATGAAACAAAAGCCTCCCAAGAGAATTATTTCTTCAGAGATGAAAAAGCCTCATCTGAGCAATGTACTTGCTGAACTCCTGTGTTGCTGCAGCTGGGTGCTAGGGACAAACTCACCCTTTTCCCCACAACAGGGAAGTGCAGAAATCTACAAATCCACCCTCTGCTTTTTCTTTTTCCCTGCACCAAATTCTTCAGTTCTGTAGCATCTGAGTCAACTTGCAAAAATGACTCACGAGCTCATTCCAGCCTTCTGAATTGGGAGCCCAATTAAAATACTACTTGCAATGCACATATTGAAGAGAATGAAAAGTGTCTGTTCTGAGTGTCAGGCATTAGCACAGCATATCTGAAGGCCTGTCTTGAGCTAGTCTGATACTTGCCAGCAGGAAACCTGGTCTATAATTCAGATTCAACTAACAGAAAAAAATATTTTGAAAATCAACTCAATTCAACAGGTTAAAAAAAAATCCAACTGAACTATAAATTGTATTAATTATAAATGTATAAAAGTTTGTTAATTTTGAAATATTGATTTATTTATATAAATGCAATGCCATTCTTGGATAGAATGGGTTATTTATATTACACTGAAAAGGTGGTTTTCCTACAGGGCTGCAACAGCTGGCAATGATCTTCCCCTGTTGCTGTTTTGACTTTCGAGTAGACATTGTCTGGGGTTTAACTTGGTGTTATGTGGGCAGGTGCCCTTAGAACTGCAGGGACAATGCTTCTCAATCTCTGTCTTTGGCCTTCAGGGAGCTTTTACATCAGTGCCAGCCAATCTTTCTGACATTGCCACCCACATACCAAAATCCTCTTTGGAAGCTGATCTCATGCAAGAAATGACAGCAGCAGGACTGAGATTGAGTGCACAGCAGGTCAGAGCGTGACTCAGTGGTGTCAGGCCTGGCTTTTCTGGCACATTTTCTTTTGGTGAGGTGAGGTGAGGGCTTAGTCAGGCTGCAGGTCCTGTTGACATAGTCACAGCATCAACTTTATATTCTGGATGATGTCCAAAATTAGGCATCATCCACAGCAGCACCACCTCAGCAATCAGGCATAGTCTCCACTGAGAGCTTGGAGGTGAAAAACATGTCAGCTCAGGCAGGGTGATGTGTGTGGTGTTCACACAAGGGCCTTTAACTAACACTTCTTTCTGGCATATAAATCACAGCACTTTTACCTCCAGCATGTTCCTGTGGCAGTACTGTGAACCTTAGGGCAAGAAGGTGAGAACTGCAGCAAAAGGCAAGGAATCACCTGAGGAAAAGATGTTTCAGAGTGTCATCTTTCCTTCATGTTAACTCCTCAGTCCAGCCATGGTCCTCCTTTTCCCAGGCTTCTGTGAGATTGGAGCAGAAGAGTGGTTGCATCCAGGAGCAGCACTTGCCCCAGTTTTCCTCCCTGGTCCCACTGTTATAATTTATGCCCCATTTCCAGGGCAGTGGGAGTGAAATGGGAAGGTCTGTAAGCCTGGTGGGACCATGTTATCAGCTTATGAATGAGCCAAAAACCCCCCATCTTACATACTGACAAAAACAACCACCTTAAATGGAAAGTGTTTCACTAAACAGCCATTCTGGTTTAAGTTCTTATTGAAAAGAAGACAATAACTAGTCCCACGCTGTGGGAACTGCATCCACAGGAATATATTTTTCTTCAAGTCTAGTAATTGTAAAGATGATGAATGATCTTTGTTCTAGCAAAGTTCATGCAAATGAAATGTACACATATTGTTGCCACTTATCAGTATGTAAATAACACATATGAATAATTGCCAGTAGGTGGTAGTGTGTGTTTTTCAGATAAGTTTGTGACTTAGTATGGCAAGTACTTCATGTTTGAGGTGATTTAGAAAGATCCTGTCATCTTTAATGTATGATCTCAAACCATCATTGCTTTGAATTCAGTCCCTGGTTTCCCTGATTTGATAGTTTTGTTTCACAAACATCAGCCCATCTCAGAGAGACATATTTTGATTTTCCTTTTCACGCTTATGGACAAACCTAACTGGAAACATTTTGAAAAGTGCCAATTAGTGTGAGCCTGGAGAATTCAAATGCATGTCTTCATTGGAATTATTGGATTGCTCCCTAGTGTTTCATTTTAGAAGAAGAGCTTTTGATAAATAAATGCATTATTTTAATGATTTATAAACTTAGAATTGCTCTGTCATAGAAGGTGTCTTGAGAATTCCTGAAAGAGCTCACTGGAAAAGGAGTAATTCAGTTACTGGACATCAGATTCTCTTCAGTGCTTTGTAGGGAAAGGAAAGAAGTGACCATTTGGAAAAGATGAGGGGTTTTGTTAGAATCCATCACTTCCTTGGCTCGTGTGATATTCCTTGCTGAGGGTAATTTATACCAAATCAATGCTGTTCCCCCAGTTCCTCACACAGAAAGAGATGCCCATGCTCCCTCCTGTGAGTGTGGGCCTGGGTTGACACTCATCCTTCCCCAGGTGAAGACCAGACTACTCCTGCAGCCTGTCTGGTCTCTCTTCCTGCCTTTGCAGAGCTCTGGGAAGGGACTGCACTCTTGCTTG
Organism: Petroica traversi; assembly: GCA_025920805.1. Lineage (NCBI taxonomy): Eukaryota > Metazoa > Chordata > Aves > Passeriformes > Petroicidae > Petroica > Petroica traversi. Next base: position 1,329,314 of record JAHLSL010013672.1, on the reverse strand, counting down.
GCGGAAGAAGGGGATGCCAGTGGTAAGGATTCTTTCTGTGGTGTTGCCTGCCAGGAAGCAAGGCAGAGGTCGGGAAAGGCGCTATAAATATTTCTGCAGTAACTCAAAGGCAGAGAGTGTTTTGGTTGATTTGTTTTTCCTGGGGTGTATGAGACTGCTCTCCTCTGTGCAGGTGTCTGATTCATGTGGGGCTTCCTTTTTCTTTCTTTTCCTACTTGTTTCCTGCCTCTGCAATTGTTGCTTGCACTTGCAGCACTTTTACTCAGCCCGGCAGTCCCACAGAATGCAATTAGGTTATTTGTGCAAATGCTTTTCATCATGAATACGGTCTGCAGAGTCAGACCTTTTGGTTCTTCCTTCTGCTTCTAACCTGTCCCTCCCAAGTTTCCTTTCTCATTATTTTTCCTTTCACTTATGTCTGCCTGGTATTAGAGCTAACTAGCAGAGAAGGAAGTGGGGGAGGGCTGTTTCTGCAGGGGTTTCAGTGCAAATAGCTGCATGGCTTATAATTTCTTGAGCAGATTAGGCTGTTCTTGGCATGCACTCAGGCTGAGAGAGAACTGCTGATTGCCAGGTGAAGTTAATGTGTTTGTGCCATCGGCATCCAGGAGCTACACTGGCAGGAATTGCAGTGAATGCAAGGAATGGATCAGTACTTGGCCCTTCCCAGGAGCAGAATTGGTCATCCCAGAGGAGCTGTGCAGATGAGATCTGTGTCTGAGTCAGGTCGAACACATCCCCACTGAACTTGGGGAGCTGTCGTTGTCCTGTATGAGGAGGAAGGCTTGGGCACACTCATGGCCAAACCTCCAAATCAGAAAGCTTCCATCTCTGAATGAGTCCTGGTTCCACTTTATTGCATCTTGTTTTATATTTACTTCTTTACATAATATTTTTTTTATCTCAAAGTAATACTTATCACCTCCATTAATGAAAGAAAATGCAAAGTGATAGAAATAAGTGTTGGAGGTGATCACACAAGCTTGCAGCCTGATTCCAGTCCCAGGCAGCCATGTCCAACCACTCTAGGAAAGAGGTGAAATGTAGTTAACATGTCCTGTTTCCCTTTCTGTGTTATCTGTTCTTAACCTGTTCCCTTGAGGTCTAAGTTGACTGTGTAAAAGGTGGGATAAAATCTGATTTTGTGATGAAATAATTTTTATTGACTGGACGTGGGTGATGTCAAGTAAGCCATCCAAAGCTGGAGCCCATTTGGAAAATGCTGAGCTTAATATTTCTGTTCTGCTTTCTGTGGTTTAACTGGCAACTGCTGGAGGCAAACTCAAGTGAGAGATGTGCATACTACCCATATGTGTGTCCTCCCTAATTTATAAATATACCTGTGAGTACACTGATAACAGAAAACAGATTAGTGAGAGCTGATTTCAGGCTTGGAGATTGAGTTTCATGAAAAATGTAGATTGAAGAGAGGAAATCTCAGGGTCGGAAGCTGGTTGTATTGTGTGGAAGGCAAGAAACCACAAATTCAGCAGTAGAGAAGCGTTGCAGAAACGAGAACAGAGATGTTAATTTAGCAATTGAAATCAGACTCACCAGAGATGTTTAAATTGTGTTTTATTTTTATAGAAACAAATAGTCCATCCTGGAGCAACAGGGTCTCTGCTGGATATTTCAGTTTCTTTTTGTTGGGTGCACTGGTGACAGTACCATGTGTGGTGATAGGTCCCAACACTCCTTTGAGTTTTCTATTCAGAATTAAGGAGAGGAGTGGGAGGCAGCTTTGCCTAAGTGTACACAGTATATAATCTATGAATGAATACAAAATGAGAGCTAGATGGGACACTGTTCCTGGAATAAGACCAACACATCTGTGCTTCAATACTCTAAAGAGATATTCCATCTCCAACTACATGCAACATGGGCTTGTGCTTAGAGATGTGCCAGATCCCAAACACACAGATTCCCTTGGCTGTGGCTGAACTGCCTTGGTCCTGGTCTAGACAGTCCCAGACTGAGGCCCAGCGCTAAGGATTTTCATCTGACTCTCAAACTGCATTTCCTCTGGATTCCGTTTTCCCCCTTGAGTTAGTATGGTCTGAAAAAAAAACAAGAACAAAGATATTAAGAATTGTTATTTCCATCTTCCTTTCAACGTTTTCTTCCTGCTAGGAAGCAGGAAAAGCATGAGGTTGACACACTTCAGTTCACACTTTCACTCCAGCTGCCAGAGCTGTAGAAGCTGGGGGGCTTTGACAAGGCAGATTGGGTGAGGCTGAGCTGGGACTTGTTCCATTACAACTTCCCACTACAGCTGTGGGGAAAATCCTGACTGGGAGCCTTTAGCACTGATGGTGATGTGCAAGTCTGAAGGATGTGGACAAATCTCCATCTCACTGGCTGGAAGAAGGAGAAGTAGTTCTAGAAATCCCATCAACTTTCACCTGAGACCTTTGCTTCCTGGTGTAGGCAGTGCAAGTTAAAAGTACAATTGATGGTTTGGGTTCTTTATCTGAAGTAAAATTTTCACTGGGAGTTACTAAAAGGCAGTAAAAATGGAAGCATATTATGCTTTTTCCAGAGTCCCTTCTCAATGACTGTCATTTGAGGGATGAGGATGTCGAATTTGCCACGTTGCACAAAGTTATGGCAGCTGTTCTGTATTTCTAGATTGGAAATTAAAATGGAGATCTATTCAAATTGTCTGACACTTCCAGCAAGCTTGAAAGCAATGCTTTAAAACATAACAGAACTCTAATCTGGTCCTGAGGGGTAGTCAGTAACATTAAAAGCAAATTACTTTTTCCAAATGACCTTTAACTACTTTGTATCTTTTCCTTTTTGTTGATGAATTCTGCTTTTCATGGCAACCATTTGATGAAGTGAACAGAATTTCTGAGAATGTCAAAGGCCAAATCCTAAGTGAGAATATTTCAGCAGGTCTAGTCTGTTATGACAATAAATATTTTCAGGAATGTTTAAGCTATGCTAACCTTTAAAAAAGAATGGCTCACATTTCTATTTTCTTTCTTCATAAATGTCTGGTGCCTGAAACTTCTTAATCGTTTCTTCATCTAAAGATAAGACTGGGTTTATCTGTACCTGTAAAAGGTAATGCAGTCTCTTAGTTTAGGAATTTCTAGAACCTTTTCCTGTCAACACACAATCAAATCTAACTTTTGATCCTAGTGCTGCTGCTTTAGTAACACCAATTTTATACAGACTAGAAAAACTCATAATAAAGGAAATAGTTCTTTGAATCACGCATAATTCCATATCTGTGCTTCAGAACTCAGAATTATCCAGTTTGATTTGTTGTCACCATAAAATGTTGGTTAAAAGCATTAATGTCTTTATCCGGTAATTCTTAATCCACAGAAAGAATGCACTGTTGACATCTCTGCAATTTTTTGTTGTCCTGAATATGCCAGTTCATCTCACTCATACTGAGCATTAATCACTAAATGTAGCATTGTGATGTGTTCAGGAAATATTCGAAGAGGCTTTATAAAGGCACACCATTAAAAAAGAAAACAAGCAAGACCAAGTAGATTGTGTTGTTCCTTGTGGGTGAAATTCACCTGCCTAGAGCTGAAATAAATACATGACAGACTCTTCTGCTAACGCACCTCCAATTCCACTGCTCCCTGTGTTCTGTTTTGCTTCCCACACATCCTGTAATGACGAAGGTACTCTGTTCTAAAATACCATTTGCATTTCCAGGGGGGCACTGTAAAGTATGAGGGCACAACTGGCCCTGGAAAGAGCAATGTGCCACTGATTATTCTGTCCTCTGGATGAACTCCGGTAAAAACCTGCCTTTCCAAAATTCTGAAATAATCTGTTTGTAAATAATGGCAGGAGGAGCTCTGGGATTATATGACTACATAAATAAGCAGTTCTTCAGTGCAGCATGGGGTTTTCTAATTTCCAGTAAAATGGAATGAGTCACACATGACAACAGCATTGCTACTAACCAGTGTGGCATGGCACCTGAAAAAGATAGCACTGGAAGTGTGTGAACTGCAGAGCAGATGATGGGGCTTGAAACATCTTGTTTGCTTTGGCAGAGCAACCAAAATCTTGATGCTTTCCCACAATCTGCTCCAAGGATATAGGTTTTGCTGTGCTGTATCAGATTATTACCCTGGGAATTTGTGTGTCCTGCCTTTGCCAATGGACAGCTCTTGATGCTTCAGATAAAGATAAATGCCCAGACTCCCCACAGGGGAATTCCAAAGTTAGGTGGTTTGTCTTCAAATAGGGTTTACATTACTGCAGATTACCAGGGGAGGGTTTTTCTCTCTCTGGCACCAAATCATAAAGGTTGCATCTACTCAGGCATAAAAAGGCCCAAGACAGCTCCCAAGTCCAGGCTCACATACCATACATATTATTTATATGTAGGTACATGTGTTGGTATGGGCCTTAGGCTGAGTTAACTCCAGAGGGAGAGTCCAGCCACAGTCATGTCTTAGCACAGGCCCAGGATTTTCTTCCTCATGTCTGGGGAGTTTCTGCTTGGCAGCACAGGAGCAAAGCATCCCGTGGCTGCTGCTGCCATTGGACCCTGAGTCTGAGAGGAGAGTCTTAAAAGATGAAGGCCCAAATTAAAGAGATTAAAAGCAAAGCCCTTCCATTTATTCCTGCACCTCTAGAATTGGGGATCAAGTCTTCTGGTGTTAATAAATTAGAAACTCAGAAAATTTTTTGTTCAAGCTGGGAATGTCCTAGCACTTGGTCCCTGTTACAGGGCATTAAGGTTGTCAACTTTGTAGTCATGAGTGACTTCTGCTTTTTTGGATCTCTTATAGGAAAGTGGTGTCTGACACTTTTTCCTTTGAATGTTTCTCTGAAGGAATACTTGTTAAAGGCAGGGTGGCAGGAGGGTGCAAGTAATTATTTTTCTCCTCCTGACACATCCCCAAACACAGCCATATTTAGGCAGGGTTAATGGTGATGCTCTAGGTGCCCAACATTACATTTTCATTGGTTTATTTTGCTTCCTCCCTGTCAGTATTGTCCTCAATAAGGGCTCAGGGAGTGCAGTAATTTAAGCTGCAGTTTAATTCCCTGTAGATGGAGATTTGCTGTGACAGAAACGCCTGCTGTCCTGGCAGTCTCTCACATCTGCTGGAGGCAAAAGAGTATGTCAAACAATAACTCGGCCAGCAGATGCGGTTCTGTAGGGACAGTAGTGTCTGTGGTACGAAAATTCTGTCCCAAAATACAGATCTGTGGGGACAGTGAGCGTCTGTGTCAGCAACAACTTTATAGCATCTGCTGGGACAGTAATGCCTGTGATACGTAAATGCATCTCTGCATCTGCTGGGTCAGCTAGAGAGAGATGTATTGTATATATCCAGTTTTACATGTGAAAATCTCCTTCTCTTTAGTTCAGGGGATTTGTTTGATTCCCCTTCCCACAGAGTTAATAAGAATCATTTTATGTAAGAAGAGCTGAAGGTATTTGTGAGTCTTTTGCACGTAGTACAGACATTGCCACATTTCAGCTGCCAAGAAATACTGCTACATTTTCTCCTACCATGGTATTAATCATTAATGGCTTTCTTCCCAATGAACAGCCTGAGTATCTTCAATGATGCTCTTGTGAGTGCTAATGCTTTGTGGTTGCAGTGAGAGCATCACATGAGAAATGTGTTTGTTCAGAGAGGAGGAGATGCACCACAAACACAGCATTCTGACCCAGACCAGATTTCAAATATTCCCAAGCACAGGTGTGCACAGATAAAGATTTTTAATTTGGCCTCCTCTCTAGGTTAAGCACTGGACCCACGTTAGGAAGGATTGCACTGGGGACAGTCAATTTTCCAGCAGCAGCAACTCCATTCAGATGTCAGGGTATTTTGCTACAACAAAGGCTGATGTTGACATTTTTTCTTGGATAGAGATAGATGCAAGAGCTTCTGCCTCAAGGTTATCCATTATACCATATATTAACTAGATGTTTTAACACGGGGCTTCCTGCAGAGACTTCAGTGAATGATGATTAATACTTATCAATTAAAATCTAATCTTCTTCCGTGTGTATTTATATGCTGAACTTCAACCTACAAGGCAATTCTGTGACAGGAATTAGATATTCTTTTGTTGGAGAGCACTGGAATTATGGTCAGGGATGTATTATTCACTCGTTTATTATGAGTATTGTGTTTGTGCCTGGACATTGTATATAAACATAGTCTCTGTGAAAAGGAGTTTATAAACAATTACAATTAAAGGGACAATTATTTTCTCTTTCTTCATGTAGCAGCTCTGAGTAGGAGGTGAGGGATGGAGGAGAGAGGAAGCAAAGGTTGTACATATTTTATGACCATAATTATAATTAAGTATTTGAGAGATTAAAATTATATTAAATTTTAATTATAATTTACTATTTCAGAGATTAAAACTGATTTTAAAATACTCAAGGTTATGAGCTACCTCACTGATCTATGAGTTATCTAGCTCAGTCTAAACATACAGATATAGGTTTTTTTTTCTTCCCCCTATTTAATCCAGCCCCAGTTGAGCAGGCAGTGCCCACAGTGCGGTGGGTGCCTCGCAGCCTGGAGCCGCCAGTGCTGCATCGCAGCCGCAGCGCTGGCCCACGGGCCATGGGAACAAAGAGCTCCAATCCCGCAGCCGCGGAGCGGGGAGCGCTCCGCTCAGACAGGGACAGGGAGAGAGGGAGAGCTGCCCGCGAGAGCAGACGGGGAGGATGAGCTCCAAACACGTCGTGTGAGAGCACAGGAGACGCAGAAGGGATTTTCATTCCGAACTCTGTCAGGCACGGTTGTTAAACGCCACTTAATTCAGATACACTGTGCGATAACCCTGGCTCACGAGAGAGTCAGGGCAGAACAATAACTGAAGGAGGCGGCTCACAACCCCGGTGGAGAGTCTTAAAGTGGGCAGGTGATCTGGTTGTTTAGTTCTGATTTATTACAAAGGCATCTTTATGCTTTTTGAATTGCCTTCCATCACTCATGTTAAACAAAACTGCATTCTTATAAGGCAGTTCATCCCCTCCATGCATGCACACGCTCATCGCTCATGTCACACTACCAGCAAAGGCGCATGAAGGAAATGCAGTTATATGATGCCTATTACAAAAATCTTTTTTTTGTTTTATTATACTGGAAACAAGCACTTTAGTAAAGCAGCTAAGAACTGGTTCAGGTTTATAGTACTGTATCAATATTTTCAGAGACTGATGGTGACTGTTAAAGGTGCCAGACTTCTGGTTTGCAGCAAAATTGCTTTTCACAACTTGTCCCAGAGGATCTTTGTTTTGAAAAAAATATTTTGCAAATGAATTCTGTAACAGGGAGAGGTGTGGAATTATGGGGATGAAGGTGCATGTGGAAACATCATCTTCCCATTTTGTATTTTTTGATGTGACATTCCTTATCACAAGGGAAAGAGGCACTTCTGCAGCTTCCCCCCTGAGCCTCCTACCAGCTCAGAGAGGCAGCACAAAGCCACTCACTACTCAATCTCCATTTTATTTCTTGTCATTTGTTAACACAACCATACTGTTTTGAGAGCTCTGCCCATCCCTTAGTAAAAGCATTCAAAGTGGCTGGAACAACTGGTGAAAAAATTATAAACATTTTCAGCTGAAATTGGTCAGATTATGGATGAGTTGTTTATAAACATCTTGTCTAGAACTGTCAAGAGGTGGAGCTAACATCATTGAAAGATGATAAATTCTGACACGGTACTCTGAGATTTCACTGCCACCGAATGTAGGTTAATATGGGATTCAATAGGAAATCTGGCTCGTGTATTGCTGCATATTACAGGAAATGAAGGAACTCATCATTTGTCTGCAGATTGCTAATTGCAGTTTATTGCACATGCAAAAGGTTAATTTGGGTATGTTATCACAGTAATCACATGTACTGCATCAGAATAAACTATACCCCTACACTTACTGATGAGCTGGCCTGTGGGATTTGGGACATTATTTTGTAATATTATGGCAAATAAGAATTTTGAGTAAATGCTGTAACAGTGGGCAGCAGTGTCCTTAGGTGTAAAAAACTAGAATAGAGCAGTTACAAGTCTCTGGTATGAAATACTTTCCCTTAACCCTTAATTCAATTATCCCCTGAGATGCATGTAATTTATTCTTTGTGATAATCAAAACTAGAAGACTCATATATTCTAAATGAAAATTATATCCTATTTTTATTATTGTTAAGGCTTTGTATTTAGAGGAGTATTTAAAGGTCTGAGATGAATTCATGACCTCTTCATGCTAGGTGCTGTATATACACACAGTAAGCTCACTGTCCCAAAGACCTTACACTTTAATTAAATAAAGGTTGGAGGAAGGAAGTTTTATTACTTCTGTCACAAATGGGAAATGATAACAGAGAGAAACTAAAAGGACTGAGAATTACACTCCTCCTGCAAGGAGTCCTGTACTTGCCTGTAATATATCCTCCCTTCCTGCTTTTGTTAAGTTGCTGTAAATTGCTAGGTAGATGGTTGGTCTCTCCCCCAGAGATGGAGTTTAATTCTGTGCATGTTTCAAGGTTTTATGGAACGAGAGGCGTTCTGTAGATAGCTAACACTTTAATTTAGACCTGATTAAGTTACTCTGAAGCAATACTTTGGTGGAGGGAGTAGTTTTGTATGAATCTGGTGCACGTTGCTTGTTGCCATATGAACACTACTGCAAAACTGCTGTGCTCTCCGGGGGCTGTGCTGTGGCTGCATGGGGGTTTTAAGGTACATCACTATAACTTTTTAATTGTTATTATTCCCTGTAGTTTGCTCTTAAACATCTTCTAAAATAGTAAAAAATATAATAGTCCTTGAGATGTTAGAGCATTCCACAGGATTCATGGGGCTCTTGGAACACGAGTTCAGGCTTAGTCTCCCAGAAATGCATCATCTTCTCCCCCTGCTCCCTGGAAGTATGGTGCTCATTCTGAAGTGCATTTTAAACATTTTTAATTAGAGCTTCTAGCTTAACATTAAAAATAAAGCCAGCTCTGCCTGGAATCTTGCTTTGGGAAATTGTTTTCTATGGAGGAACATAAACCTGAAGATAACTTGTTTCCTTTTTTCTCCTTGTTCAGTACAGTACAGTGATCAGTTTAAGCATGTTAGGTAGGAAAGGGGAAGGGAGAAAAAAATTGATAAGTCAGGTGAAGAAACAAAACAAAGTACAGGTAAAATCCAAGCACAACCCAATCGCTCTCCTCATATCTTTGCATTTCAATATTTATGACTTACTGTGGACTCCAACAACACTAATTTTCCACACTGATGTGTCTTTCCCACATCTCATCTCATCTCATCTCATCTCTATCCTGTCCTGCCCATCTGGTAAATGGGTACAGTGATGTTCTGCTTCACAGATTTTAGACTCCTTGAATTAAAAAGATTGCAAAGAAGCAGACTTTAAAAAAAATTATCTTTTTATTTAATAACAAAGAGTATTATTTTGTTCTTATAAGCCTTATGGATCCTTGAGCACTTAAAAGTAATCTCTTGTTTACCGTATGGAAACCAGCACTGGTACCTATGGAGGTAAATTTGTAGAATAAGTAATCTTTTAAATACAAAACTTCAGTTTCCTTAGTTGATGGGACAAGCTCAGTACTTAGGAAAGCACATCACCAGTGTGTACCCTTGCTAGAAAACAATCCACTGGAGCTTTGTTATACAACATTCAAACATCCTGAGGAAGTGACAGTAATTTGCAATAAACACTGCGTGTAAACAATTACCTGTGACTTGTTACACTTGTTTGTACAGGCAGCTGGCTAAACAGATCTGGGTGCACTTGTAAACGTCTGTCCCTGTCCCACCTGATACTGGAAAACAATTGCTTATTATATGATTACTCTGAAAAAGTCAGTGTTTTGTACCTTGACGGCTGCTAAGGACCGAGTATGGATGCTTATAGACACAAGGAAAAGAGCCAGAGAAATCAAATGTGATGGTGGTGTTTTTATGACAACGGTGAGGGCACTTTCATGTCTAATCCTCCCATGAAGGGAGGTCTTCGTGACAGAGTACTTGATAAAAAAAGAACCACTTTTGCTGGTTGAAGGGTCCTGTGGTGATAGAGATGAAACAAAGTCATTTGGCCATACAAGATCCAAGGAAGAGGCAGAGGCGATTTACTTTCCAGTGGTTTAGCAGGACGGGTGTAAGATGCTGGTGACACTCCGCTGGAGCAGCTGTGCGGGAGGCGTTCCCAACCTTCGGGCTCTTTATGAGCAGGAACGCGGCCGCTGCGGGGCCGGGTCAGGAGTC
>JAHLSL010013672.1:1287726-1309075 GCA_025920805.1 Petroica traversi | reverse complement strand
CAGGTCTTAGACTACATGTTTAAAAATGGAAAACTGGGGAAAAAAAAGCTGGAAACAGTTGAATTTGTCTGAGCTTTGCACTAATTAAATAGTATGAAACATGTATGTAACTTCTCATAATTTTGAGCACACAGCTGACAAAAGAGGTGAATACAGTTGCTGCCTGTATCAATTTCCAGAGACCAGTCACATTCCTAAATATCTTGATAGACTTTTTGTTGGAAATAGAAGTCACAAGATATTTTTTAGAGTTATTTGTAACTGTTATGCAAGTGCAGACAGGGAGGTTTAAAGTTTCACAAACATTTGTATTTCTTTCTACTTATGTCACTTCTTAAAAAAAAAAAGTCTATCACGTGCAATTATGAAACTGCTTCATGTTTGACACAGTTGAAGATGTTTTCAGGCCACAAAAATGTAATTTTCTATGAGTAATTTAAATTAAAACCCCAGTCTGGCAGAAAATGTCCTCAATATTTGGAGTCACATGGTTCTTGGAAAGCTCTTCCTTGGCTGTGCAGGAGGTCAGGCTTTTAAGGGGAGAGTCTGTGCACAAATGTGCAGTGCTGCTAATGAGAAGAATTTCACACTTCTCCCCTCTGCCTCAAGCTCTGTGTCCTTCCTGCTGGCTGCTGCCTCTGAAGCCTTTGGAATTAAATGTTATAATGAGAGCTGGGCCATCACTGAGCTGGTGCAGCCACATGCTGGAACTCTAGCTGGGGGATGGCTTCCAGAAGGCAGGGTCACCCACGCTGCAAAAACAAGCAGTACTTAAAAATGGGGTCTCATGTTTGTTTCTGAGAGCATCTCAGCTCTGTGGCTGCCCTTCCTCTCCCCAATGGTGATTTTCAAGCCAAACAGCCTTCATTGCTCTAGCTTAGCAGCAAAGTTGTCTGTTGATAATAGCAGGCTTCACTTCTTCCCCAGCTAACTGGTAGTCAGGCAGCCAAAGGCCTATCCAAAATTAGGATATGCTCAATGCACCATCCGCTGGTGTTGTTCCCATCAGCCTAATTACATGACTTTTGGGTCAGACAATGTCTCATTGTGTGGCCCTTGGCAGCTACAGGATGCCCAATGCTGCATTAATGTCTAATGGGGAGTTTGATGGCTCTGACAGAGGCTGCAGCTCCACACTGGAATTGAAAACATCCGTGTAGTTTCCATAGAAAACCAGGTCAATGGTGCTTCCATAAAGCATTAGCCCCAGTGAAAGCTATTGGTTGCATGTTGCCTGTACAAATCTGTGCAGGGTGGGCAGTTTACAGTGCATTTATCTTTCAGGTAAACGACAATTAAGGAGTCAGATTGATTTAGTCTTTAGTGACCTAATTCAGAATCCTAATTTATGGCAAGCATCATCCCTCATCCATTTATCTCTATCTTTTCCTCTATTTTGTGCATTTAAGAAAACTTGTGAAGTGTCTTATGAACACTGCAAGCACAATGAATATGGTTTTGTACCATTAGGTTAAAAAAATAATTTTATGTTTTCTTTGACTGCAAAAATTTTAGGTAGAACCACCCTATCTTTATTCTTCCTGTAAAAACCTGCCTTTTTTACAGGCAAAAGCAAGGTGTGAACATAAAAGGCAATTCATTGTAGTTGAAGGCTATAATATGCTTGTTCATTTCAAAGGAGAATGTATAACTAATTACATTTTAATTGAATCTCTAACGTCAACAGCTGTTTTTAAAGGATCTTTTAAAGCTACATTTATTTTTAGTATTTAGTATAAGATCATCTTTCTTTGCATGCATCTCTCTTCATGCATTATTGCCCTTTAGAAAGTTTTCCTTCTCTTAAAGTATCAGTTAACCCTAGCATATGTTAAAGACTAAGCTGGTAAAACTTGGTTTTAAGATGCTTGGCATGACTTTTCTGTGTAGAGAGGAAAAATATATGACACCACCAAAATGCCCTTTGCTCTCTTTTTCTTCCAGAAGTAAGGTTCCAGTTGCAGCCCAAAGTGCCAAGGCCAGTTCTCAGCTTCTGGTGGTTTATGTTGACTGGCTGTTATCACTTCCTCCACAAGGCAGCTGCTAATTACAGTAAATAGCACAATTATCTCTTCAGATTGAGGGGGTTGTACTGATTTAGTCCTTCTCTACTGAGTTAACAGCAGCATCTGTGGGTATCCTTCAACTTGGAGGGATTAAAAACCAACTAACTACTTTTCACAAGAAAAAACTTAGTTAAACGTAGGGTTTCAGGTGTCAGGGCTTGTTTCTGTTGATTTTCCTGGGACTTGTGTTAAAGTAAAGCCCACCCTCAACACCTCCTCTAGGCTCCCACCAGAGGGGTGGGTTCACGTCACAGACGGTTTGTAGGGAACCTGTGTCTTTCTGGTCATGAGCAGCTCTTTCCCTACACATGCTGGGATTTCAGCAGCTATGGAGTTTACCCAGAGAGAAGATACCACCTTCCACAGAAGAATCCCTCCTCTGCCTCTCCATCATCTCTCCTTTTGAGAACTGGATGTCTTTGTATGGTTCAGAATCTTAATCACTCCAGAAATTGAGGGAATTATCTGAGAGGTGATTGCTGCATAGGAATATGTTGCTAATGTCAGTTTACTGTTTTTTCTCTAATTCTGTAATTCTATAAATTCTGCTCTAATTTTCTGTAAACATCAAAGCCCAGTAATCACAAGAGCCCTGTGTTGGTTTTGGAAGGTAGTTTCATTAGAGGTTGAAATGGCAGTGTTTTTGCTAAAATATCATAAGCAATAAATAACAATTCATTATCTCTTGCAGAAAACCAGACAGTAGGCTCAGAAAGACTTGACATCTGAGGCTGGGGTAGTAATTGATGTAGTGACAGTAAAATAAATGGCAAATCAGAGAAACCAGTGAATCTTCCAGTTAACACCTGCAAATGTACAGTGATTATGTTTTCACTGGTAAATGGAGATTTGTGAGACCCATAATTTGCAAGAGAAGAGTTGACCCCTTGTATTTTAGTGTTAAATCTCTCTTCTCTCCTTATAAGGGCACTGCTTCTAATTTTGATTATGTTAGGCAAGTGTAAATTGCAGTTAACACTGGTGACATCGCTGTAATTGCAAATATCTGGAGTCAGTGTATTTGAGAGAAAATCAGACCAGTTTGGTCAGATTCCTCAGAGGGAGAACCTCTAAAAGCAGAATAAATTCATGAGAATGATAGGAGTTATCCCTATCCGGATGCTGCTGTAAATGAGAGCTGAATCTGACCAGCTTAGTGCCACAGCTTAAATAGGATTTTTAATGAAGCATGCAACCTTACAGATAAAGAGTTTCTTTTGATTCAGTAGTGTGAAGCAGTCAGAAATACTAAGTTGTGTGGTGTTCCTATGGTATGGTGAAAGATATTTCCATGTCCACCACTGATGGACAGGTCAGCCATTCCTGGAGCAGCTCAAATCATTTTAATACATTGATGGGGCAACTGAGACTAAAAATGATCCTTGAGGAGTTTGATTTAACTCTCAGACAGTCTTGACTTGCTGTATAAGGGTGCTGTGAAAATCAGTTAACTGCCATTAAAACATATTTAAAATTCTGGATTGGAGAGCACAATAGAAATGTGAAGCATCTTGTTATGTCAGATGTAGAATTAGCACCATGGTTTATCCCTAGCATTAAGCAATAATTTCTCTGTACTGGGGCAGAAAAACAGATCCAGTAAGAAATGTGTCACAGCTGGGCTGATGGAGGCTGCAGTGAAACAGCATTTTGATTTGTTGTGTTCTCAGAACTTTGCTTAATGTGTTACTATTTCTTCTTGTTAGAGCTGATTGAATCACATAAAACTGAATTCCAGGAGCTGAATAGCTACATGGCATTGTATTAGGAGACATACCCATCACTCCAGGATTGCTTTCCTGGTGTCAGCAGTCCGTGCTGAATACCAACAGTTGCTCTGTACCAGGGATGCTCTTCTGCATGGCTGGGAAAATGCACAACACTTTGTGCAAGATAAACATGTCTTGCATGCTGAGTTGTTGAAAAGTTGTGTAACCTGACTGGTGTCCTTTTCAGTAATATTTACCAGTGGACTCTATATATTGACTCCAAGGCCTACTGTCATGTTGGATTACCATTTCTATCAGATAATAATTGCAATTTTATTTTTGTGTGTTTCTATAGGTGACACTAGTTTAGCAGAGAGCTCCTGCATGGTGTTTTATCTAATGTCTCTCTTGCCTTTTACCTCTCAGCTCAGGGTCGTGTACAGATGAACTGCAGCAGATGGGCTGTGCAGAGAGACAGTGAGGATTTGCCCTGCTGCACTGAAACTCTCGGAGTATCAAAAGTCACCCCAAGATACCTGAGCCAATACGTGCTTTCTTTCTGATCTCAGTGGATCCAGGGTTTTCCTGCCATGTGTGTTTGCTGCCTGGACAGCAAAGAAAAGTTTCATTGCCTGTGTGCTCACACACACAAGGACACACAGAGCGGGTGTGTTGTGTGTGGCTGAGAACTCAGGCAACATGTGTTGTCTCTGTCAGAAACACGCTTTTCCTGCTCTGAGGGCTATTCAGGTTATCTGTGTATAATATCATCAGCTGGAAGAGAAAGGGGATTCATGCCCTTTGAAGAAACTCCCAGTTTCTCTTCTGTTTCTCTTCAGTTGTGATACACCACTATTTACATTTGTTTTGTTTATCTCTTCCTTCCCCCCCACCCTTGCCCCAATCTTTCAGGTAATTACAGTCTGTCTGGCTTTGGGCTTGCTGGGGGATGCAGATTTTCATTTCAATGTGTTACTGGATTTTTTGGTTATGGAACAGAAGCCAGCCTGTCTCACAGTGGCACTGACGCACTTATTAAAAGCTTGGCTATTTATTAATTTCCTCTACACTATCTTTAGGTATACACCTGACATGGAAATGATCAGTCATGTTTTTTCATGTTGCCTTGCTCTTTCTGTTCTCTTACATCAACATGGAAAACCATAGTGTTGATACTGGAATGACCCCTGGAAACCAGTGTTTCCAACCCATTTATCTGTATGAATTGTCTTTCTGAATTATCTTTTCTGCTTTTCTGATTAAAATCTTGAAGATGCCATGGCCTTTTTTTCCTTCCTGACTCACAAAAATATAGCAAAGCTTTCCTGTTTACAAACCAGAAAAGCAGCCAACTGAGTGTGTCGAACACTTGCAGACACAGTGAGAAATCAAAGTCAGAGAAGAGAACTGGGTGGAATAAAACTTTTGAATCCAGACCTTTCAGTCACAGAGAGGAGTTTTATTTCAGAGAAATAAGCATTTGCCATCTCCTGAATCACTTGCTAGTACCTATCTAAACAGGTGCTGCTAAACCTCCTAAATTCAAATAGTTTAATTTTGAGGGAAAACCTACTGGTACAAACCAGTCTGGAGACACTCTTCTGCATGCAAATGGGAGAAGGGAAGGCTTGTTCAGAAGTACAAATGTAACAGACAGAGAAAAAGGGGGGAAAGTGAAGAAAGGCGGGAAAAGCCAAGTGTTGGGTAAAAAGCCTTTCCTGGAGAACTCACATCATTGTAGTGACTGCATTGAGGACCACCAGCACTGCCCTCTAAAAGCTGCTTGATTATTTGAAATGAATGGGAAATTCTCTATCAGATCAGTTGGTGCTTTAGATGGCACAAAACCAGGCACTTTCCATGCTGTAAATTTAATGTGATTTTTTTTTTAGCATAAAATTTGATTAGACTCCAGGAAATTCCTTAGAATTTCAAGGGAAGGGATGTGATGCAGTGCTGGGGTGTGGCAGAAGTGCATTTTCACAGGTGTTCTGATCATTAATGAGGGGCTATTCATGATACAGGTTATCACCTGGTGAGAAAAATGTGATTTGAATCAAGACACAGTGCAATCACACCTCTGTCAAATTAGCCTGGATGAATGATGCAAAGTTTATGCAGCTGTATGTTTTCAGATTAGTTTTATGCCTGCTGTGGGAGGACAGCTGACAGTGAGCCAGGCAAGGTTAGCACCTGATCTGGTGTAAAGTCTTCCTGTACAGTCACCCCAATAAAAATTTTAAAAGAAGTTAGCAAAGGCAAAGTGAATTTGCATTGTCCCAGTGCTCTCCCTCCAGTGGTCACAATGTTGTGTAATACCTTAAAATCAGATTTGGCTTCTCTTTAGGTCACCAGCACAGCTCCCTGAGGTTCAATATTCCTAGACCTAAGCAGGGGCTTAGGTGACCCCAGGTTGAGCTCAGCACATTGAGGGGCAGCCTGGCAGGTACCATAAATGTGTGTGTGTGGGATGAGCCTCAAATTGCATCTTAATAGTGGTGCTTTTTAAAGTTAATTTTATACAAGTTAAAATTCTGAAAAGATACCTGCAGATATTTCCAGTACAAGCTGGAGAAGAATGGGCTCCCCTGAAATGGCAGGTTAATTCCTGAGTTTATTGCATTCCCTGGAGCCAGGTGTTGAATCTCTGCTGATTTCCAAATGGATGTTAAAGGCTTCCTCTACCCAGCTTCATCTTGCCTCTGTGTCTTCTCCAAGAAAGCTCTGGCTCCAAAAGGGGCCCAGAGCTGAGGGAATGGATATCCCATATGGGATCACTGAGCCCAGCGGGTTCTTCTTTATTCTCTCAAAGATTGAAAGTCATTAATAGTAAAGATGATGGATTAGTGGTGTTTAACCAAGAGCTGTCTTTAAGTGGGTTCAATAGTGAAGTGGCAAAGGGTTAGAGAGGCTAATTTCCTTGTAATAAATGGCTCCACTTAAATCTGATAATTGGAAAAGGGCAATAATCCATGTTTTGTGGAATAAGGAAATATTACTGCTAAAGAAGCAGAGCATTTATTTTCAGTGGTTTCCCCCAGTTTTAATATTTGTGTCAGGAGGGGTATGTCTCCTTTATGCATGAAAGACAATTTGAAACAAATAGAGAAGCTATAAATATTGGTACAGCATTTTAACCAGGTTTTTCCCCTCCATGTTCCATCAGGACCCAAAGGGAGTGTGAGCTGCTGCATGAGGGCTTCATGGGATCTGGAAAGAAAGGGGCTGTTCTGGAATTGCACCTGAGGTCCTTTCCATGGTGTTCATGCTCATTACTGACAGGAGTAACTGAAGAGGCTTCACAGCCTTCTGTTGTGCAGCTTTGGTCAAGTAGTTCCATATGTGATTGTGTTAAAAATATGTTTAACACAAGATTTGGGGCATTCACCCTCCAGAAAAGCAGTGGCTGCAAGAGAAATTTCTCCCTACATTTTCTCCTAGGAAAGCTTACCCAGGTGTGTTTTTGTCACAAGTCTGCTCTTGTTCAAACCTGTAGAGGAAAAGGAGAAATTGTTGCCAGGGTCCCACCTGCTCGGAGGTGCCAGTCTTTTCTCTTGGTCAGCTGAGAGCTGGGGAGGACTCCTGGTGACTCCTTTCTCTTGCTTTCCTTGTCTTCATGTCACAAGAAACAACTGCAGGCATGGTTAGAGCAGATCTCAGACATGTGCTGTCTCAGTTCAGGATGATATTGGCTTCCAAACTGTCTTTTTTTCCCAGGACAATACAGTGATCATTGGTGACAATAACTGAGCTATATAGAAGACAGCTCCTTCCACCTGTTTGCTGAGGAGTACCTTGTTCCAGTGGAGCTGTTCTGCCTGTTCCTGAGAATCTACATGGAATCACTGGAGTTTTCAGCCATGCTGGATGAAAATGGATTCTGTAAGAACAAAGTAGGCTCGCCTATTAATCTATAGATAAGCTTTTAAACTGATGTTTAAACCTCATTTTCTGCTCTCTTTGAAGTGAAAGGAAATCATCAAAATAAGAGATTTGAATTGATTCAGTTGTGTTTTAATTTTCTTTGTGATAAATGTAATTTTCCCTTTCCCTCTCTGGGGAATGCCTGTCCCTCCTCCCATTGGAGCGAGGCAGCCCTGGCATCTGTACAAACCTCCTTGCTCAGGTTTCCCCACTGGGAGTTTTCCACCCTTGCTGCCCACACTGGCTCTCTAGAAACCACTTTTCTTTCAAAATCCCTCAATTAAGTGTGAATGGTGCCAGGAAAGAGCCTGACCCGTTATACTTTCTCTCTGCCAGACCTGGATGCTGGAGGAGGAGCTCTCCATATGGTTCAGCTTTTGCCATTTTTCCTGTTCTTCCAGATAAGCTGACTGACCTTGGAGCCCATTTGGCTCTGGCACAATTAAAGCTGTACGTAATCACACCAGAAAAGTAAAAGTGAAAAGCCAGTAACAGTGTGGTTTCTGGGCCAGGCATTAATTGGGCTGTGGCAGAGCTGATTTCAGGTCCCAGATCTGCTGCAGCCACATCATCTGTAATTTTAGGAGAGTCACTTAATGCCTCTGTGTCTGCCTTGCTGGTCTGGCTGAACAGAGGGAGCAGTGCTCCTGCTCAGTCCCACGGCTGTGCTTTCTGCCTTCCACCCTTTGGGGCAGGGCTGCTCTTTGTTCGTGGGCTCCCCAGCACAACGGGGATCTGGTCTTGCTTGAGGTCTGTGCAGGCTCCAGTAACAGTAACACAGACAATCAGTTAACTGACTCAGAAACAAGTGCTCAAACAATATGCCTATGAGCTTTCTCTCTTCACTGGATTTTATTATGATGTGTTCTTTGTTTGATTCGCTCTATACCTCTAGGAACATTTATTTAGCTTATTTATGACATTATGGTTTTCTTAGAAAACCAGGGCATGGTTCCGAATAGTCAGATGGATAATGCCTTTATTCATGTTGTTTCTCATGTAATCATTGTAGCCTTTACAAATACCTACTTCGGGCACTGAATGTATTCACATTCTTGCATAGTCTTCCCTCTCTCAGATATAATGAAATACCTTCTCCTGCTGGCTGGATTCGGACCCTCTGTTCAGGCTGTGACAGCCACATTACTCCATCCTCAATGCCACTGTGATTACCAGACTTCCAGCATGAGTAAGAGAACCTGGTTAACAGCAATTGTATGCACTTTATTTTTCCCTTTCAGAGGTTATATCTGGTTACTTTGTGACTGGAACAATGAGACTAACCTCAGTTTTATGGTAACAAAGCAGCTATGAGCTTTCTGGGTAAAGTATATTTTTACTGACATACAAGTAGCTGTAGCTTTGCTGCACAATGGAGAAAATGACTTCATTTAACAGCTTTCTGTGCCAAGAAAGAAATAAAACATTTCTGAGAATGTCGAAGATTTTTTTTCCTGTTTTAATTTTAAACCTGTAAGAAAAAGCTGTTACCATATAAGTCCAAGTCAGTGGAATATATAAATCTTTAAAAAGGTTTCATAAAATAATAATGATTTTAGTATATGTACCAAATGAGATTAAAGAGCTACATTTGGTTCTAATACAGAGTTTTACATTCAAAAGGACCATCAGTTTCCTGTTTAAAATCTACTTATATTGAACTGAATGGAGTTTAAACATAATGCCATTGTATTTCAGACATTTATCTTAATTTAAAACAGCTGAAAAGCATTAATAACAGAGCAAGGAGATGCAGAGGTATAGGCATTTCTCCCTTCCTTCTCTGCTTTTAAAAATAATGAACTCAGATGAACATGCCCCTGCTTTTGCTGTCCTGCCAGTCTGGAGAGGACAAGGAGCAGCCCCTTGAACCCATAACAAGAACATTCCTTTGGAAGGGCTGAAGGACATGAGGGAAACTTCCTTCACCAAGTGTCCCTTTCTGAACAGGGTGGGTCAAACAATGATTTATTGGGGAAATTTTTACCTCGAGCATCTTCAGGAGGCATTTGCAGTATGGGCAGAGCAAACTGGAACTCACCAGCCTGAACTTTCCCACCTTGTGGCTTCAATCCCAGTCTCCTTTCCACTGAAAATTCTCCCTCTGCCAAGACTGTCTTTATGTACATAACATGGCAAATCATCCCACTGTGCATTTTACACGTCCTTCACATGAATTTCACCTGATCTGTCGTAATTCCACAGAGGATTGGTAATTCTGTGCCAGTCGAGCTGTTCAGAATTGTTCAACTTCTCGGAACTCTGAATTACTGTCAATAAAAATCAAAGCTGATTTCTGTTTTCCTACTTGGAGCGTTGTTTCCCAGGAGGAGATGGTGAGTGAATAAAATGAATGGTAAGGGCATGGGAGGTCAGTCTTAGCACACCAACTTGAAAAATGCTAATGGGGGCTGGGTCAGTCTTGTTTCAGGTGCTGTACAAAGACAGAGAGGAGCCAAGTGCTGCCTATGAAGATCTGTAACATAAGTAAGCTTTACAATAATTTTCCAGCCAGTTTTCACACTAGAATAAATTACCTCAAAACCCCTTCAGAATGATAAAGGAATCATCCAGTTTGATGTTCCACTTGCTTGGGAACACCTTTTCCCCAAAGATGCCCGATATCCCACCAATCAATGTATCTGTCTAGTGGAATAATGTGAGAATGTAGTTTTTATATTATCAGGCTCTTCCCAGGGAGCCTGGGCTACTTTGTAGTGCTATATTCTTTGCAGTTCTCAGAATCATGTGCATTAAAGGTTACTTAACAGCTGGTGAGTCACACAGCTTGTTCTTTGAGCTGGAATGCTCCATTAGGGCACATCCACTAGAGGTATTTTAACCTTTGAAAAAATCAGTACAAGTGACTTAAGCATTCTAGGTTTTTTTAAAAAAAACAATACAAACCAACAAAACAGAAGACTTTAAATAACAACAAACTGTCTGCATGGTGTTTAATAAATTAATTTCTCTTCTAGTGGAGTGTGTCTTAGGGGTGTAGAATTTGCTAGAGAGCAGCACAGTTCTTGTCTAAAAAGTCACTCTGCTTGGGCATCAGACAAAACTGAGTCTGGAGGGAGTAAAGTGTCTTCTGAGTTACAAAAAATCTTTAGCTCATTTCTCAGCATTGCAATGGGGGACAGACAAGGCACTTGGAAGAGTACTCCCTAATTTCACTGGGGAGTTGGTCCTTTTCTTAAACTGTGAACTGTATTTACTGCAGATAATTGCAAATATGGCTTATGTGTAGCAATCCACAGTACTTGACTAGGTAGTCAAATTGAGAGAGGAGTTCTGTGGGCAGTGTGTATTTCCCTCTTGTTTAAATTTACCTAATGTTAAATGAGTTAAACTCGTCCTGCTTTAGCCAAACTCCTTGAGGAAATGAAGTACATGCTCCCACTTTCCTGGTCAGTGCTGGGGCTTCTCCTCTGTGATGTAACTTGGTGGAGAAACACTGATTTGAAACAAATTTGACTGTGAGATGAAGGGCTGAAGGATATTGCAGTCCTCCAGATTTCATAAGGAGAAGCAGTCCAGCAGAGGGAAAATAAATCAGTGCTTCCTTTAGGGAAAATACTGTGGAGTTTTCTTAGCTGATTATTAGACACATGAGAATCCAACCCTCTGCCATGCACACACAGGGCACAACTGAACAAAAACCAGATTTCCAAAGTGATGCCTGTGGAATGAAACCTTTGCATAAAAAGGCAGTGGTTTGATTTTTCTCTTATGGTATTACCTCAGTCATTTTATTTCTCTTTATGTCCCCCTGGGGTAAATTACCTGGCTGTATAATCACCAGCCCCATCTCAGAACTTCTGAAATGCCTCTGCTTTGGGCTCAATTTTATCCTCAGTACAAGATGAAGTCTCCCAATGCATCCCAGGCCCTGAGCCAGCTGTGTTGGGATGTGGCCACAGCTCTCCTCCTGGTGTGTGGCTGAGGGAGGTGTTGGTTGCAGGGCTGGCTGGGAGCAGCTCTGGGTCACCTCCCTGTGCTGTGGGCAGGGTACAGCCCGGCAGGGAAACACAGCCCAGCTGGGTTTGGATCTGGCCACAGCCTCTGGATGGTGAGCGAAGCCATTGACCAACCAGCCCAGGCAGTGACAACTGCTCCTTTTTAGGACATGGTCCAAAGCTGCCAGTGGGCACAGTGTCCCAGGTCTTGGGTAGAGCAGGCAGCAGAGCCTGGGTCAGGTGCAAGAAGAGCCATTTGGCTGTGCTGGAGAAGGGGCTGTGCTGCCCTCCCCACCTGGCACGTCCAGCTGCACCATGTGGGAATGGGTGAGGGTTGGAGTGGGGAGAGCACTGGGAGAGGAGAATGTTCTGGTGCTTCATGTCACCAGCATGTCAGAGAAGTTAATGGCAGATGTAGTTGTGAAAATGTTCTGTATTTTTAAACAACCTTTAATTAAGACACTGTATGTAGCAGCGACCAAATAATATGCTGCCACTTGAAAGCTGTCAGGAGGGAAAAAGTGTACAAAGCTTCCTGATGCAGCCCTTTTTATTTTTATCTGAAAGTGAATTAGGAAACCTTTCCAGTAACAATAACTGTCCTTTCACATGAAATGATTTATTTAATGCACACTGTAAATACTTTGGGCATCTATATGGATTTATACTTAAAACCCTTTCACTTCACATTGTTTAATCTAGCCTCATATTAAAAAGATTACATCTGAAAGCTGAATGGGCTTTGTGATACCAGCCTTTTCTTCTGAGACTAATGTTTTATATAATTATTTTGATACAGCAGATTTTTTTCCATCCTTTTGTTAACCTTTGTGAGGGGTGAATAGGCCTTTCAGGGATTTCATTTGGATTAAATGAAGAGAAAACAAAATGTACAGGGTACAATTCTACTTCAAACTTAAAGATGCCTTCATTAATAGCATATTTATTTGCCCATAGGGTTAGAAAGATGTAAAATGATAGAGGATTCTTTAATAGAGCACTAGTTCTTGCTTTGATATCATAGAGATAAAGTTTATCACATAAAATTGGGCTTTGATAGAAAGCAGTGAGGTTTCAGTAAATCAAGATATAACAAATCTGAAAAAACTTTATAAACATAATTTGGACATTCCTAGAATTTTGATAACCATCACTGTTAGGATAATCCCACAGTAAGTAATAATTAGGTCATTATTTAGCCAAGATATTGTGTACACTTAAAGAATTTAATTGGTTAATATATGTAAAATGCTCCCAGCCTGCCTCCCGAGCTGTGCAGAAGGATAACCAATACCCACCCAGGCTGGGAGTGGAAGACAGTCTTAAAAATTGCAACAGCAATAAACCTTTGTGCAGGTGGATGTTAATTTACAGACTTGATCTGTCACCTGTGGAATTGCAAAAGCTCCATAAGGCAGAATCAGGCCCAACTTTGCTTCTGCAGGGCAGTTTATGTTCAGCTGGAAGTGCAGTCGAGTGGAAATACTGGCAGGTGTGCTTATTTTCTGGCTTTTCAATTCAGTTTCAACGTGTCTCCTTCATTCTTGTGTTTTTCTTAATTTTATTGTCAGTTGATGCTTTGATATGCTAATGTGTGAGGAGAATTTGCCAGCAGTTGCACAGGGGGAGGCAGTGCCTGAGCCTGGAAGGCTGATCAGGATGTTCCTGCAAGTCCACATTATTCTGCATCACAGCTAGCAAATGCCATCCTACTTTCTGCTGTGTACCTGTCCCCACCTCCCTGATGCCTTCTGTAACAAGCTCATCCTTAATGAAATTATGCAAAGTGTCTAGAAAACACTATTAATATATATTCTATAGCAATACAAGTAAAAAATGCTAAGGACATCTGTAGTCATCAGTAATGCCCAGAGAATTTTATCTTGGATTTTCAGATTCCAGCTCTTCTAGGTTCAGGTGCAAAAGCTCAGTGGAGTTTCCTCCATTTATGGGAAGGATGGCAGGAAAAGAGGTGACAGGTTTTTGAAAACAGAGGGGCTGAGGTATGTGCAGGTCAGTTGTCCCTTGTGCATATGGGTATGCAGTGGTTTCAGGAATGTCCTGAAGGTGAAGAACACAAAAAAACCCTAACAAACCAAGCAACAGAAGAGCATGTCCTATTGCTAAAAGCACGAAACTATTATTATTTTTTAATTCAAAAGCTCTCTTTAGTTCCATAAGTTTTTTGTACTTCTCAAACCCCTTATATCTCTGCCAGGCAAAGGACAAACTGCCTGATTATCCTGTTTCCACAAGTGTTTTCTAGCACATCAGTACATTGCAGTGGATCGAAAACCAGAAGAGGAAGAAAATGGGGGATCCATTTCTTGTGTTATTTTTCAGAGAATCTCTTCTAATATCTCTGGGAATGGTGCCACATATCCCAAATATCAGCATCTGAACCAAATCTGATGTCTTTGCTCACAATGAATAGCACTCAGTTCTGGAGTGGACCTACACCAACACTTGAAAGGTGTTAGCCACAAAAATGCTACCTCCCAAAATAGATCTTCAGGCAGTGATATACTAGAGTCAGAAACCAATGAGATGAATTGCAGCGTAGGTCAGAATGATTGTTACCAGACACATGAGAATCTGACCCTGAAAGGCTGCTTTTTGAGCACCTTGTACTGGTGGTTAACAGAGGTTTAGTGAATATTATTTCAGAAAGACACATTTTGCACAATAGGTGATGTCTTCTCTTGGACTGGCTCCTACAGCCAAGCTGTAGGCACACAAGCCCTTCTTCAGGGCTGATGCTTGAGCCCCCAAAAGAATCAATTTATAAAGAAGAGTACTTTTATTTCAGTGGCAAAATACCCAAACTGTTCTCAGCAGTGCTGGTGTGCCTGGACTGAGGGCATGCTGGTTCTCTGTGCCACCCGGGCTCAATCAAAATCCATCCTGTAACAACAACTGGAAAGGGGAGGAGGGATACAGGCACATCAAAAACTGGAACAAAGAGACACTGTCCCTGCCAATTTTGGTAAAAATAAAATAATAGAGCTGTCAGTGTCCTGGGTTGCTGATGAGGTGTGATGGATTGGGAGACCTTCATTAATTTTCTGTGGAGGTGAATAGCAGACACCAGCTCCTGATGTGTTATTTGAGTGTAACTGAGGGGTGGGCCTGTGCCTCAGACACGTATTCAGGAGCTTTATTAGAGATATTTTGGTGAGTTTGCTGTAAAACCCCCTCAAGAAGTGAAAAACTTGGCTTGTGTGAAGCTGTTAGCATCAGGCTCAGAGCTGGCTGGAACTGGCTGTGATGGCATCCAGGGCACTGGGGTGTGCAGCTGTTGCACCTGGCTAAGCTGTTACCAGCTGTGCATGAATCCACACGCCATGACTAAGGCAGATATTTTTCCTGTTGACACCTGAGGTGTGAGAGCAGAGCTGAAGGAAAGGTGTGTTAGCTGGTCATGTTGTATTTTGGTTTCTCCAGCCAGCAGATAGTCAAAGAGCTTCTTAGAAGGTAACATCTGCTCTGAAAACCTCAATTACCTAAAAACAACTTGCAAGCATGCAGGCAACTTTAACCTGGTGGTACTGAATAAAAAAGCTATTTATGCTATTTTTCAGTATTTGTTCAATATCACAGAGTACTCATGTTTGACTCTAATTACATTTCAATGCAGCTGATTATCAAGGGGCTTTGTGGCAGCTGAAGGTGATCTCTAGAAGCTCCATGGCTTGATGTGCTTCAGCAGGGATAAGCCTGAACAGGGATCATTAGAAGCCCTAGTGCTTGCTGGGTGAGGGGTAGAGGTGTGGGGTGGGGTTATTTTTCCTTTTTCTTTCCTTTCCCACTTCCACCTCCTTTCATTTTCTTCTTCCTTCCTTGCAGGGCTGTATGGTTCTGCTGGGTTTAAAAACGATTTACCATGTTCTTTCTGCCTTTTTCCAGGCTGCAGTACACCTCTGAGGATGTGCTTTTTACCTGCTCTTTATTCTTCTCTCCAGGAGTTTTTTTTCCCTCAAAGAGAGGTTGTAGTGATTTTTCTGGCAGGATGTTGCTGTTGTAGCAGCAGAGGGCTGTGGGTCCTCACCAGAAATATCAGCCCTTTGCCATGAGGCAGTGAGTCTGCATCTGCAGTGCTTCTGATGTGAGCTGTTATGGCTTAGGGAAGAGATTTTGACAGGAGACAGCACTTTAGAGGGTAAGTTAAAAGCATTATGCACTTGCTTCACTAAACTGGAAACACGCTTTTACTAACAGTACCTGCTAACAAAGACTTGCAATGACTAATCTTCATTTAGAGGCTTCAGTCTTACACTGCACTCAGCTTGGCATTTGAGATGTGTCTAGAGAGCCTGGCTGTGCCCGGTGAGCCCCTGCATGGTTCCACCCTGGTGCTCAGGAATGGTGTTTGTGACCCTGGGAGCCTCACAGGATCCTCACACTGCCCCCAAAAGCGTCCCCTGCTCGTGCCATGTTGCCCTGGGGCAGTGGCTGTTCCACTTAGTCACAGTCAGCTGAACTGCTCTTTCTTAGAGGCTGCTGGGCTGCCTTTAGGGCTGGTCCTTGCTGAGCACAGCTTTGGTCTCTGGCACCTCTTGGGCTGGTGAGCCAGGCTAAAAGTTGGGACTTCAGTTGACAGGTACCAGTGATCCCCTCTATCTTCTCTTCCAGATTAAACTTTTGAATTTCCCTCTAATAAATATTGCATGCCTTATCCCAGGGACGTTTCAGTAACCTGAGAGGCCTTGGAAACCAGTTCCATCAGATTGTCCCTTACCCAGGTAGATAGGAGCACACCTTATTTCCAGGTGGAAATTAGCAGACCTTTGCTGAGCCAAAGAGGAGATGTCTTTTGGCTTTCTAGGGAAGCAACTACCAGGCAACTGCACAGTATCTACCTGGAACTGGAGGTGTCTTCAGCACAGCTGGTTATTCTCTCTGTGCTTTTGGTGAATATGGGGTTGTCCATGTCTGCCCAAGGGATGGTGGTGCATATGTGGTGAATAAGGAACAATCAGTGTCCTGGTTTAGGGCAAATGTTTAGGAGGAAACCTCTGGGAGGTCTCCTCTAGGAAGAGCCGATTCCAATCGCCCCTCCCCCTACCGGTCCGGGAAGAATTTCCTTAGAGAAAAGTGGAAAAAACTATTTATTTAACACATAGAATATTTACAAGTATAGGGAAAAAATTGGATAATATGAAAACAATGAAACCTCTCCTTCCTCTGAAGAGATGGTAGATTCAGAGTCCGTCTGAGTCCGGTTCAGTTCTCCAGTGGGGGGACGATTGCCGGGCCCGGCTGTAGCAGTCGGCGAGGGTGGGGGAGGGGCCCCCCGGGCGTTCCCTGGTGTCCTGGGCTCACGCGATGCCAGCCAGTCCCAAGAAGAGGGAAAAAAAAAGAAAAAAAAAAAAAAGAGATAACGCTGTCTGCTGGAATGCAGCCTCTCCGCTCTCTTGACCTTGGTTCGTAGTAATCTGCGGGACGGGGGGCGATGATCCCGGGGAGCTGCGAGTTCCGGCCGCGCTGGAGCCACGCGCTCCCTCCTCTGCTCTTCTCTTCCTGCTCCTGCTGCCGCTCCGCCTCTTCCTCCACCTTCACTTTCACTGTCTTCCTTAGACCAACTTAAAGCTGCAGAACTTAATGTCCAGCATAAGCCAGGGGACGATTGGGGATACAAACAGGCCATATGGCTAACCCAGGACAATCAGTGTGGCCTGTTCTTTATATTTGCCCTTCAATTTCCTTCATGACAACATCTAGTCAGCAACGTTTTCTCTCACCTTGTCACCCCGTCAGCATTCTCCTTCTTCTGTTCAGACTGCATTTGTAAAAAAATTTTTGTCTCTGGTCTCCTCCAGCCCACGGATAAGTGGTTAAGAATAGTTTGCATGATGCTGTGCTCAACTTCCCACCCTGCTGCTTGCAGAAGGGCTCCCCTCCAGCCTCCAAAGCACTGTGGCTGCAAGCACTGTCATCCTCTTCTATTGTTCTACTGAGCACTGTGTGGCAGGGGCACCTACCCCCACTTCCTATATACCACAGCTATCTGGTGCATAAAGAGATAACCCAGGGGTCATCTCTGGCACCAAGGAGGCTCAAATCTCAAGAATAAACATCCTAGTCTTGAGAACAGATGTAGGAAGAGATAAAGGAAAAAATTGCTGAGAGACACCGTTTTACCCTATAAAAGATACACGAATTATCACTGAAGCAGAAACTTACACACACATGCACCATGAAGGTGCAAGGGACTTCTCCCCAAGTTCTGGACGCAGGCTCGTGGTTACTTTTCCAGAAATTGAGAGAAAGGATCTTGATGTGTGCTGCACCAACGATTGGATGGTAAGATACATTGAATCCTAAGCTTATGCTATTTCTTTGCTAGCTGTAACTTAAAGGGTACCTTATCATGCACTGTATGTAATCTACTAGTAGTTCTTTTCTTTTTGTTTTATACCTGTGTAGTATTAGTTTGTTTTAAGTCTTATAGTCAATAGTTTTCCTGTCTATTAATAAATAATTTGTTATATAATAGACAGAATCAGTCATTATTAAAAGAACTTACGAACAGGAAGGGGTTTTGAGGTGCTGGTTGTATCAATAAGTATACTACATGCTGCCAGAGGCCTGGGCAGTAGGCAAGGACTTATTTAACTCCCACATCCATTTGTGACAAGCACCTTTGTGTTGTGAGCTCTCTGCAGCAGAGGAGTTTCTTGTCATGAGCTACCTGTGTGCTGTGAGCTGATGTTCACACCTGTGTGCTGTGTGCTGTAAATCCTTCTGCTGGCCTGGGTCACCAAATGACACATGCCATCCTGGTCACATGCTCTTCCTTTAGCACCCATCCCATGTGGTCACCATCAGGCAGATAAAGATTGACACTGATAAGAGCCCGAGGAGAGGAGCTGTACTCCAGCCTGAGCTCTGGGCTCTGATGAGGCAGCAGGGAGGGAACAGCCGCACCAGGGAGTGTGGCTCCCTCCTTGCATTGGCTGGCAGGTGTTGGGCTGTCATCTTCCACTTTCCTCTTCAGAAATGCAGCCCAAGAAAGGAATTTCCATTAGCAGGTGTTTTTTTTTTGTTGTTGGGGTTTTTTTTGGGTTTTTTTTTTTTTCTTAATATCACATTTGGCTACTGGCTAGTAGCTGGATTGCTGAGCCCGCATCTCCACAGAAATTAACACAGATTTACTGGTGTATTTTTCTTTTTTGCTACCTCTTCTTCATTTGATATGTGCTCACTTAAATTTTTTAAGAAAAGAAAAATAATATATTTATTTATTTTTATATTTTTCCCATTTTTTGGCAGTGCCTATACACCCCACACATGGTTCTGTTATAAACGCATATTAAAGTGTTGGTTTTTCGCAAATAATGAATGCTATGTGTATAATATTGATCCTTGTAGAAGCAGTGTTTGTGTAGAAATGTAGCCATTCTAGTTTTGCTTAATAGTTGAGAAATAACTAATGTTACTATGTTAAATATCACTCACAGACCACCCCTCAAGCAAGGCGATTTACTCCTATAAAGATATTCCTAGATAAGAGACCCCTCTGCTGGGAATTGGCAAACGACTATGCAGAACTGAATTCTTCAAAAAAACTTCATTAGAATTATATAACAAACCATTACAGTAAAAAGTATATAAGGAAAGTCTCTCTCTAGGAGAGGTGTGCTCTGGCTCTGTGCCAACTGCACCCAGCATCCCGGGATGCTGTAATTGCTTTGCTTTGTCTTTGTCTTTTCTTGTTAATTTTTTTTTTATTAAAAACCTTTAAACTTTAGCAGAAAAGGACCTCGTTTTTAACAGCTGGGGGCTCGTCCGGGATCAACACCTCGCTGCCAAAACCCTGGGAGACCCGGAGCTGGGGAGGCGCCGCCGCCTGAACTCAGGCGGACCCCACTCGTTTCTTCTGAGGACCAGTTGCTGCAGGTTGAGACTTGCGACCAAGAGGGGACAGATAAAGCAAAAGAATTCCCTGAAGGAAAACTGCGGTAACGAGCCCCACAAATCTTAGTGCACGGAGCCTGAGCCAGCAGATTGGTAAGTCTGGCCGGGGAGGGGCAAATACAGGGGATTGAATGGTGTGTGTGTGAGACGCGAGCTGGATATCCCAGACTTGCAGAGCGATTGCGGTGGTTTCCAAGTGCTGCAGTTCCGTCTCTCCGCGAGGAGCGCAGTCAGTGAGGAAAGGAAGCGAAAGAGTTAACGAGCGAAAGATCCCCTGGGGAAAGCTGGGACTGGGCTCCAGGGAAGGGAAAAATCCCTACTAAAAGGGATTTTTCAGGGGTTTCCTAGCATAAACCACTAGGAAACAGGGGACGGAAGGTCCCCAAACATTGCCCGGTTTAAGGGGTAGAAATCTGCAGAGGGTAAGAAAATTCCTCAAGACGGGATGTGTGGGATTGACAGAGGATAAGAAAAATATCCTGGGAGATGGGATGTGTAGAATTAAAAAGGCTGAGGGAATACTCTGAAGACTCTATACCTAAGAGCATCTGGGGTTGGCCAATTTAAAAAACTATACCGGTGGATGAATGATAACTTGTGATTTGAAAAGGTACCTTCGTGTGTTGCTTTGTTGTGAATGAGAGAGACATATTAATAAAAATGAGTGAGTGTGAATGAATGAAAAATACGTAATATAGATTGTTGATTTAAGGTATTTTATTGTCTGGAGGAGGGGAGAATTATATTAGGAAAGAAAAGGACAGTAGGAGACTTTTCTGTGATAGGTTTTTGTTGCTATCATAAGAGTGGATAAATGGGGGGGGGGGGAAGCCAGGGACAAACAGATAAAATCCTGGGAAAATGGGACAGAAAAGCAGTAAGAAGGGTTTCAGACAAGGAACACAGAAAGTACTCCCAGAAATACCCCAAGATAGCCCCCTGGGAATTAAGTTAGCTAACTGGGATAAAGACCCTAGTACAAAAGAAAAAGATAGAATAAAAATGATTCAGTACTGTATGATAGAATGGACAAAAAGGGAAATAAGATATAATCATATCAATTGGCCGAGATATGGATCTTCTGAGGCTTGGATTTGCCAGGCCTTAAATATTTTTGTAAATTCCAAAGAGCCACCAGATCCAGAAGAAAAAGAATATGCCTCCTGCTGGACAGGGGGCACAGAAACTCTGGAGGCAAAAATTCTTAAAATATCAAAAGCCCCAGAGGCAGAACCAGCCAAAGAACAGAAAAAGATATATTGGGACCCCCTAGAAAACCTACCAGCCCCTTTCCTTCCCGGGCAGGGGTTATTAGAGCCTCCTCCTTTACCTCTGGGACCCCCTAACCCTTTCCTTCTCGGGCAGGGGGCTGGAATTTCTTTTCCTCCTGACTGGGATCGTCAGCCCCACCCCCTACCTTACCAGGGACCCACTTTTTGGGAACCCCAACCCCCCCACCCATATCGGGAGCTCCTGCCCCCGTTACTATTCCGGCTGCCTCGGCTCTTCCCACGGCATTGCTGGAGGGCTCTGTGGGGATGGTCCCGGCCTCCCAGCCCAGTTCCAGTGGTAACTCTATGGTCCCGGCTTCCCAGCCCACTTCTACCCACACTCCCGTAGTTCTGAATTCTGCGCCGTACCAGAATACCAGAAATTCCATTAAAAACCAAAGGCAGCTTACTAACATCTCTCCTGCCAATACCCCGAAAAAAAGGAATGAGGTTATGAAGGAGGAGGAACAGAAAACCCAGGAACAAGGGGCCAGATTATTTCC
>JAHLSL010013672.1:1217070-1277726 GCA_025920805.1 Petroica traversi | reverse complement strand
TGCTCAAACCAAATGAATTATAAAAAGGAAAAGGGGGGTTTGTTATAAACGCATAGTGTTGGTTTTTCACAAATAATGAATGCTGTGTGTATAATATTGATCCTTGTAGAAGCAGTGTTTGTGTAGAAATGTAGCCATTCTCTTTTTGTTCTATAGTTGAGAAATAGCTAACATTGCTATGTTAAATATCACTCACAAACTACCCCTCAAGCAGGGCGAACTACTTCTATCAAGATATTCCTAGACAAGAGACCCCTCTGCCGGGAATTGACAAACAACTATGCAAACTTCTATCAAGATACTCCTGGATAAGAGACCCCTCTGCTGGGAATTGGCAAACGACTATGCAGAACTGAATTCTTCAAAAAAACTTCATTAGAATTATACAGCAAGCTGCTACAGTAAAAAAGTATATAAAGAAAGCCTCTCTAGGAGAGGTGTGTTCTGGCTCTGTGCCAAGTGCACCCAGCATCCTGGGATGCTGTAATTCCTTTGCTTTGTCTTTGTATTTTTTTTAATTTTTTTTTTTATTTTTATTAAAAGCCTTTAAACTTTAACAGGAATAGGACCTCGTTTTTAACAGTTCTATCTTCCTCTGTGCTGTAAAGACAGGTAATAAGGCAGTTTGGAGGGACTTAAAAAATAAAATGATATCTGTAACACCTTTCTTAACCTGAAATGAGCTTTCTGGGGTGCTGGCTGCAAGTGGGATCTCAAGCCTGTATTTTACAGGAGCTACTGCATATACATCACAGTTCTGTTTTGTTTCATGGGTCTCTTGATACATTAATTGCTGATTAAGACTTTTCAAATTGTTTGAAAGAGCTCTTAGTGCTGTGTTATCTATTTATGTGACCTTTTTACTCGCAGGCAAAATATCTGTTATCTCCTTAAAAAAAGGGATCAATTACACAGTTAGGACTTTTAAAAATAATTTCAATTTTTCAGCTGCAAAATTCTCCTCTAAGGGCAGTCAGGAAATGGGTATTTAATCATAGTGCTTGGGAAATGCCAGCATTCTATGGCTTATGGCCACCAAATGGGTTCTGTAGAAACCACATGTGTGGAATAGGCAGGTTTTGACTTTCAAGCCCAGGAAGGACATTTGCAATGAGATTTTTTTCTGGGAGTCTCAGTGGTCTTTGAGAGGTGACCATTGATGTAAGTAATTAGAAATTTGGTGTTGCTTGGGGATGCTAAATGAAAATAGGTTATTAAACAGGTTTTACTGGAAGCAATTTATGAATAATTATCTCGTGAATAATCAGAAACATTAAACTGGAAAGAATAGATATGTCATTAAAAAAAAAAAAGAGAGAGAGATGGGATCAAAAGGGATCTGGAATTAGCATTACTCGTTATTTTAATGCCAGAACATGCTTCTGTATTATTAATAGATGTTAAAGCTGCTGCAGATTTTTCTGACTGCATTTCTACAGCTTGAAGAATCATAATCATCCTAGGGCTGAATATCCCTTTCTGAACAACGACACCTGTTTTACCTTCCTTAGTTTGTCTCTCAGAAGAAAAAAGGTCCTGTAAGGTCACCTTTGGCTCAATCCATATCCAGGGCATTTTTCTGTAGTTTACTCATCACAGCCCAGGCAGACTAACACTGAAATATTTTGAAAATTGAACAGTCAGATAATATTTTTCCCTCTCTTATAAGCATTTCACAGTACAGCATTTTATTTCTTACCTCTTTTAATGGCATTTCCTTCCAAATGCATTTTTCTCCCTATGTAACATGTCATTAAACTACAGAGCATTTCAGCCTGGACTTTCCCCAAGTGTTATGGCCTATTCCCAGCCAGCCCTGTGAAGTTGACTATTATTCCTCATAGCAGGGTTTAAAAATAATTGCCCAGCTCCATTTTAGAAAAGGCAGTTAGGTAATGATTTAGTCCAAAAGGCGTATTTATCTGTTACAGAGCTGGATAATGATGAAGATCTCTTTGCGTGTCAGGTCACAACTGTGAGTGTGATTATTTCCATGTGTTGGAGGGACTGGCGGTGCACCCGGGGGTGCTGCCCTGAGTGGGAGCACTGGGGGTGCCCATCCCCAGCCCTGCCCTGGCACAGGTGAGCCCTGCTCTGGGATGCCCCAGCTGGGGGTTCAGGTGGTCCTTGAGCAGTAGGGCTGAAGGGTGGTTGTGGTCACTGACATCCCTGAGAGGTAGTGCCTTGTGGGGCAGTTTTGGGCAGGGGCATTCCTGGAGATGCACTCCTGAAATCCTTGCAAAAGAAGGATGAAAAGGCTGGGGAAAGCAGCCCTCATGTGTGAATGCTGCTGGGGTTTTACTGGGTTGCTGTTTAACAGCTCTATTTGATTTGAAAGAAACTACTGCAGTTTGGATCTGATGTAAAGTCCATTGAAGATGAAGGAAAGGCTAATGTTGCATTGAGTGAGCTTTGCTAATGCTTATTTTAGTAGACTTCTTTTTTTCCCCTTGGTTTATAAATTAATTGTCTTGGTTTTCTTTTTAATTGGTGAGACAGAAATTCGATGGGCTGAGTGGCACTAAGTTGTTCAGAAGATATTTAAAAACTGTGTTTTCATGGAGAGGTGTGGGATACTATCTTTTCCTAGTGCACTGAATTAATCCTGGAAAAATAACAGAAATTAATGTAATAGGAGGACATAACCAGGAAGCCACAGTTGAGAACAGGTTGTTTTACTTACTTGCTTTTGATTCTGTGGTAGAAATATGAGCTCAGGTAATAAAACCAGAACACACTCCCACTTAAATGAATGGAGCCATTAATTTCAAGGACAGCTTCAGGGTTTTTAAGATGGCAATGTAACTGACTGAATTCCTTACAGACAGATGAACCAGTGAAGAAAAAATGTTCAGAATAAGGATTTCAGGTTACGAGCTTTAGTCTGTTGATTTGGTATATTTGTTTTGTTTTGATTTGTTTTGGTTTTTTTTCCATTTCTCCTTAAATGCTGAACCTAATTACTCTGGTGGGGGTGGGGAGGTGATGGAAAGGGGAGAGCTGGGTTTCTTAGAGGGAGGATGGACTGCAGAAGCAACTGAAGCACTAGAGCTCTGCAATTCTGAAAATTAACCTATATCCAGTAAAACACAGACAGCCTTTTTCTAGGTGTGTAGAGCAATCCAACAAGAAACCCCTCAGAGTGAGACCAAAGTTCTTGCGATAGAAACAATGAAACAGTATTATTATGCTTTAATATAATAATATTTTAGGAAAGCAATAATGAGTTGGTTTCTCTGCTGGAGGCAGGTCATAAAGATAAGGTTTTCTGGAGCACTTCACTCCTTCCAAGTGCTGCTCTGTGAACAATAGCATCTGTGAGCTGAAAGCAGATGCAGAGAGCTCTTAACTTCTGCTATTTCTGCTGGAGGCTGGTCTTGACTGAGGGAAGACTCCCACTAAAGGCTAGAAGAGGCTTCACTTGACCTTTTTCCCCATTCAGGATAATGGTGTTTTTCTCAACAGGTTTTGAAAGGAGGGGAGAACATACCCTACTGTCAAAATAGACTATTGCAGGAAAATAAAGGTATTTCAGATAAGCACATCTGAAGGATGTGACTCTTCTGTGGGAAAGTCAGTAGCAGTGCTGAAACATGGCATTATCCTTTGCAAGCCCAAAATGCAAGCAGTGCATCATGCTTCGCACCCTTTAGGACCTTACTTAAATTTGCTTGTGTTTGTGGGGAGTGGTGGTTAAGTGGATACTGCTTCACAGTTTTGTCTGAGTCACTCGGTCTGTCCCCTTCAACATAGGAGAGCAGAGGGAGCTGGCAGGGTTTTTTTTGATCATCTAGAATGTGAATCAGGGAGAAGGCATCCCACTTCTTTTTCCTGGACGAAAGGAAAAACCATCTCGTGCAGTGGAAGCAGAGAACAGGAGGCAGCA
This sequence comes from Petroica traversi, assembly GCA_025920805.1. Lineage (NCBI taxonomy): Eukaryota > Metazoa > Chordata > Aves > Passeriformes > Petroicidae > Petroica > Petroica traversi. Next base: position 1,273,840 of record JAHLSL010013672.1, on the reverse strand, counting down.
GATGGGCCCTCTCCTGCTATTAGATGTCACTGCTGCTTCACCAAGCAAGGGAGACACTTGGAGGCTCAGCAGTATTTATTTTTTTTCTGCCTCCATGCAATAAACTCTCAGTGTTTTTAGCTCTGGTTTTCTCATGTGCTCACTTTGTCCTCAGTGAAGGGGTAGAAAAGGTCCCTTTGCAATGGGAGGGGATTGTGCAGGACATGAACTCTGCCTAAAGTATCACAGGGCTCTTCCAGAGCTTCAGCAAAGGCTTTCCTCCCACTGGCACTGCTGTCATCCCATGTTCCTTCTCCCTGTCCATCCCTTTGGGGAGCTGTCTCTCCATGCCTGTGGGCTGCACGATCTAATGTGGCCATGTGGCATCTTTGGAATTTCCCATGAAATTCAGTTTGGACTTGGGCAACTGCTTGGCCTTTTACATGAAGCTGAAAAAACTGTGGGTATTTTCCCCTCTTCTGAGCACATTTCATTGTGTCTCTCTTTACTGAGAGCCCAAGAGAGCTCATGTCTAGGGAGATATCATTACAAACATCAGTGAGAACATGTGGAAAGAGATGGTTTCACTTCTGACTGTATTTCTGAACAGTTTGAGCTTAAACATGCTCATTTTCTACCTCCAACCACTGTGGAAGAGCAGTGATCCCATCCAAAACTGAGATAGAGGTGACACTCCTGGCACCAGAAGGATGGGAGAGCAGTTGCAAGGGCAAGGAGCTCAGCCTCCAGCTCCATCCAGAGTCACTTATGTCTAAGTTGTGCCTAATAAAGGCTCAATGTGTTTTTGAAACCATCTAATGTTGGTGGCACTCCAGCTTTCCCAGCAGCCTGACCCTGAGGTTCCCTATCCTTATGTCCATAAAGCTTGTTCCTATAATATCTAATATTTTTTCTGCAGTATGAGCCCATTACTCTTTGTTTTATCTGCTGCACATGTGGTGGAAAGATGCTCTCCTTCCTTTTGGAAAAGTAAAAATTGTATGTATTTATTCATATCAGTTTCTTCTCATTAACCTCCCTGTTCTCAGCCTTTTTTATGTCCCTCCCTTCATTTTCCTTTGTCTCTTCAAAACTAAAATCCCCTTTTCATCAAAAAGAAAAACCAACTGGAGGAAAGAACCCTCTGAATATCAGGTAAGTTTTGCAAACCTTCGCACAGCGTCTCAGCCCTTTGTCTGTCTCCTCTGTTTAGACAGCAAGCTCTTCAGAGGAGAGGCTCCTTTCCTGTGTTTGTACAAGTGCTTAGCAGGCTGAGACCCTGACAGAGCTGGGTACCTTGGGGGCTATCATAATGCACAATAATAATGAACCATATGTCGGGTTAGCCAGGAAAACACTCAAGCGGTAGGCAAACTTTTCCCTTAATGAACCAGGTATTGCCAAGACAATGCAGACCATTTCCCCTTCTATCCCACTAACAACACATTTCAATTCTAGAGGAAGTAGTCCTAGGGACAGTGACATATTTTAAGCCTTGTGAGCCTTATTGTTATCTCTAAATGTCTACAATATATTTAGAAGAAGGTTTCTGGAGTATGTTGCAAAGCAGGAGTTATCTGTCATACCCCTCATGGGGCAGCAGTTGTGGTGTGGGGACAGCCCTGGGCTCAAACATGGCCAAAGTGATGAAGTATCTTGGCTTGGGCTCAGCATCCTACCAAGCTTTATTGCACTTTGGATTACTTTTGGTTTGGCTCACTGGCTGGGCAAGTTTTTGTCAGTCTGTGAGGAGCTGCACAGATGTATCACACACAGTGATCAGCCCACTTCATGTAGGGAGCAGCCTTGAAGTGATAAGCCTATTTTAGAGGGATCTGTCAGGTGTCAGCAGACTTGGTTTGTTTTGCAACTAGATGGAAACTGATTTTTATTTTTTTTTTCTTTTATTCAGATACAGAGAGACGCTATCACCATGTTTTATTTCACTCTTACCAGTTCTGTCTTATTATCACCAAAATATTTTGAGAAAAGTTTTAGGTATGTAACAACAATTAGGAATGTTAACACCAAGCTGAAGCATTTAGACTTTTATTTTTTTGGGAAGAAAAATCTTGGAATTTTAATTTCATAAATGTTTTTCAAATTGTCCTGAGTTAAAAGCAAAAGGGATGCAAGGTTGTATTTTAAAAGGTCATGTTTAAAAAGTTCATGCTTAAAAATATTGGAAAGGATTCCAAGAGGACCCATCTATCAGCCAGAAGCCTTGTGGGACACTTAAAGTTCCTCACCCTCTCTGGGTGAGCCTGGCAAGGTGATGGTTGATGCTGATGTGGTCACCACCACACCATCCTGCCCTGGCCTGGCTCTGCTGGGGCACGGGTGGGAATCTGCTGGAGCTGTCTGAGCCTGCACTTCTCTGCTGCCAGAGCTCAGTTCAGCAGGAATCACTGGGAACAGGGGGAGGGAAATCGAGGATTTGCTGCTTGGTAAATCCTCCCACTTGCCTCCTCCCAGCGGAGACATTTGTGATAATCATGGAGAGCGCTGCCACTCCAGCCTGCAATAACAACCACGGCAGTGCTCGCTGTAATTGCCTCGTGCCCAGGGGAGACACAGGGCTGCTTTCTTTTCATCATTGTCTCCAGCGCTGGGCTCGGGCTCTGCCTTCTTCTGTCAGCTAAATATTGCTCCATGTCATCATCTTGATTTCCCTCACCAAGCAACACATGGGGTTATTTTTAGGTGGGAGAAGGGATGTGCAGGGCACCATGAGATGCTGGGGTTGATATTTATGAGTGAATTCAAACAGAGCACGATCTGCATGGTCCTGTAAAGTGCAGATCTGTTTGAATCGAGAGAACTATTTTAGTGAATTTATTGTTGTCTTTGATACGCTTTTTATATGTTCTTGTCAGAAGCTGAATTTGAAAAAAAGTGCTGTAGTTCAGTGTTAGGCTGTAAAAACATAAAAATCTGGCAAAGAAAGACCTGTCATCATAACTTTCATCATGTTACAAATCCTTACTTTGCCACATCTGCTTATTACATGAGATGGGCAAGAATTCAGAGCAGCTGAGCTTTGAGAAATTCTGTTACAGAAGGTAACAACTGATTAAAAGGTCAGGAGATGGCTTCAGAAATATTCCTATGGTCTCTTAGCTTTGTGAATTTCATAAGCAGGATGCTGGTAGACCGCATTACTGCATGTGTTTAGATACAGATTAGGCCGAGGAATGAATTAGACTGAGGTGTAAAATAACTGAAATGTAAGCTGTGCAGCAAATGTACTTTTAAAAATGGTTGGTGGTTTTGTACAACAAAAGGAGAAAAAAGACCATGGCCGTTTTGGGAGCACAGTGGGTGAGATCAAGCATGAAAGAGTAAAGTTTATGGTGCTGTGGCAATTCATCTTAGCTGATGATCTTGCCTATGGGCTTTAACTCTGTTACTTGGTCAACAAATGCGATTGTAGTTATTATGTTTAAGAGTAGCTATGGATTTTCAGTCAGAATGATCTTTGCTTTTGTTTTTACCATTATTCTCTTTCCATCTGAAATAGTCTTGCTGCAAAAGCACTGCTGGGCTGCATCTCCCTTCTGCTGCAAGTGGCCTCTGGAGGCAGCAGGGGAGTCCCCGGGGAGGTGGGTGGGTTCCCCCCTGAGCAGCTGTGCTCCCTCTGGATGCTGCTCTTAGAGGCAGTGGGACAAGCAAAGGACTGCCTCCCTTCTACTGCTCTGCCTGAGCAGCCTTCCCTGGTGCTGGAGGCTTGCAAATTCCTTGCAAGAATTCTGAGATTAGAAGAATGTTAATTTTAGTTTGATGTATAATTTCCTGTCTGAAAGAGGTTTTAAGCAAAAGAAGAAAGGTAACATAATCCAAGGAATCCAGAAGGTGAGTATTTAAAAAAAAATAAATTAAAGTCTCAAGCGTTGTGCTATTGGCTAGTTACCATAACAAAGAAAACAAGGTGCTGGTTGTGTATTCGTCTGGGCAGATGATTTAATGGGCTTTGTAGCTTGTGCACAGAGGGAAAAGGCTTCCTTCAAGGCACTTTGCTGGCTGGATTTTAAGGTCTTTAGCCTGAGTCACCTGGACAAGTAACTTCACAGCTGGACGGTGTCAAGGCCACTCATAGACCTCCTGTGGCTGTTGCGTTTTAAGTGGAGCCGTACAAAGTCCTGTGTTGCACTTGCAGTATCCCCTAATAGATAATATTTTAAAATGTACAAAGATACATTTGGTATAAATATAGCTCACAGCATGAGACACTGAATAAAACATTTCACTCATCGGGGAGGATCATGCATAACTTACTCTTGGATCTGCTTCATCATTCAGGTGTTGGAGAGTCACTCCTAATTTGTGAAAACATATGGCTTATTCCACCCTTCCACACTGAGGATTCGTTTGAGGCATGCTTGCCTGCAGTCTTGTGTTCACCATCTGGATCAACCTTCTGCAAGTCGAGGTAATTGGGAGTTATGGCAATGGGGAGCAGGGAAGTGAGTTCCTCCTACTCTGCTAAAGTGGGAGGACATCTCTTCTAAATCTTGGCTTCATTACAGCCTGATAGACTGAACCTCAGAAAAAAATCACTGACCAGGTAAATAGCCAGGTTACTGAAAACACATTTTAGCCAATAACTATGAACTATAGAATCATTTAACTTCTTTTTAGACTATATCTTGATTAACTACCTAGCAACAATGACTGAGGGAAAACTTGCTGTGGATCCAGTATGAAAATTTTTGGTATGTCATAGATCTACTGTCTGCCATATATCATACCTCTGGGTGGATGGAAGCTTTGAACTCCCATTGTTCCTGTTCATATTTGATGGAATAGGCAAATCTTAGACTCCATATGCCACAGTTAGGTAGGAGTTTTCTTTGGAAAAGCAGTGTGTGGCTTGTTCAGGTTTTCCCACTTATTGTAATGCTGGACACACAGTTCTCTCTCCTGGAGGGATCCTTGGCATTGGTCAGAGCCCCCCTAGATGTGTGTTGGACAGGCTGCATTCCCAGAGCATGCCCCAGGCTGGGCAACACACAGAGACCTGTGATGGGAATTTTCATTGCAAACCACCAAGGTTTTGCTCAGTTTTACTGCAGTCCTTCAGCTGCCCCTTGATTTTTGTACAAAGAACGTGAAGTAGTAGCTCATTCTGGCTTGGAATTGCAGGGTCTGAAATGCTTAGTTCTGCTCTGAGGTGCTTTGTAATGTCAGTGCTTTCTCACTCTACCATGGACCTAACTGTGACCTGGTATATTCCCAAGCAGAGAAGAAAGTTAATATTGGCTTAAGTCATCCTTATGCTATGGGAACTGATTGCATGCTGTGCTAGTAGCGGTGGTAACAGTTAAGACCTTTTTTTAGAAAACCAATTGTAGCTTTATCCTACACTGTTGTACTGGTACAGAGCCTCTGTGGCACAATCTCTGCTTCTTTTAATAACCATAACTTCATCCAGGTTCTAAAACAAGATTTCATTTAAGTTAGTCCTGCATTGACAACAGGTACAGAACTATATGCCCATCAAAACTGAAAACGACAAAGCTTTCTTATGATGTTGTAAGCCCCTAATGGTCCATTTACAATCTGTGTGTACAGCACAGAGTCTGCAGTTAAAGCTGTTTTCTGTGCCCAGCTTCTCCAGCCTATGTGGTTTCATCACCTGGAATTACCAGGAGCCCTTCTCATCTATTAATCAGGTAGCAGAACAGTGTTCATCTGAACTGTCTGCATGGGAGTTAAACTGGAGTTTGCCCATTGCCTGTGAATCCAGCCAGAATATTGAAGCAGGAAATGGGTCATTCAGGGCTGAACTAGGGCTGGGGTTTGCATGTGATTGCTTTCAGGTATGTGAATTCTTGTTTTATACATTGGAAAGGGTTTTCTGTGGCCATATGGATGTCATGATTTGTCAAGATGTATCAAACACAGGAAAGTGGTTAATTTAACCCCACAATTTAACCCCTTCTGGGCAGTGCCTCTGGTTCCCTCTTTGCCCTAGCTGAAGGAGTTTGTGTGGATGAAGCCTGTCCTGGAGGCCACTACTGTGAGCTTGCTTTGAAGACATTCTGGTGCATTTTTTTGGGCAAGATTCACTATTCCTGCCTTCAGCTCCAGGCACGTTTTGCTCTTTCAGGGCTGGCTTTCAGGTCCTCCTGGATCTGGGAACATGCATGAAGTAATATATCACTTGTTTCAAAGTTGAGAGGGATATAAAAATATTCTTCACTGGCAATGCCTGAGAATAGCTTTCACAATTTCCTCTCCTCACCACCCCCACGTACTCCGTCTCTCCTGTGCCTTTCTGCAGGGATGCTGTGCAGGGTTTTGCGTTGGCTGCAGCTGGCTGTGTCCTCCATCACCCAGCTACTCCTTCACACCATTGTGTGTCCCAGGGAATCACCCAGCACCACCTGAGCTGTAGGGTGGGAGAGAGAGAGGTGAGGGGAAATGTTTGGTGCTTCAGGACAGTCAGATCTTTTTTTCTGCTTTGGGGATACTTTTGTACGTGAGCATAATTTCAGCCTGGGATCAGTTAAGGGTATGTATGACAAGATTGTGCCTGTCCTGGTCCACCCTCTTCCTTTCTTTCTCTCTTAATCACAGTGTTAAAAATTATTAAAACAGATTAAAATGCGAACTAGCACCATAATCAAGCAGAATGTAATAGCTGGTTTTCATGAAATAACAGATAAATAATTTATGACTGTCTCTCATCAGCTTTGGATGGCCGTAAACCAACACTAACGAGCTACTGCCTAAAACTCAGAAAGCAATGTAGCCATGTTCTCCTCTCCAGGCCCCAAACATGTCCCAAATGGCAAGATGCTTCATATGCCTTACTTAGACCATCTTAGCTTAGAATTTTTATGTGTGGAGTTTCAAATTTTAAAATAGCTCATTTATATGAATCTGAAGATTTACAGGGGTACTGAAAATGTTCATCATTTGCAAATGCACATTTTTATTAATGAACTCTCACAAGCCACCTACATGCCTGGTTAGTCACACCCTTGGTTTCCAGACATATATCAGGGGGAACAAGAGGTCATGCAAAGCAGGAAGAAGGACTGACCCTGACTTGGCTACAACCCAGGTTTCCAAACACACAGATTTTGGATTATTTGGATTTCTGAAAGGCTTTGGCACCAGCATTTTCAGTACTAGCAGAATACCTCTGAGACAGGCAGGTCATAGCAATTTAAAGTTGTTGGATTTATTTTTTTTTTTTAAGTTTAATCGAGCTGTATATAAGCATCTGTGCCTCCAGCATAGAAATGAGACCAAATAATTTTGATGAGCCTAATGAATGTTATCTCTAAAATGGTATGAGTATGTTCATAGATATAAATTTCATGAGCTGCATAACCTGAGAATACTCCAGGAATGCTGGGAGGAGCTTCTCTCTGTTGAGATTATCAGTGTTTTCCTCCATATGGATGGGTGTAAATGGAGATTGATGGGAGGAGCTGTTACTGTAATGTACTCATTACGATGGTTCCTTTGTTTTGATATGTAGATTGCATTTTGAAGAAGATATGAAACTGATTTAAACAAAATTAGTTGTATAGATTCTTTATGTTCTCCTTTCTCTTTCTGAGCTTCTGCTCAGCCCCATGTAATTTTCAGGAAGAGGTTAGTAGTTTGCAGGCATTACAGCATATATTGGTGCTGAGGAAAATTTCAGTCTTCACTCACATTTTGAATGGAAACAGCAATATCTGATGAATATTAGTGAGAGGGGTGAGGAGATGATAATTTGAAGAGTATACTTTGATTTGACACGTTTGGTTTGGCTTTGTCAATCAATGACACTGTTCTAGGGCAGGTGGGAAGGTCACAGCTCCCTGTGCTGTTCCAGGTGGCTCCAGAGATGCTCTGCAGGGTCTGACTGCAGAGCTCCCCTTCCCTGCCCTCCCTCCTCCTGCTGCTGCAGGGGAGGGAGATTCACTTGTTTAAACAACACATTTGGTGAAGGAAGGATTTATGAATTGGTCAAGGCAGTCAATCAGATTCAGTTTTACTCTTATGGATGGTGTCCTGTACAAAACAAAATTCTGGACATTTAGTTAAATATGGGAAGTTAGATTTTTTTTTTCCCCCTCTGGACATGTTATTTGCTTCAATCTGCATGCTATTTATATTTGTAAAGTTTAGTGTTTGTGATCTGTTCACTTTCTCACTCCAGCTCATTTGCAAACTGACACAGGATGTTGCATTCTAACTCAGGAAACAATTTGATTTTGATACAAGAAGTAGATCGATTGTAATTCCCAGGGTGAGAACAAGGTTACTAATTCTACTGGATATCTCAGAGCCATTTCTTGGTAATGAAAGGCTGTATCTTTTCTGCCACAGTAAATTCCATACATTTTATGGCCTACACCAGTAATTTTTTTTATGATTAGGTTTGATTTTTTTTAATTATGCCTTTTATAAATTCTTTGGCAAATACTGATGTCTGTGTTGGAGCACACCAATCAGTGCAAGATTTCTTGGCAGTGAAATGTTATTCATGCTGTGTATATAAGCTCCACATTGTCTTAAAGATTTTGCAGGTAGCTGGGAAAGACAAGACAGGTATTTGTCTTGTGAAAGAAGCTTCCTATGTGATTTTAGCTGAGCTCTAGGTTTTGGAGTCAACTTAGCATTTAAAGGCTAGGCACACTTTAAAAAAAAATCTAATTATTATTTTGAATAAACGGTATCATTAATTGCAGTCAGTTCTCTATAAAAGGAATGAACAACCATTTAATTGCATTTAAATACAATTATACAAGAAGATACAAAAATGTATCTTGATTAGAGAAAGAAATAGTTCGAGTTAATTCTTTTCTTTGGTAATGAGTGAAATTTATACGAAAAAATTGCATTATCCTGTGGAGCTGTCATTGGCTTCTTCTTGTAGTTGCTTCTCAGTCTTGAAACAGATATTCAAGCACCTGTCTGTCATTTAAGCTTGGAATGTTTTTCCTTCTCAGACAATAATTCTCTGCACCCAAAGTTGAAAGCCTTCCAGCTTTTTGCTATCTCTGGTCTATGGGGTGCAGGTAGGAAGCAACTGTATAAGTTGGTGTGAGGAAAATGAATCCACAAACACCAGAGGTTTAGGTCCAAAAAGGAGACAGAGGAGTCCTGTCACTTTATTCGAATAAAGGGAGAGGCCATGAGGCATTTCCCCTGGGGTCTCTCAGATTTTGGAGGACACAGCCTCCTTTTTATCCTAATTCCCGTCCACATTTCCCTCTCTCTTTCCCCGTTGGCTGAGGGATTTGAGAGGCATAGACCTTCCGAAAACACCTAATACCTGAGACCCCCCTCTAAGGTATAATCCCCTCCTTTGTCCTTCCCTTGCATCACTCAGTGGAATTCCTTATGGAATTTATGGATCTTCTCATTGTTCCTCTCATTTCTCCATATTCAATTTTATGTATCTGCAGACCTTTGGTTTGTTTGTAAATGCAAATTTCCCTCATTCCATTCATCAATCAGTGGAATCCTCCCCATTGTTTCCTTTATCTCTTACTGCTGATTTTATCTATTGGCAAGACCCACAGCTCTGTTTGTGAAGACAAATTCCTTATTCCTTTCATTGGCAAGTACATTTCTTCATGGTGTAGTTTGCAATCAAGTGAAAATGAAACTATTTCAGTTTTGGTTTGTTTTTATTTTTCTTTTTATGAAAGGTTTGAACCTTTGCTAAAAAATTCCAAGTGCTAATCCAGGAGGGGGCGGGAAAGAAAGGACATGTGTCCCAAAGCCCTGTTAGGGAATGAAAGGTGCTGAACAGAATTATTTTCTGAAAGATTGAAACCTGTTGTGTTGTGTGAAGTCTAATTTTTTGACCACATTATGCTACAATATGGTATCAGATTCAAAGAGCAGCAGGTGTCAGAGAATCTGCTAGCTGACACTCCACGTTACAGCAGAAAAGCTTTATTAAATTCATTTTCTAAGCTGCAAATAGGACTCTGACATGGTGTGAAATGCAGCTAAACTGAACTTCTTCAGCTCCTGCTCTAGCATGTCATGGATTTTCTGTAATCGCCCACTGTGATCTGGCTAGCCCAAGTTTGGAAATGCTGGCTATTAGCCTTAGCAGGAAAATGCTTTGCTTTTAAGCACTGTGTGCCTCCTACCCGCAACCTAATGAATCCTCAAGGGGGTCTGAAATGAGACAAAACCCAATCCTGAACTGAGGGAGGACAGGAAAATCTATTTCATGCCTTTCTCACAGAAGATGGGTCTAATTCACTGAGAAATGTTTTGTGATATGGCCAGGATTATCTGGATGAAACAGCTATTTTTATTTTGAATATCTGAAATATGACTATATGCTAATTTTTGTGGGTGAGACGTTTTCCCGAAAACTTAGAAGGATTTTCAGGGTGGAGAGATAAAATGTGTGGGCACAACAATGGCAAAGTTGTTTGTTTTTTTTTTAATGCATGCTTTCTATATCAGTGCTGTGAACAGCAAAGCCACCCTGGCACGGGGAGGGGTCTGTCACCATGGGCTTCATGCTGCCACCTCTCCTGCCCCAAATGGAGCCATGTGTGCTGGGTGGTGTTTTGGCAGCCAGAGCTCTGTCTCCCACCTGCAGTTCTGCTCTTCTGCTTAAGAAAAAGGCTGCAGAGAGTTGGCTCAGTGGCACACAGGCTCACAACATCTTCCAGAGATGGATAGAAAAGAAGTGGGGAAAAAAAAATACTTGTAATGCTCCTAATTTTGGCTGTGTGGTGCCCTGATTTACCCCTGGCTGTTGTGTAAGGGGAACTCAGTGCCCATAGCAATAGGGACAATATTTTCAGAAGAGTTGCCATTCACTTTGGACTGTTCTGACTGGGTTTAAGCATCCCTGAAAGCGTTGAGAAGCAGCAGAGAAGATCAAAAAAGAACTGTCAAAGCTCTGAGCCTGTGGAATTAATTCAGAGAGCTCCCCTCAGACAAAACAGTGTCAGGTAAAGATGGTGTTTTATACAGATCAGATGTGATCAGCTGGGCATTGCTGACCATCTCAAGGGAGCAGCAGAGCACAAATAAAAGGGAGGAGTTCAGGCTGTGAGCTGAAGTGCTTGCTTTATTTTTTGGGAGGAGAGTATTCTGCACTACCTCTCTTTTGAAGATGATTCCATGTCTAATGTCAAAAAGAGTGAAGATATAAATAGATAAATAATTTCTAAGGGTGCTTATAATAGATGGGTTTTCTATTCACAATTTGGGTCCTTGACCTTGTTGGGAATCTGAACTGCCTTCAGCCTGTCAGGCTGTTTTGCTCAGAAAGCAGCAAAGGAATGTGGGTAAAAAAAAATTATGCAGGGAAGAACTGGAAAATTTAGGGTTTGTACACAGACCCCCTTCGCTGTCTGGCTGGCTGGTTGCTCCTACAAATTGTGGAAGATTGTGGTTTTGGGCAATTCAAAATTGCCCAAATTCAGTTATCTCATTCAAATTCTCACCCAATAGCCTGGTCATGTAAGTTGTGCACTCACGGGCTTTGATTGCCAAAGCTAAAGAAAAAACACCAAAAAACTCTCCACATGATTTTCAAATACAGTAGTTTTGTTATTTAGAAATGCTTGTCATGATGCATAGGAGGTGCAGCCAAGCAAGGATCTGATGCAGGGCTAGAAAATCACCTCATGAGTGGGCAGGTGCACTGGGACACCTAAAAGGTGCCTTTGGCTTTGTGAGTGGTACAGGGATGGAAGTTGAGCAGTTTGGATTTTGTCCAGGTGTGGAAGTAGGGCCAAGTGGCCTTGTCAGTTTGTAGGCAAACATAAACAATAAGTTTGTAGTAGTGCAAACCATTCAGCAACATTTTGAAGCTACTTTCACTGTAACTGTGTTGCTCCATGTGAATTACTGAATTTCTTTCTTTAAATGGACCTGAAATTCCAACCAAATCCTCAACTGAGGCTTTAAATATGAAGTTAAGAACAATATTTCTGGGTGAACCTTTCAAATTGCTTTATAATGTATCTTCATGGGTCTTCTGCCACACAAAATGCATTAGGGTACTTAGAACAAGTAGTAGCCAAAAATGCCATGCAAGGGACTGTGGTACCACTTGTTGTGTGCTGATAGGAAGGATCTCTGCAGGACTAAGAACAATAGCTGTATTTTATACCAAGAGGAAGAACTCCTTATATTTGGGATTGGAGTTTATTTTGTTCATAATTTTTTACAAGAAAGCAGAACTTTGAATTGGGTGCTTCTACAGTATTTTGGAGAGGAACAGCCCTAATTTAATTTCTGGCACTGCTGGTTTTGAAAAGAAACCATCAATATAATCATAGTGTGTTTTCAGACCATATTACGTGGAGGAAATCTGTGACTTCATCTCAAAGGTGACCTGTTAAGGAAACTTTAAAATTGGCTTCTACCACTCCTTTTTGTTTTGTTTTTCCCTCTGGGTTTTAAAATGTAGCATAAAGGTCTGGGAAGCTTTGAATATTCCCAGCTTTCTACTTGCAGATTTTTTTGCTATATTTAAAAATAACACTAAGTCTGCTGTTGCTCTTCCCCTCCCCCTTTTTTTCCCTAGACTACTCCTTGGGGATTTCAAGGACAGAAAAGTGAAACATGGCTCAGCGAGTCAGAGGCATTTAATTTTTAGAAGAACTTCCTTCTAAGCATTTGGATTTAACAGGTGTTAGTGCAAAAAGCAGGATATTGGACCTGGACCAGCCTCGCTTGACATTTCTTTTTTCATGTTCTTTTGCAGTTATAATTGCATGAGTTTTCATAGGTTTGGGTTTATTTTTTTTTAGGGTAGACAAATTATTAGCTTTTTAATATAAAAATATTTTCCGTCCTCTATTATTTTTTTAGTACCTTGACAAGTTTTTTTATACATTTTTATACATTTATACATTTTTATACAGATAAGAGGAAAAACTAATTATTTTTTAAAATAATTATTAATAGACGCCTCCAGAAGCTCTAGTTTAAGAGCAAAAGTGAAATGAGCAGAAAATCCACGACCTCCAAAATAAATAGAGATGTTTGTGGCTTCCCAAGCTACTCCCCTGGTGTTGTGCAGGATCCAGTCCTGAGCAGCCACACTACAAAAGGAAACCATTGCTGTGTGACTGACAGAGCTAAGGAAATTTGGTTGTTTACATGCAGCAGGAACTTTATATTTAAAATCAGTTCTGAGTGGTGGCTTAACATGCAAATTTAGACAGAGAAGTAAAAGCCATTTGTAGTCCCCAAGTCTCACAGCAGTGAGGAGCAGTTGATCCCAGTTACTGCGAGATTTTGGTTCAGGCCAATGGGGTGAGCACAGGAGGCTCTTGCTGGTCTCTGTCTGCAGCTGTGTTTGAGGTGCCTGCTGAAAAGGTGCTGCCTGGGAGGTGTGTGTGAACAGAAAAGCTCAGCTGGCTCAGAGCCTGCTTTCTGCTTATGCCTTGAGGGACTTATGGAGCAAATGATGTCTGGGAGCAGACTGACATGCAAAGCCCTTGGGTTATACCTGGTGATCTCTCCATGTCCTTTTGGCTGCCTGCTTGGGATGTCAACATAATGAATTTTAATTGAAAAAGAAAAATCTTTTGGTGGAAGCATATTCTCAGATGGGGGAAGGATAAATTACAGAATAATTAATGGACTATTTGCAGCTCTTGAGAATTCAGTTGATCTAAATAATATATGTTTATACATATAAATTGTATGTGTGTCCCTGCATATTTTAAATGTTTGATTGTTTCACATTAAGGAACAAGTGCCTACTGTAGAACACTAGAACACTTGCCATTTTGGTTTTAATTTTTTCTATTATTATGAATCTCACACAGATTTTCCCTGGGATATTTTTCATACCTGCAATTATTGCTGGCCTAAAACTATGCAGGCATGGCAGGCAGACAGCATCTATTTAAAGCCTGAAGAGCACCAGCAGAGACAGGGCAGCCATCATCCCCCAGCTAATTAGGGATAAGAAGAGGTGGAAGTGCTGCATCCTTCTCTGCCTGCCTGTCTGGTGGACTTGCCCCAGTGCAGGCTGAGCTGCTGGTTCCCCCCAGAGAATTAAATGGCATGATGGATTTGCAGTGCCTGGCTCTGGCTGCACTAATGACAGCGCAGTCCCCACGTGCTGGCACAGCCACGGCACAGCCCAGCTGTCTGGCACCAGGGGGGCCCTTCCCAGCTCGTGCAGACCTTGGCCTCTGAAATCTGCCTTCTTGCGAGTAAAGGAAGGGTTGCTCTCAGCTAGAAGAACAGAAAGTAAAGTGTTGTGCTTTGCAGTGCATGTGCACATGTGTGCAAATGTCATAAGTCATCCACTACTTTAAACTTATGTCCTGGTTTAGGGCAAATATTTAGGAGGAAACCTCTGGGGGGTCTCCTCTAGGAAGAGCCGATTCCAATCGCCCCTCCCCCTACCAGTCCGGGAAGAATTTCCTTAGAGAAAAGTGGAAAAAACTATTTATTTAACACATACAATATTTACAAGTATAGGGAAAAATTAGATAATATGAAAACAATGAAACCTCTCCTTCCTCTGAAGAGATGGTAGATTCAGAGTCCGTCTGAGTCCGGTTCAGTTCTCCAGTGGGGGGACGATTGCCGGGCCCGGCTGTAGGAGTCGGCGAGGAGGGGAGGGGGTGGGCCCCCCGGGGGTTCCCTGGTGTCCTGGACCCACGCGATGCCAACCAGTCCCAGGAAGAGGAAAAAAAGAAAAAATATCCAGCAAAAGAAACAAAGTCTCTCCCTGCAAAAAGCCGGGAAAAATCCGAGGAAAAAAAACCCCCGCTGTGTGCTCGGCCAGCACCCCCACAACAGAGTGAGTAAAAAAAAAGAAAAAGAGATAACGCTGTCTGCTGGAATGCAGCCTCTCCGCTCTCTCGGCCTTGGTTCGTAGTATCCTGCAGACAAACGGCGAGTGTTTTTTTTCCTCCACCTTCACTTTCACTGTCTTCCTTGGACCAACTTAAAGCTGCAGAACTTAATGTCCAGCATAAACAAGGGGACGATTGGGGATACAAACAGGTCATATGGCTAACCCAGGACAACTTAGCATGGGGAAGAGTTAAGGAGATGACAGCAAGTATTTGGACATGTAACTGAGCTCCTGGATGGTGAGAATCCAGTCACTGGGAGGCCCAAGCTGCTAATGGTTTGCTTCTGTGGATGTGTTTAAACTTCAGGCTGTCATTGACTCTGAAGGAACTCCCTGAAGGTGGAAGAGGATTTCACTGTACAGTCAGGTCAGAGGGTTCCAGAGGCTGGTGCTGTGTGTGTGTAAGCCCTCAGCCCTGACTTTCAGTGCTGCCTGGAAGAAACTAGTTTCAGGTCATTTCAGACTCAAGCATATGGGGTGAAGGTGACAGGGTAATGGGTGTATGTTCTGGGTGCTGAGGCGGTGGAATGACATGACTGGATTGAGGACAGCCGTGGAGATGGACATCAGCCCTGTGGAAAGATGTTCAAGTCCCAGTGAGGCTGTACCTGTGAGCTCAGGGCGTTCAGGTTACTGAGCATCCTCACAGAGTGACGGCTTTTGGTCATTCCTGATTTGAGCCAGATTCAAAGCAACAGCCTGGAGGCAATAGCCGTGATTTTTATAGGGCATGATGGCTTATTTAAATGCAAAATTCTGGCAATAATGCCTTCATCTTAGCACAGTAAACTATCAATAGCTGCCTCTTAAATAGCCTTGTATTTTAAAGAAGATATTGCTAGTAACCAGCCTTTACTATTAAGTGTAAACAAGTCCCAGAAGTACTGCCAGATCTGTGGTTTTTTTCTAATCTGCATAGCTATTAAAACTCCTTTTTTTTTTTGCAGTGCTGGCTAGCTACATTTTAGGGTTATATTTCTGTCAACACTGCTGCTCCTTGCAGGTGCAGAGTGGCTTCCCAGAGAGATGGGTTTGTCCCAGCACTACCTGGTACCAGCTCTGCCAGGGCCCCACGAGGTCCCAGTTTGAGTGCTGGCTGTGGCTGCGTGCAGATTGCACACAGAGTTCAACTACCAGATGGGGGACACTAAATCTGCTTTGTCTAGCCAAGAGCTGGCAGACAGAGCACCACTGCTGCTGTCAGCCAGAGAAATGCTGAAAATTGCTCAATCAACATAATTCATGGAGCTTTGTGGCAGGTCTGCAGCCCCACGGGGCAGTGGGGGAGTGCCAGGTCAGTCATGGAGCTGTGTGAGCCCATGGCCCTGCTCCCTTGCTTGGAGCTGCCTGCTGCTGCCCAAGTGTGGTGGCTCTTGCAGAGGTACTTTCAGGGGGAGAATACTGAGAGTGACACTACTGCCCAGTAATTCCTGCTTTGTTTGCAGAGAGGGGTCATGGCTAAGAGCTCTGTCCCTGATCCCTTTTATGATGCTGCCTTAAAGCTCTCTGAGGACCATTGAGATACTGGGCTGCTCCCACCCTTCCCACCATCCCTGCTTGCCATAAACTACAGACTCAAGGTGAGGGGGAAACAGCAAACAAGTTTAAATCTTTATGGGCAGAGCTGGGCAAATACTCAGGCAAGTCTCAATCATTCTTTCAAACAGAGAGAGGTTTAATCTGTGGTGTTGTATTTCCAGCCCTTATTTGCTCTTCATGCTCTGTAGCAGTGGAGTTTCCAACAAGAGAGACTTGAGCAAATGGAGCCTTCAAAGGTCCTGGCAGCAGTGAGCAGCACTGCAAGCTGTGGAAATGGGCTCGTGGTGCTGAGCAAAGTGGGCACTCGTGTGGTGTGTTCCAGCGTCCAGCTGAAGCCTCCTTTTTGGTCAAAAAGTGGAATAAGGGGCTGACTCTGAAGAGCAAGCACCTGGTGTGCAAAGGGGAGCAGCTCACCAGCATCAGTGGCTCTGCACTAGTGACATGGCCAAATAGAAACAGACCAAAGCTTGAACCAATTTAAAAATAATTAAAATTGTACTTTTTGTTCAGTAAGCAATAGTGTACTGTACCTTTCAGAATCTGCCTGGTAGTTTTTTGTCTTAAGCTGTAAATTATGTAACCTGGTAGTCCTGAATCCTCCTGGAGATGTTTATCTAGCATTTAAGTGTAGGGGTGTCAGTGTTTGTAAACATGCAGGTAAATCTGCATATATGTGTTTGCATTTCAGTGCAGCCCTGCTAATATCTAGCAAAACTGTTTTTTAGTATACTGTATGAAATATGTCTTGCAAATACCCTTAAAGGTTCAATTACAGAGTCAATTCAGTAGCTATTAGTAATGACACATAAATGCAACTTTACATTTTTGCCAGCTGGCTCAGGTAACATGCTCTAATCATCTGTAGAAGCACAGTATTTTTCAATTCTCTGGCTGAATATTAAAATCTAAAATTAAACTATAATTACCAAAGGGTTTGATGGCAGCCTGCAGCTAGACCAAAGAGGGCTCCTCCCTCCTGTGTGTCCTGCAGGTGCTCTGTTCTGAAGCCCAGATCAGCAGCTCATCACATCTGCTCAGGTGGGGCAGACAGCTGTCAAAAAGTCTGTTTTTGCAGTACCAGCAGGAAACTGGTCAGGAAATTTCATCAGCTCCTTGATTCATATGAATGAATGTAGATTTCTGTGCCTTAGATCATGGCAATAATTTTAAATTTGTTTTGGCCTTTTTTCTACTTCTGTCAATGGCAACAACTACTGTTTTTGACTGTATCTATATTTCTAGACCTTGTTGGGGATATAATATTTTCATCTGATCCTGCATCCATCCCCACAAACAATGTGGTTTTCTGTCTTTTGAACCCCTGCATGTCATGCCAACGTTTTCCATAATGTAATCCTCTACTTGATGCCATAACAGAGGTACACAGTGATGCTCTGTAAGTAGCAGTCCAGAGAACAATAGATTACTGCCACACTAATAGAGTAATTCAGTGAATAGAGTGGTAGTGCAGTGTGTTTTATTAGGTGATTTGTTTCTGTTAGTGGCCACCTGGTGGAGGAAAAACTGAAAAAGCTGAGAGCAGGAGCACAGTGAAAGTGGCCCTGATTTCCAGGGCATTCAGGGTGCCTACAAGTCCTCCTGTTTTGTTGACAATCCACAGCAGCTCCTGAAAAATCAGAGGATTTCTTTAGGTGCCTGATTTTGAAATATGGGACTGAGCTTGTGATAATTCCAAGGTGCAGTTTAGCAAAAAGGTCAAGAAACAATGAGTGGTGACTAAGCAAGTGAAGCTTGGGCAGCATGAGGTTGGCATGCTGTGCCAGCACCAGTGGGAACAGGGCTGGGAAGGGAGCACTTCTAAGAAAAGGCAACACTTATGCTTGCTTTTTTCCTTATAGTTCTCTTCCCTATTATTTTAAGATCCAGGCAGCAGAGGATTTGCAAAAATCAGTGGGAATGTAACTTGGCCGTACAAATACATTTGCTGACTGCGGAATGTATTGCATCTAGAAATTAACTGTGGGCACAATAATTTAAAATCCTGTTCCTTTTGATCCCTCCTGTCGTATGTTAATCTGAGGTTATATGCAAGAAATTGTTATTTCCAACCTAGTTTCCTCACTCTCCTGCAGGCTGGGGATGAGACTAGCCCCTTAAGTTGCTGCTAACACTTCTGCAGCATGGGCTTAAAATGAAAATGAAGCAGTTGCTTGGAAACCCTCCTCCTCTTTGTGCCACTTATTTTACTTTCTCAAGATGTCTTTTTCCAGACTATTAATTGTAAGTGGCAAAAATATTACAGGTGGAGCTGCTGGTGTCTCTTACTGTGAAGATTGTGTAACAAGCCCCTGGTTTGATTGGCATATACTTTGCCAGATTTGAACCCTTTTGAACAAAATTTGGAGGGAATTTGCTGTGCTAACTAACTCCCTAAACTCTTTAGGAAGATTAAATCCAAACTGATGACCGAGAATAGATGTGGAGGACAATGCACTGGCAAAAAAAATGGGGTGAACTTTGAAAAGGTAGAATATCTCAATGCTTTGAAGCAAGGATCTGAAATTTGGTGGGGAAGGATTGTCTGGCTCTTTACTCAGGGATATTTTTCTTGCCATTTCCAATCTATGACCATTTGGTTAAGTTGTAGGCATTTCCTTAACTTACTATTCGCACATGTTGCACAGGGACAGCTTTGGTATATTTAGCAGCTAAAACCAGAATCTATTTCAGCCATACTCTGGTCTCAGCTGAAGTCAGCCCCCCAGGGGTTGCATCTTGTTATAAATGCATATTATAGTGTTGGTTTTTCGCAAATAATGAATGCTGTGTGGTTAATATTGATCCTTGTAGAAGTAGTGTTTGTGTAGAAATGTAGCCATTCTAGTTTTGCTTAATAGTTGAGAAATAA
Source organism: Petroica traversi (assembly GCA_025920805.1). Lineage (NCBI taxonomy): Eukaryota > Metazoa > Chordata > Aves > Passeriformes > Petroicidae > Petroica > Petroica traversi. Next base: position 1,254,635 of record JAHLSL010013672.1, on the reverse strand, counting down.
CTAACATTACTATGTTAAATATTACTCACAAACCACCCCTCAAGCAAGGCAATTTACTCCTATCAAGATACTCCTGGATAAGAGACTCCTCTGCCAGGAATTGACAAAGGACTATACAGATGGACAGATTAACTGAATTCATCAAAAGAACTTCATTAGAATTATACAACAAGCTGTTACAGTTAAAAAAAGTATATAAGGAAAGTCTCTCACTAGGAGAGGTGTGCTCTGGCTCTGTGCCAGTACACCCGGCGTCTCGGGATGCTGTAATTCCTTTGCTTTGTCTTTGTCTTTTCTTTTTTTTTTTTTAATTAAAAACCTTTAAACTTTAACAGAAAAGGACCTCATTTTTAACAATCTTATTGAAGGGATATGCAGAAATTGGATAAACTATGTGCCAAGAAATGCTAATTGTAACACCTCTGAAATTCTGAGTACTTCGCTTTGCAACCTTAATGTTCTTACTGGGTAGTTTTCTTGTGCAAAGTATATATTTTTAAATTGGGCAATTTAAGCATCAACTGCATAGATCTTAAAATTTCTGCAGTATGAGAATCTAATTTTTTCCATACAGTTTTGTTACTGTCAGTCTGTTGGGAATTCCAATGGGCATGGGACCTTATATCTTTTATAAGGGGGATGTCAGTGCCAAAGGCTGTGTGTAAAATTTAAAGTGTATGGATCCATAAAATGCCTCGGGGTTACCCCTACTATCTGTAGGAAACAGTCCTACAGAGAATACTCTGGGACTGGATAACTCTGGGAAGGCAGTTTTCCTGACACTGGATCAATGATTTATTTTATTTTGGAAGTCTCCTCTGAGCAGTAGGGTGGGGGCAAGATAACTCTGGAGGGTTTAGCAGCATGAGATCTCTTGTGCAACTAAGCAAATTGCTGGGCAGTCTGGTTACACAGTTTCAAAATACACCAAGCATGCAAACACTTTTTTTTTTGAGTAAAATAGTAAAATGCTGTTTGTTTCAGTGGCATGCAGAATACAATACCTTGTAGGAATTATTTTCCTCTATATTTTTGGATGTTCCTACAAACCGTGTTCCCCCTCCATGTGCAGTGCAACTTGGTGTTTGGAGGCACAGAAGGATTATTTTGTGTTCAGCAGACTCTTGTGTCAATCTGGGTCTTGTATCTCTTAAATAAGGACAGGATGATGGGTATGTGTGGGCTAACAGGGCCACGAGATATCATTTGGATAGAACCAAAAGGGGTGTGGGGCAGAAAATAGATCACACACATTTGGGTTTGTTTTTTTGTTTTTATTTTTTTTTACTGTGAAACCTGGTTTAAAGTGGGTGTTTTGCTCTATAGTCCACAAAGGACTACCATCCACCTGAGCCTCCTGGACCTTCTTTTTTCACCTGAAAATTTAGTTTAGAATTTGAGGACTTTGGTGATTTTTTGAAGGTTTTTAACATCTGGAAATCCTGGAGGTACCTTGCACTGACTGTGTGCAGCTCTACGTGGCCTGGAGACCCATCTGGCTGAACCTGCTCTGGCCAGAGCTGCTTCTCCCCAGGATGTCCTGGGTAGAGGTGCTGCAGCCCAGGTGTTCCAGCCTGAGCTCACACAACTCCAATTTCCATATCACAGAGAGCTGGCAGGACTACACATCAGCAGTGCTAAAATATGGCTGAAAGCTGTGTACATCCATCGGAATCTGTGTGCTAGCATTCCCTGGCTCAGCAGGGGTGTGATGAGTTCTTCATTAATATTAGCTCTGGAAGGAGCAGATGGTGCCAAGATCTTGCACCTCAGAGCCAGAATTGCAGTTTGGAGCCAGCTGCATCGTTTTCATTAGCTCGAGTTTCACAGGCCCCTTCCAGCCTTCATTTACCTTTGTCAGTGGGATGAGAGTGTGTCATAAATAAAATCAAAAGTTTGGCTTTCGCATAAAAGAGTAAGTTAAAATCATAATTAATGAAGTTATTAACTAGTTCCTAAAGTTAATGAAAGTTTGTAATTCATGTTTGAGTGTCAAAAGTTAATTTTGAGTGTTAAGCAGAATCTCAGAGCTCACCTTTTTTTTAATTAGAAATTCTTGCAAAAACCTAAATAGAATCTTTAGGTGTCCCAGGAAAGGGACTCCACCCATGGCCAAAGGACTATTTTTAGAAACCAGCCCTCGGCCTGCCACCAAGCTCCATGGAAACCACGAATTTCAATGAGGCAGCTCTCCACCTAAGACTCGGATGACATCACCCTGAAGACTGCCCCCCAGAAACCAATGAGCCGATGGACAAAAGGACTTTCCAGCATCCCTAGACTCCACCAATCAGCCCACACCTCGGAGGCGGACTGAGGGCGGACCGGGGGCGGTGATGGGAGGAGCAAGGGAGGGCATAAAAGGACCGCACACACGGAGATACCCCCTCTTTCCAGTTCCTGCCTACACCGGAGCACCTGGTGCAAGCTCGAGTGCTGCACTCGGCAGCTCCCCTGCTTGGGACAAGCCTGGGCAGAGCCTGGTGCTGGGATCATAGGCCTGCATGTTATCTTATTCTACTTGGGACAAACCTAAGTAGGGCCCAGCACTGCAGGTCCTTGTTTTGGTTTTTTAGCCGTTTTGGCTGAAAGAGTCTCTGATTGCTGTGGGCCCGGATTTTAAATTTTTTTTTCTCTAATTTTTTTTTTTAATAAACCCCTTTTTTATTTCAACTGATTATCAAGGGTTGCCTCATTATTTTTGACAGAGTGCCAGCTCAATGAACTGATGTGTTAAACATGAATAACATGTTGAATGATTATCCTAAGCTACAGTACTGACTGATGCGGTAGTGCCACGTTCCCAGCCTCTCTCTAAAATAGAAATAGCAACTTCAGGTTGCAGTGGTGTGATAGGGATTCCATAGGCTGATTCAATTGACTTGACTCTGCTTGAGCTCACCAGGAATGTGTTCAGACACATGACTGAAGATTCAGCGTGTGTAGCTTGCACCAATAGCAAATGGAATTTTGAACATTTGGCTTCAATAATGCAGTGTGCCATTTGCTTCCCAATGCACTCTCATCTGCTTTAAAATACAGATGGGTCATCTCAATACAAACTTGAAATGTCCTGTTCATGGCAAAGTAATTTAACTCTGAGAAAGGATATCTCCATCTTAGTGTACATTCATTTGTCTAACTATTCTGACTCTGGCATAGAGTTCCTCTTTTCCAGGATCTGATCTGCACAAAGAAGTCAATGGGAACATTGCTTTCAGCTTGGCAGGGGCTGTAAGCAGTACTGACAAAGATTATTGCTCTTGCTACACGGTAAATTTGGACAAGCTAGCTAAACCGTACAGTCTTTTAAGTGGATGGTTGTGAAAGGTTTTTAAATCTTGCCTATTGTCCATTAACAGCTTTTCCCTGTTAGTTTTTTTCTTGTTGATCCAGTTGGTTTGATGTAAATGCAGTGAAACCGTCTGGGAATACAAAAAAGTATCGGAAAATAACTTTCAGAACACTTAAAAAGGATTCTCTAAGACTTCAGCTACGTATAAAGGGCTCTTATGGTAGCATTTTTTTTTTAAAGGGACTTGTTGATTATTACTGCACCTGGATTTAGCAGAGTGTAACTTATTCCTTTCCCTAACAAGTGGCAATTAAACACAAAAGGTGAAATACATCCCACTGAAGCCCAGGGCAAAGATCCCACTGTCTTTGGTGGGCCCAGGAATTCACCCAAAGTGCTCATGGAGAAATACTTTGAACACGATGTTATAAGCTGTGCTTGGTGGTAGTAAAGAGCTTTTATTAAGCTCACAGCTCCAGATACTCACATGATGCCTTTGATTGGTCTTTGCTGCCCTGCTGTTCTTCCAACTACTAAAGGGCACGTACAATTCATAGTAAAAGGGGAATTGATGGCTCTGTGTACATATTTCTTTCAGGCAAGAGGTGCTCCAGGTACCAGCCTGTGTCTGTAAGGTGGAGAAAATACCCCTCTGGTAAGAAAGGACAATCTTCTCTCAACCTATATTTCTTTTTCCTGGGCCAAGGGAAGGCTCAGACCCAGCTCCACCAGGTTTCTGCTCCAGCATTAGTCACTGGGATTAACTGACACTGGGACCACCTTAACCAGGAGTGGCAGTGAGTTCATGGATCGAGTCTGGCTGGTACCTACCCCCCCAGATAGTTACCTCCCAGCAGGACAAGTTACTCTGATAGTCACTTAAAAAGCAACTCTCCAGTCACATCACTTCTTGTTTGCTGGGGCTACATTCAGAAAAGAACTACTGACCTCATTATTAAACTATAAAATATCTGGAACCATAAAAAGCATAATTTTTGGGATGAGAGGGAAGAGGAGAGTATTTGATGCAATTATTATTTTGCCCTAAACTCTGCTCTGACAGCAAAGAGTCTCATAGAACTCCACCATGCTTGCCTGCTGCAGGGGCTGTCAGGGGGTTTTCAGCCATTGAGGTCTCATGAGGAGGGAAGGAGGACAAAAGAATTCCCTAGAAGTAAATAAAGCACAGTTGAGGGGGAACAGCACAACCACTGCTCCTAAAACTTGGGAGCTCTGGGGGTCTCTTGGCTGGTCACTCAGAGAAGTTATGGGAGCAGAGTAGCCAGTAAAGAGAAAAAGAAATGTTTAGCAGCAACAAAGCTGAACACACTCATTTCACCCCAGAGCTGTACTGTACCTCCTTCTTAAGATAGAAAAGAGTGTGATGAATGTAAAACCTGCCTGGACAGATCCCCTCCTGAAGGGCATTACATATGCTCTGCACGGGGAAGGTATTTACATCTTTAAGCAGAGATCATGGTCCAGAGTGCTTTAGTTTCAGCAGATGAAACTCCCACAAAAACAGCTTCTGCTGGGTCTCACCAAATAAGCCAGATAGTTTTGTGGCTGGCTGGGGAAAGCAATGTTTGCCAGTGTGCTTTGCATGAACAAAGGAGGGTCCAAAATGGGAGAAGTGACAGCTTTCTGTTGATGCTTCTCCTAAGGGGATCTTTCCTCTCAGGTTCAAATCTCAGTAACTTGGAAATCCCTTCTTTGCTCCATTTGACAGAGTGAAATGAAACCCTCTGGTGGTAGAAATGAGTGTGTGGGGTTGTTCCTGGACACCACACACCCCATATCCCTGTATCAAGGGAAGGGATGTTGGTCATGGGACAGAACAACAGATTCCCTTCTCCCCCTGGTATGTGTTGTTTGCCTTATTGATTCTTAAAGAAATTCAGATTTAATATTCATTCTCACTACAGCTGCATGTGGGCTATGGTGGCATGAGGACTCAGGCTCTGTGACTTTGGCCTTTTTTTTTCCATGTAACTGACATGAAGATCGACTTGAAGAGATTCTTCTGGCAGAAGCCAGAGGATCACTGAACACACGCTGCAGTTTTTGTGTTTAAAGATAGATTTCCTTCATTAAACCCACCTAAAGAAGTCACCATTTAGAGACTAATATTAACAAAGGGGTTTTTTTGTTTCCAAATCATACCCTATATAGTGAACACTGTGGCTGGTAATGAGATTTCCTATAGGGAAAGGGACACGTGGTGGGTTGGCCCTGGCTGGATGGCAGGTACCCACCAAAGCTGCTCTATCACTCCCCTCCTCAGCTGGACAGGGGAAAGAAAATAGAGCAAAAGGCTCATGGATTAAGATAAGGGCAATAATTGGGAGAGGTAGTGGGCAAAACATCCACTGATCAATGTTAAAGAGCAGAATTGTCATGGGGAGTTGGTGGTGTTCTAATTGTGATGGAGGGACGAGGGTTGAATTGTGTGTCTCTCGACCACTTTCATTCCATGTTAGAATCTCATTATTTTGATGTAGGATTTTTTTTGTTGTTGTTGATGAGACTGAAGATTGTGTGATGAATGTGGATTTAAATGATAATTCTTAATATTTTACAGAGGTGAGGGATGGAATGTATTGGGTCTGTGTGGCAAGGTTTTGTGGTGAGGGGGCTACAGGAGTGGCTTCTGTGAGAAGGGAGGGGTGGGGGAAGGTGGTTTTATGATTTAGTTTTATTTCTCATTATATTACTCTGATTTGATTGGTAATAAATCAAATTAATTTTCTCCCAAGTTGACTCCGTTTTGCTCATGATGGTAATTGCTGAGTGAACTCCCTGTCTTTGTCTCAGCCCAGGAGCCTTTAGCTGTATTTTTTCTCCCCTGTACAGCTGAGGAGGGGAGTGACAGAGGGGCTTAAATGGGCACCCAGGGTCCAGGCAGGGCCAACCCTCACAAGACAGTAACAGGTTTTTCATTTAGTATAGTATTAAAAGATACAGAATGGTTGTACAGAGCTGAAAAATGGTCTTTCTCTGATATAGTCAAGGGAGTAAAACAGGAAGAAAATACATTTTCATCTAGCAAGACTTGAAATATGCATCCACTTCAGGTTTTGTTAATAATGTTCTTATTTTGCAGTGTGTCATAGGAGGGCAACATTAGTTATTATAATGCTGTATTTATGATTTTATCAGTGGCAGAGCTGCAATACAGTTTTCACCACAGAGCAGAACTCATATTACTGGGGATTTAACATGGAAGTTCAATAACAATAATATGTACTATGTACAATCAGAATGATATTTTTTTTCTTTCAGCAGGAAATAAATATGTTGGACCATAAAGCCCCGTTCCCCTATCCTGTTCCCCATTTAGAAAATAATTATACGTAGAGGTGCATATCAGTCTGAGGTTTCATTCTATGCAGTTACATTGGATTTAGTGTTGTGACACTGATTTATGTCAGGAAAGCATCAAGCCCAGCTGCCAATGACAGTATCTTTATGTGGCCATAAAAGTAATGGAAGAAATCATATCAGGATATCAAAGGTATTGACTGTATTTTAATGTATTTTTGCAAAAATGGAAACTGGAGGATTGCAGGTAACGTGTATTTACTTTTTGGTTTTTGACTTCTGGTTCAGTGCAAATTGTCAGAGACCAAAATTTCATTGATTTCTGGAACTTTTTCCAAATGAATTTATTGCTCCTGATATGCACTGAATTAACAGCCTGGAGACTTTTAATTTGGGTGGATTTCAAGGTTCCCACACGGAGCCTGATTGTTTCCATTTTTGGGAAGGGATTCTGTCTGTCCCTGTGCAGTCCCAGGCTTGCTGATGATGCTCAATAAAAAAATAAAAAAATAAATAAATAATGATAAAGTCTAATGGGATCTGTGCAGCTCTCTTGGACAGGGCTTGGGGGATGAGACCATCACCGTGCAGGGTCCCAGTGTTGCTGCACCTCTCCTGGCTGTTCGTCCTGCACCTTCTGCCTAAGGACCACAGGAGCAGCTGCTGGCCCATGCCTGCTTCTATCAAGGCTCTGCAGCCTGCTCCCTTTTTCTTTTCTCTGACAGATTTAGGAAACCCCATCTTAAAGGAAGGAGTTGCTTTCTGCCTGCTGCTAAAAGCAATTTTTAATTGTCTCTTCTGGGGTCAGGCAGCTTATTCTACACCTGAAGCTGGATGTTTTTTGATGGCAGAGCTGCCCTAAACCAGGACAAATATTTAGGAGGAAACCTCTGGGGGGGTCTCCTCTAGGAAGAGTCGATTCTAATCACCCCTCCCCCCACAGGTCCGGGAAGAATTTCCTTAGAGAAAAGTGGAAAAAACTATTTATTTAACAAAGAGAATATTCACAAGCATAGGAAAAATTTGGATAATATGAAAACAATGAAACCTCTCCTTCCTCTGAAGAGATGGTAGATTCAGAGTCCGTCTGAGTCCGGTTCAGTTCTCCAGTGGAGGGGGGGGGGCGATTGCCGGGCCCGGCTGTAGAAGTCGGCGAGGGGGGGGGCCTCCCGGGGGTTCCCTGGTGTCCTGGGCCCACGCGATGCCAACCAGTCCCAGGAAGAGGAAAAAGGAAAAAATACCCAGTAAAAGAAACAAAGTCTCTCCCTGCCAAAAAAGCCGAGAAAAATCCGAGGAAACCCTCCGCTGTGTGCTGTTCCAGCACCCACACCAGAGAGCATGAAAAAAAAAAGCAAAAAAAGATAACGCTGTCCCGCTGGAATGTAGCCTCTCTGCTTTCTCAAGGCCTTGGTTTGTAGGAGTAAAAGGTATCCTGCAGACAAACGGCGAGTGGTTTTTTTTTTTTCCCCTCCACTTTCACTCTCTCTGTCTCTCTGGGCCTAACTTAAAGCTGTAGAACTTAATGTCCAGCATAAGTAAGAGGATGATTGGGGATACAAACAGGTCATATGGCCAACCCAGGACACACAGATAATTGCCCAAGTCCTTGATATCAATCAAAGAAAGAAGGAATTGGAAACCAGGAAATTTCTCAAGCTCAGTGTGACATAACAAATTGGAGCTGTTAGGAGTCAGGAAAGTTTCCCACCCAGTTTCCTCCCAGACTTAAGGATCAATCCTGGGCTGGCTGGTGAGCCAGGGTAAAAACGCTGGGGAATCCTCTGCTCCTATAAGGTGTCAGCCCAAATGTTGATACCTGATGTCGCCATAGGATGGTAGCACCTTGCAAGAAACACAAAAATTTTGCAGGATTGGTCTGCAAACTCTTTCCCCACCCAGTAAATTCATTGGATGTAGTCAGTGAGTAGAGCAACAGGCTTCAAATGCCTTATATAGGGAATTAATGTTGGCATTGGACTGAGTTGTATGGTTTTGCTTCTAATGCTGAAGTCAGGATGTGGGAGAAATGTGAAAAAGCTGAGCCAGGTTTTTGCCCTTTGAAGACAGAGAAAGGTCTGTGCAGTAAGCTACCCTTTATACCAGGCTAAAAAGAAATAATTCTTTCTTATTTTTGTCAAATTGGCCTGAAGTATCACTGTGAATACATCTAGCTGTTTCCAGTTGCCTTTAACTGGGCTAGGTATTGAATATTTGAGTTCTTTATAAACAGAGGATGAAATTATAATGATTTTCCAGAAGGCTCACAATGCAGTATAAACAATTCAACTGAAGTAAAGTATTTATTAAGAATTTTTAAAACACTATAAAGATTATTTCCTTGTCTGAAGTTACAAAATGCCACAGTATCTGCCTTCACAGGAACAACCCACTCCTGGCTCACAGGCACTTCCTATGGGAAGGCAAAGGAATGTTCCTTACAGCATTCAGTATTCAGTGTCTGCTGGTTCTGGGGATGGTGATTTGTGATAGTTGTTGGTATCTGTTGGTATCTTCTTTATCAATGGCCCGAAAAACAGACATTAAACTTTCAAGTCCTTTAGCATGGCTTGGACTCATGTGCTCAACTGATTGACATTGCTGCATTATTTGAGTTGGTGTTCAGATAAAATAAGGGAGAATTTTTTTACTCACTTAAATTACATCTCCACCTGCAAAGAATTGCCTTGTTTCTCTATTATTAATGAAGTTCCAGATTACTTTTTTCTCATTTTCTCCCCTCTGTTCCCTCAACCTCCCACCCACTGCCCTGCCAGCTCAGAAAACTTTTGATTCACAGGACAAGATTTTATCTGTCTCTAGTGTTAAGCTGGTCTGTCTCTTTGCCTGTGTGGGAATCTTGTGGGAATGAAAAAATCCAGTGTCATTACAAAAGGAACCATGAAGACTCCTAATGTCATCGTGTTCAGCATTCCCCGTCTTAGTAAAACAAGCTTTAATATTCAGGACATTGAATAAGCTGTAGGGAGTGCCAATTTCTTGCTTGTATACTTGTCACATTGCCGAAGTCTCTTTGGCTCTCCAACAGGATGCACAATAGTAGAAATGAGTAAAGTGAAATGCCAGATCCAGCTCTGATCAAACTCTGGAGGAGTTTTTATTTAGATTTGAACTTTCTCACACCCATTGCTATGCAATAGTTGCTGGTGCTTGGTGGCTTGCCCACAGCATAAATATATACTGGAATGTGTTTAGCTTTAGAGGATTACCTGGGAAAAAAGCCTTTCCAGTTGCCATGCTTTAAAAGGTCTGTTTGGACTCTGTCTTCCCTCACCCCCTCCTTCCTTGCCTTTTAATACCTGCATGTGAATATAATAAAGTGCAGATTGAAGCTGGTCATTTGCAGAAAAGGAAGAGCCCTGGTGTTGTAATTGAGATGTTACTGCCTGCCTCCATGGCACATATTAGCTGAATAAAACATGCAGTCAATAAAGTGAAACAAAACAATAAAACTAAGCCCTTTGGTGCTCTATTATAGGGTGTTATGAAACATAGAAACCTGCAGTCATAAAACTGAGAATGAGAGAAATCTTACACTTTCAAGTGATGCCGGAATGATTTTTGTCTTTTCTTTTATATACCTTTTACACAGTTCCCTGTATCCACAAGTATTAGCATGCATACTCGCAACCTTTTACTTAGTTTAGTGCTTAGTGTTTTGTAAGTGTTCTGCAGGCCCTGAGACTAAACACCCCAGAACTGCAGAGCCAGGGGGACCAAACATCCTACTATCTCAGGAACCCAAGGTCTCCTAGCAGGACAAATTCTGTAAACTAGGGGTTAGCCCACCCCAGCCCCATTATTGGGCTCCCTTGTTAGATATGCTGATGTGTATGGTCTATAACTGGTGTGTGTGATTGATGGGGGTGCATTTTGCCGCGCGTCACCTGGGTGAAGTGGATGCATCAAACAGGATCCTGATTAAAATACTGAGGTAAAGACCCCAACCCTCTTAACCGTGTCTAGGTTCATTTTCCTAACACCAGGAAAAAGGCATCAGTAACTGGCGACCACAGAAGGGACCAGAGACCCCGAAACTCGCAGTTTTCGGCTGAGAATCATCCTTGCCTAGCCCCGCTTTTTGCCGCCATTCCACGGGGCTAAGGCACCAGTCCAACACTGTGACTGGGGCTCTAGGACCCAGCACAGGAAGGCATGGAAGAGAGGTGAGCAAAGGGCAGGGCAGCACTTCGGTATTGTGCTAACATAGGAAAGAGGTTGGGAGGTTGAGCGGGGGGGGGGGAGGGGTCGGAGGGGCCCAAGAAAAGGGGGGAATTAACCCCTTCTCCCTGCAAAGATCGTGGGAAGGGGAGGACGCTCTCCGTTAAACCATGAGAGGTTGGTGGGTGGGAAATCACAGCAGTCAGGTGGTGTAGTGGTTTGAGGCGCTGGTTTTAGTATTGCTGGCAGCCGGGAGTCGCGGGTTCCAGTCTTGGCTGAGAAAACTTCAGAAAGTTTTCCTTAGGTGCGGTTTTGCTGTTCTAAAACCTGCTTTTTCAGCTGGTAGCCGGAGTTAGTTGCGTAGTTTAAGCACTTTCCAAAGGCAGGTATTTTTTCGGTGTTTTTCCTGGTTGTAAGCAAAATGGGTTGTGTATTCTCTGATGAGGATGTAGAAATACCACGAGATTCACCATTAGATCTGGTATTGAAACACTGGAGATATTTAACTGGAAAAAGGACTCTCCTAGATACAGAGGAGCTAATAAGTCTCTGTACACGTGTCTGGCCGACGTTAAAACTAGGAGAACAGAGGGTCTGGCCGCGTTTTGGGAGTCTAGAAAGTGAAATAGTCACAGAGCTCCTGGTAGAACTTCGAGCTCTGCGCAGATTTGATGAGCTAAAATATGCAGAACTCTTCACCATATTACTAAATAGAGAAGAAGCAGATGAGATAGAGAAAGGCTGTTTGGAAATGGCTGTATGGGGAAAGAAAAAGGAGAAAGAGAGGACAAAGCAGCTGCTGACAAAGTCAGTGAGGACAGAGGAAGCAGATATACTGGACATGGTGGCACCGGCTTTGCGTACGGGCGGGGGGGTCGCCGCTTGTACCACCACCATCGCCGCCCAGGCACATGGGAGCGGGGGACAGAGGTGCCGCATTGGCACCCCCTCTGCCTCCTCCATCCCCTCCTCCACCGCCGCCGCCGCCGCCCCCACCTCCAGAGTGGAAGTGAACTGGCCACCGCCCTCTGACCAGCAGAGGGGCGGAGAGAGGGGTGGGCGTGTGGGCGGAGCGGAGGCGGACAGGTCACCATCCCCGGACCGCCCCAGGCACAGGCGCAGCTGGGAAGCGGAGGAGCGCTGGCAGCTGGCCCGGGACCTGGTCAGAGCTTGGGAAGAGAGCAGACACCCACGATCTCAGCCTCGTCGCTCTTCTAGCGTCGGGGAGAGGAGCAAGCCCACTCTGACTAGAGGGGGGCAGGACGTCTCTGACCCAAATTATTTTTCCAGAACCAAGGACAGAGAAAGCCAACTGGCTTTCCCTCTCTACCGCTCTGCCAGTGTTAGGATTAAGAGTGAATGGGATGATTTTGATACAGATGGTCCCCATGAGGAGGGCAGTAGGAGAAGAGGGAGAATAGCCCAAGAAGCTATAAGAGCTACCAGCCCAATTGCAGGATGCACAAGATCAAGGAGAGATGGAGGAGAAAGAGGAGAGCCTGCTGTAGAAGCACCTCTAAGACAGGCTGTGGGAAACCAGGGAGTGATTTATGTTAAGACACCGTTCTCACTCGCAGAGCTACAGTTGTGGAAAGACTCAGTTGGAAAGTACAGTGACAATCCAGAGAAAGTAGCCATACGGGTAGAGAGAGCTATAAAGGCCCAAAATCCTGACTGGGGGGACTTGGATGTGATGCTAGATGAGTTACTAAATAGCACGGAAAGGAAGATGGTTAATAAAGCTGCCTTAGATGCTATACGGGCCCAAATTACAGCTGGAAGTCTTCAAGGGTCGCCTGATGAGATCTATCCAATGAGCGATCCCGGGTGGAATGTCAACATCCCAGAACAAATGGAAAAATTGAAACAGTATCAGAAATGGGTGGTCTATGGGTTGAGATGTGGCCTTCCTAAAGCAGTGAATTATTCTAAATTATACGAGGTCAAACAAAATCCAAATGAAACCCCTACAGAGTTCCTGAATAGGCTCCAAGAGACTGCACGGAAATATACAGATCCGAACCCCAATGCACCTGACCAGGAGGTCCAGCTGGCCTACCTCTTTATGGGCCAGTCTGCAGATGACATAAGGAAAAAACTGCAAAAGCTAGGGAAGGTAGAAGACACAACTAAAATGCTGGAGGTAGCTTGGAAAGTGTATCAGAACAGGGATTCAGCAGGAAAGCAGGATAAGCCCCACCACAAGAAAAATCACGATAAGGGAAAGTCATCCAACCCACCAAAGAAGGGACCCCGTTTTCCTCTAGCTGAGGATCAGTGTGCCATTTGTAAGGAAAGGGGACATTGGAAGAACAAGTGTCCAGCACGAGTGAACAAGACACCCTCAGCTCCAGAATTAGCTGTGAATAATGACTGACAGGGACCGAAGGTGTCTCTCCCAGCAGAGCCTTCGGGTATAGTTAAGCTGGGAAATGATGACGTTGAATTTCTGGTTGAGACAGGTTCCACACATCCCGGGGGAAATTCATGTGAAAGGTAAAGCTGATTTGCAGAAGTACTTAATGGCTTTGAGTTCCACTTTGCAGAAGCTCCAGAGATTTGTCGTGTTGTCCAGACCAATAGGACTGGATACACCTGTTCATCAGTTCCAGCCTGGAGATTTGGTCTACATCAAGTGGTGGGACAGTGACCCCTTGCAAGCCAAGTGGAAGGGACCATTCCAAGTTTTGCTGACCACCCTCACTGCAGTCAAAGTTGCTGGCAAGGGACCATGGATCCACTACTCCAGAGTGAAGAAAGCTTCTGCTCCCGAAGCCATCAAGAGAACAGAGACTGATACAGATCAGAAGGATGTGGTTTAAACTGTTCTTTACATGTCTGTTGTCTGCCCAACTGGTAACTATGATTCAGGGTTTGCCCCATGATCTTCATAAGGCTGTAATCCAAAATGTGTCCAAAGTTCTGAATAGGAACGATTGCTGGATCTGTACCCAGATACCACCTCTAGATGAGAGTGGTCACTGGCCATTTATTGGAATATTAATGGAAGAGAATCGTACTGAAAGGTGGGAACCAATCAATAGCACCCTTTTGCCCCCTATACCCCTGAGTGGCCTGGTTTATCGCGGGAACTATACTGTTCCCTGTGCAATAGTAAACAGCTCCGGAAAGGCCATTCTTCCTTCATATTGTAGTAATACTAAATTCAGGGAAATAATAGACAGAAGGATTGCGGCAAAGATGGAATTGACAGGGTGGAGACTGGCTATACCATTTGGGACAGGGTTGTATTGGATATGTGGTGATGAAGCCTGGAAAGTCCTGCCTGTAAATAAAGATCAGGCTTGTGCCCTCGGGGCTGTGGTCCCAAATATAACAATACTTGATTATCTCGAAAAACCAAACTGGAGAATGGAAAGATCTCTTAATCCCCTCATAGAGCGTCTCATGCTTTTCCATAGTATAGTTAGAGCTCTTGTTCCCTCCTACGGAGTAATTGAATTGGAGAAAGCGATTGTAAACATCTCAGGTATTGTAGAACGTATCGAGAGGCAGGCTGCAGATGCCATTTCAGCCTTACAGGAGGAAGTTGACAGTGTGTCCCATGCAGTTATGCAGCATAGGATAGCTCTCAATTTCATACTTGCCGCACAAGGAGGTGTATGTGCTATTGTCGATACCACTTGTTGTTCTTATGTGGACCAAAGTGGAAGAGTTAGGAAAGATGTAAATGAAATCTGGAAGGGAACTCAAATTTTACATGAGATTGCTTCCAGAAATTACACATTAAAATTTGACCATATCTTCAACACCCTCACCTCATGGTTACCAAGCTGAGCCTGGATAAAGGAAACATTTGTATTAGCTGTAGTTGTAGTTATCATCTGTGTAATATCTTGCGGGGCAGCCGCTTGTGTGAAACGGTGCTGCAGGTAATTGTAAAGTAGAGTAGAATAAAGACTAGACAAAGTAGAGTCTTGTTAGTCTCTAAAAGGGGGGAAATGATGCCGGAATGATTTTTGTCTTTTCTTTTATATACCTTTTACACAGTTCTCTGTATCCACAAGTATTAGCAGTATGCATACTTGCAACCTTTTACTTAGTTTAGTGCTTAGTGTTTTGCAAGTGTTCTGCAGGCCTGAGACTAAACACCCCAGAACTGCAGAGCCAGGGAGAACAAACATTCCTACTATCTCAGGAACCCAAGATCTCCTGACAGGAGGATTCTGTAAACTAGGGGTTAGCCCACCCCAGCCCCATTATTGGGCCCCCTTGTTAGATATGCTAATGTGTATGGTCTATAACTGGTGTGTGTGATTGACGGGGGGTGTGCATTTGCCACGCGTCACCTGGGTGAAGTGGATGCACCAAACAGGATCCTAATTAAAAATACTGAGGTAAAGACCCCAACCCTCTTAACCGTGTCTAGCTTCATTTTCCTAACACCAGGATAAGGCATCAAAAGTACAGGCTCTTCAAAAATAATTGTTCAGGAGCAAATTTAAAAGCTTCAGTGAAAGCTTGATTTGATCTTCTGTGTAGCCCCCAATTAAAAGAAATACACTGTAAAAACAAGGTTGCTTCAATATAATGATGACAGCACTGAATTTAATATATTTACTTAAAACCATACAAAAGTTTGTTGAAAGCAAAATGTATAGATCAAAGAAAAAATGTTTGATTTTACACAAAATGCTCTCTCCACATTTTCTAAACAAGTGACAATATCCTGCTGTACTGAGCTTTGTGATCGTAGGTTAACAATTGCTTCATCTAGAAAGTAATCACCTTTACGATAGCAAAGTGGAATTCAATATCTTGGTTTTTGAAAGCATGTAAATAAGTGTCTGAGATTGTCTATTTCCAGCTTTGCTTTGTCTGCCTATTCATGCATCACCAATATTATATATACAGGCATTAATGTACAAGGAAGTTTAAAAAGCTGAGTGTAACCACTCGCCCAACAACCGGCCCAAAGTTCAAACAGAGGGCATCTGATGCTAAATACCACTTTTTCTAGTACGTCCTCTTCCAAAAAGCAAACCTTTGCATAGGAAAAGTCTTTTATGAAAAGTAAAACAATTGATTTTTAAAGGATCAGTATTTCATTTAGGATGCACATTATGCATCACTGCATAATGCCTTAATGGCTGGAAATGAATCACATCCAGAAAATCTAAAACCGGATCCTGTAATAAATATTAGCTTGCCTGTCAAGCAATCAACCAGAACATTTCTGATGAATCTCTTAATCATATACTTGAGTCAAACCAGTGCCTGTCACTCCAAGGGATAAACAGCAGAGGCTGAAGCTTTTGAGATCTCAAACAGAAATAGGATTTTTAACACCATTTCCCCAAATTTTACACAAAGAATCCCATCGATAAATGGAGCCTTGGCTCAGACTCTTTGCAGGACTGTGTGCTGTGGCTGAGAGCACTCTGAAAGTCAGGGAAGCCCAGCACTGACTCGAGCAGGGGCAGTTCCCCAGCACAACCTGCCTCTGCTCCAGAAGAGGAGAACACAAAGCTGCTGCTCTGCCTTTGCACTCCCAGCAGTTCCAGAGACAGCTCAGCACCAGGGCTACACTCTCAATGCATGTTTTTCATGGTCTATAACACTTGCACCTATGCAGGCTATCATGCCCTCTTTAAAACTAAGGAAATGAAGATGATTTCTCTTACACTTCAAATAATATCTCTGTAGTTGAACTGCACTACAAGTTTCAAGGTAATTTTTTTAGCTATGTACTACATCTGCAAGCATCTCTAAGTGGCTGGCTGGTAAACACGCTCTCTGGAAGGGCTTCTTGGGATATGATTATTGGATTTAAATATTCAAATACTCTCACCTGAAAGCAACACTTCCATTCTCTTGCTGAGCATTTCCAGTCGAGATAACATGTGAGAATATATTTCTATTCCCATGCTGTATTCTGTGTTTGCCAACAGCAAATTGATTGGAGGTCAGAAATAAAAGGCAAGTCACCATAGTTGGGAGGGACAGCTGTTTTCTCATCTACCTACATGGTTATTTTGGGCATCCCACAGTGCTAATTTTGGAAGACAGGAAAATAAGTATATAAGTGGAAAAACAGTAAAAAGGAAGAGCATTTTCAAGTAAATTTTGGGTTTTTTCCAAATGCACTCAGAATTATAGGTCGATATGAATGTTATTAGCATTAAATACCAACACTACAAATTGAATCATTAGCACTTTTAATAGCTCTGGTTTTTTGATCTGCTATCAAACAACTGGACTCTTCTCTCATTATATAATTTTTCTATTCCTTTATCTCAGGGTCTAGCATGGCTTGGAGTTTTCAACTAAACTCTCAGTGCCAGAAGTATGCCATGCACTTTTTAATTTTAGGTTTTAAGTAAAGATTTACCATTCCCCTTTAACTTAAATCATAGAGCATTAACAACTTCCAGTGATCAGAGGAACCACTAAACAGCATTCTTCTGACATATTTATAATATATTGCACTGGGTCACATTGCTTTTTTGCATTAGAATGAAACAGAGTTTTGTCTTCTGTCTGATATTCTTGCAGCTGTATCAGTCTTATCTTAGAAAACAAAAATAAAAGAATTTCATTTGATGATGCACTCTGTGATTCAGCTCATGTAGCAATTGGCTATCTGGAAATGTTGGCTAGAGAGGATCATTTTTCTTTCATTTTACATAAATTGGCTGCCCAAAATATTCAGAAAACCTAATACATTTTTGTTGATGACAACGAGCTTTTATATCCAAACAAACTCTAGCAAGTGGCAGTTGAGGCAATATAACAAAGTATGCAATGACAGAAGAGAATTGATTATGTTAAATCATTCTACATTAATTGCATAACCAACATTTATCACGCAAAGAAGTCATCCACTGACCTATTTAAACTTATTCTTATCAAATGCACATTACTCTGTTTGGCCTTTGGGGATGTTACCAAGGAACTTGGCCAGAACAGGCCAAAAACCAAAACTCCCATCTCTCCTAATACTGTAATTTAAGATGGATACCAGGCCATAAATCAGATAAACATTTAAAAACACCCAAGCAATAATAACTAGCAATTTATTATTTTCTTTTAAACTTTCTTTTTTTTTACATAATAAAATTTAGCTAGGAATTCAACCAACTAAAAGTCTTAGAATCATTTAGGTTGGATAAGACCTTTAAGATAAAGTACAATCACTGATGTAGAACTGCCAAATCCACCACTACACCCTGCCCCTAAGTGCCTGCAGGGATGGTGACTCCACTTCCCTGGGCAGATTGTTCCAATTCTTGACAACTCTTTTGGTGAAAAAATGTTTCCTGATATCCAACCTGATTTTAAAGATTCAAAAATTAGTGGGGTTGTCTCAAAAATACTACTGTCACATGGCAGAAATTCTTCTAGGAATGTGGTCTATTCTGGCTGTTCAGAACCTCCAGCCTCACAGTGTTTTTGCAGTTCCACTGGTTTGCTGCACGGGCCTGTAGGGACAATAATCCACAGCTCATTTTTCACTGAGCAAACTGCAGCACAAGATCAGAACCAGACAGACCTTTTTCCTGAACCACACCACGTTATGATCTGGGAACTGTGCTTTTGTTAGGAAAGCATTCCCTGCATGACCTCAAGTGCAGCATTCCTGTCAATTTAAGCTGTGACAATCAAAGGAAAAAAATTCAAACCAAGCAATTCAGCTAGATGATGTAATAGGGAACATTTTAGTATGTTGTAAAAAAAATTCTAATTAAACACAAAAATCCTAGAAAACTCCTTCTACATGAACCAGACTGTGACTAAATCACATGAGCCTTTAGAAAAACCTCAAGACATAACAGGATTTTTGCAAGAGCCTTCAGAGCTGACAAGTCTGCTAAAGACACATCCAGCCTCATCCCTTTACTGAAGATGTTTTTTTCCTATATTCTTTTGATATGAAATAAGCTCAGACTAGAAGTATAGAGTTGCTTTTTTAGCCAAATGTAACATAATCTAATATCCTACAACTTTAAACTCAAACTCAACACTGACTCATTGCAAAGTGGTAAAATTAGAAAACTGACTTGGCCAACTCTGCAGTAACTCCCCAGCACAGGAGAGCTTTACTGAAGCTATTGGCAAAAGATACATTGCTACCTTTTCCTAAAAGCAGTCCTTCAATTACTGCATTTTTAAAATTTTGCACTGCATAAAAAGGATGACCTGTGCATGGCCCAGATATTGATTTTGCCCTCTGAAGCAAAAGCCTCACAAACTTATTCATGGAATGATTCACAGCTTAAAATACATGTTTCTCTAGCACTTCTCCACCCACTGCTGATTTCCTAAAGCTCATTAGGTAACCACAGCAATTACTTATTCAGAAAAGCAATATGCTACATTATAGAAGAAAAACAATATGTTTTAACAACTTTTACAGAGAGGAGGAGCCAGCACCATGCAAGTAGTCAGGTGTCCGTTGGCCACCAACAATTCACATTACTGGTTTGTGGGTTGGATTATTTTAAATAGAAAAAGGGAATTAATCCCACCAAGATTTCAATTAAAGTGTGGGTATTTTCCACAGGCAATGCTCCCCCCACCACACTGAGAAGTGCAAAACAGTTACTGGGAAAATTCCTACAATTTTGCAAATTAATCTTAACCAAGATGCTAATGGCCCATTTCCTAAGCATCAAATTTTCCCAAAAAGAAACCTAGTAGTTTCTCAAGTGAAACAAAATAAAATTTAAAAAATATTAAAAAGAAACACACACACACACACAAAAAAAAAAAAACCAAAACCAAAAGGAGGTTATTCCAGCCCTTTAGAAGGCCAAACTAAATAAGCAAGTGTGGGCAGAGAGGAGAGGAAAGGAAATTATCAACGGTAATGCTTTAACACAGTTCTGTATTTCTTCCTCAAGGGGAAACACTTGGGAAGCTCTGAAAGGTCTCAGTCTTCCAGCACCTGTGACAGCCCCACTGGGCACCTCTGGTGGCTATGGCCAGCACCACTGGTGTAATGCTGTAAGGCAAGTGGTGCAACACAAGGAAAGACAAAAGGAGTGGCTCCTGGGTTAATTAACATACTTTGCCTTCTATTAATGAGACAACAAGCCCTTAATGCAAACAGCTTTTCCTCTTGACTAGAGGTCTGGAAAAATAAATTGCTCCAACATTTTTAAAGTCAAATTTTCACAATGGACCAGGATATAATTTCAGGAATAAAGAAAAAAAATTACTGAGGTCACAGAAGCTAATGAGCTCTCCCAGCACACTTTCAAAAATACTCTGTGCTACATATAAAATTTGTGAGAGATTATTCTGAAGTCCTCAAGCCTGAGTTAGCCCCAAGGGCACATCAGCTCCACACAAGGCAGAGCATGGGAAGAAGCCAGGTAAACAGAGGAATCCTATCCTGCTCTCACAAAAATTGTGTAAAGTGAATTCCCTAAGACACCCCTACAATTTTTCCTGTGCTTTATTTATACTCAGAGCTAAGGATGTGCTGGAATCAACAAGGAAATAGAGACACTGTGTCAACAGCTTCAGGTCATCTTGCCACTAAGAGTCTTTCAACATCAGAAGCTGATTTTGGTATCTGAGTTTCCATCAGTACTGCCAATCAACTGAAGGAGAAAGGAGATCTCATCTGATAGATTTTCATTGCCCACAGCTAAAATCTCTGTCTTAACAGAGGTAGCAAACTTATCACACAGCACTGTACTTTCTTTATAGAACTGAGCACACAGTGAAATACTAGAGACATGCACCATTCTCAGGCAGCAATTTTACAGGGGAAGAGTTAATATATATTATACCTTTGTGTAGCCTCCATAGTGGTTAAAATTAGAAAATATGTTAACTCTTTCATTCTGTTATTCATCTGTAATGTTTACCAATCTTCATATTGTTCCAAGCTCCTAAATTAAAGGTTTGGGCCCAAATAATGATTTTCATACTAGGTTTTAGTTTATTGAAATAGAGAGAAAATAAAATTAATCTCAAAACAGTCTATGCAAAAATATTTCATGTACTTTCAGCTTAATGGAAAGCACAAATAAAAGCAAATATTTGAGAGAGATTAAAGAATAAAAGCTTCGTTTCATTTGTTATTCCACATCTAACTAAAAGGAAATTAAATTTTATTACTCCTACTCTCTAGATGTGCCTGCTCCCACTTACAGTACCTCAGTTTCCCTAAGAGAAACCAGTCCCAAGAACAAGAGCTGCTGTTTCTCTGACATTGGTAAATATGGGCTGTGGTGTCATCTTCCCTCTCCACAGGTGTGATCTCAAGCTCATTAGACCTTGACCTTGACAAACAGCACCTGGCCTGAGCTCCTCTTGAGCTTCTTAGAGACACTGCTCCCAGCAACTTGTGCTGCCTAATGAACTTCTGCTCCCCCCCCCCCCTTTTTTTTATTAAAACCTTGGACACTTTTTTTGCCTGAATAATAACCCAAGTGGAATAATATTGTTCACAAACTTTCAAAGAAAGCTTCCGACCCGAAATACAACCAGAATGAAACACTGTTATGACTAAAGTCAACTCTCTTGGGGCTCTATAAATGGTTGTCCAAAATTAGATCCTTGGAGCTCTCCAGCACTGCAGGGTCTGCAACCAGCAAACTCCCTGTGAGTGGGGCCTCTCAGAGCCAGTGAACTCTCATGTTTTTACATTCATTCAATACCCTCACTCTGAAAGTCAGCCATTTATCCACTGAGAGGATGCAAAGGCATCTGAAGTGAGTATTTCACTATCTTCAAGGGGAGTTTTCCACAGGTACCTTGTACACATGCTATATCTGTGCATAGGCTACAGCAAATATGCCAGGAATGCTGCTCTCCTGCATTAAGTACTCTATATTTGTAAGCTAGGCCTGTAAGTTAGTATTGTGGTACACTAAATCCTACATTAATCCTTTGCTAAATTGTTTAACTTAGGTTATAAATTAAGTTAAATGTTGTTAAGTTTAACTTAAGTGCTGTTAAGCTTAAATGCTGATGTGCCTCTAGGCCATACTCCTTTCTATCTTTATCCTTTCTATCCTTTTGTCTCTTCATCCACCTCTGCCTCCACATAGTTTTGGATTTATTTTGGTTTGGATTGATTGACTGGATTTTTGTTTACTTTTCCTTGGTGTGCCTTAACCACTTCATAAGTAGCAGAGTGAACCTTGCCAATGAACTTGGTTGTGCTGTGGTTTTTATATTAAACCTGCTTTTACTGATGCATTTTTCCATGATTCCTTAAGCAATCCAAAAACACTAATTCACAACATAGAACTAAATAGAAAACAATGGCCTAAGTCATTCTGGACCTTCATCATTCTATTTCCAGTAGGGAAGCCTTCAGACTTTCAGTTTTGTCCTGGTTTAGGGCAAATTTTAGGAGGAAACCTCTGGGGGGATCTCCTCTAGGAAGAGCCGATTCCAACCACCCCTCCCCCTACAGGTCCGGGAAAAATTTCCTTAGAGAAAAAGTGGAAAAAACTATTTATTTAACAAATAGAATATTCACAAGCATAGAAAATTTGGATAACATGAAAACAATGAAACCTCTCCTTCCTCTGAAGAGATGGTAGATTCAGAGTCCGTCTGGCTCTGGTTCAGTTCTCCAGCGGGGGGGCCGATTGCCAGGCCCGGCTGTAGAAATCGGGGGGGCCTCCTGGGGATTCCCTGGTGTCTTGGGCCCACGCGATGCCAACCAGTCCCAGGAGGAGGAAAATGGAAAAAATTAACAGCAAAAGAAACAAAGTCTCTCCCTGCAAAAAGCTGAGAAAGATCTGAGGAAACCCTCCGCTGTGTGCTTTCTCTGAGCACACCCCAGAGAGTGAGAGCAAGATATCTCTGTCCTGCCGGAACGCAGCCTCTCCAAGGATATTGAGGGGGAGTAAGGTGAAGGTGTAACTCCTGCAGACAAACGGCGCGTGGCTTTTTTTTTTTTCCTCTGCTTTCACTCTCTGTCTCTCTGGGCCTAACTTAAAGCTGTAGAGCTTAATATCCAGCATAAGCAGGAGGGACGACTGGGGATACAAAAAAGTCATATGGCCAACCCAGGACAGTTTGTAAGGAGTTAGTTCTGCAAGTGAGATCAAGTGTGCAGGAAAAGTGACTGGATTTCAAGCAGCAAGCTTGTGTCATCGATTGTCAGTGAGTATTGGGGTTTGGACTTTCTTCCCTTTGTTTTTCTTAAGGAATTTTTTCCTCCCATAAGTTGCTAAGGAACTAATGGCCAGGTACTTAAGAAAACAAAGAAAGTAGCCAAGCCTGGAGAGGCAAGCTTCTTCTCAGGGGGCAGAGATAACGTGAGATTTGGGCTGATAAAAAGGCAGGAAGAGACAGCTGTTGGCTCTCTCACTTCCTGGGGGGATCTCGAAGCACGGCAGAGCTGCTGATTGCTGGAGGGACGCACCGGCCACCCACGGACCTGGTCTCCCCTCTGCTGTGATTTTCACCCCCCCACCGCTGCCTTTCCGAGGGGCTGCCCGGTCCTTCCCTGCTTATCCTGCCCCGCTCCCCGCTGTGAGACTTTGCTACGTTGTAGCCTCAAGCCCCTCCCTGCCGGGACCTCCTGCCGTCCCATCTCGCTGCTCCCGGGGATCCTGCCGCGGCACCGACATCGCTGCCCCGAGGGCTTGTGGAGAAAAGCCTCTCCTCCATCCCTCCCTGCCCTGAGCTCCGCCGCCATCACCTCGTGTCACCTGGGCTCGCGCCGGAGCGCCCCCTGCAGCCGCG
Organism: Petroica traversi; assembly: GCA_025920805.1. Lineage (NCBI taxonomy): Eukaryota > Metazoa > Chordata > Aves > Passeriformes > Petroicidae > Petroica > Petroica traversi. Next base: position 1,231,159 of record JAHLSL010013672.1, on the reverse strand, counting down.
GGGGAATCATCGCACCCGCCCCGCCCACAGGGAGCCAGCAGCGCCCCTGCCGGCTGTGACTGGAACTGCACCACAGGTTAAAGTGCCTGAGGCCGAGCAGGCTGGCACTGGGTGTCTGCTCCTGTTTGTGGTTTTATGCCTTTAGGTTTTTTCTTTGTTATTTGTTAGGTTTTTTTGTTTTACGTGTTAGTAAAGAATTGTTATTCCTATCCTCATATCTCTGCCTGAGAGCGCCTTGGTTTCAAATTTATAACAATTTGGAGGGAAAGGGTTTTACATTTTACATTCCAAGGGAGGTTCCTGCCTTCCCTAGCAGACACCTGTCTCTCACACGAGGACAGTGAGCTGTGTCCAGACATGCACACTCGAATGAAAACTTGGCCTTACAAACATTCTCCATCCCAATGCTCCAGGGAATCCACTGGTCATTTGGGCTGGAGATGAAATTTATATTTCAAACCAGAGCTCTGTAAAGAGCAGATGTTCTCAATGCAATATCCATAATGATGCCAAGATGTTTGGATTTTTTTTTTCCCTGAGCAGTTAACTTCACATCCAGCAACGTATGCAAGTAATTTAAAGTTGTTCCTTCTGATGCAGGATATCTCATGCTTGTCTATATTGACTTTCACGTGCTGTCAAGCTGCCTGAGCTACAGCCACACAGACACCAGTGACTGTAGGGCTGGACAGCAGCTCCCAACTCACAGCCCAGAGTGTGCACTGGCATCCTCAGGTGCTAAAGCCGAAAGCTCCACTCTCAGGACCATTCCCTTCCACATTAGATGCAACCTCAGCCGTGTTGCAGGGTTTGATTAGGTTCTTCTTGAACTCGCCTCCAGGGTACATTAAAACCAATTAACTTAAATGTGTGTTGTCCATTTATTCTCCAATTCTTGAAGTGAATAGTAAGCATATTAACAATTCTGTCTTGATATGGAAAAACAAACAAAACCATTCCATGGTTGAAAGCAGAATCAGTCCTGCTCTCATGTGAAACCCTTTCCACAGAAATGAAATCTAAAGGAATAGTGCAATTGTGTTCACACATTTAGCAATGATGTAATGTCAAAATTTGAGTATTCTGTTTTGATTCATCCAGTAACTTTAACCATAAAAGGACACAACACAGCCCTACTCATGCCAGCAGCTTACCAGGTTAGGTTTCAACAATACAGTTCAAACATTAGGACCCCAACTACCAGACCTGCTCCTGTGCTGACAGCTGAGCCAAACTGGACACTATTTTCAGCATCTTTGTGCCACACTGCAGAAATGCGACTCCTGTGTAACCCTGTCCTCTTACAGGCAGTACCCAGGGGAGTTGAGGAATTTATGAAAGATTTCCTGTTCTATCACCATTTAAGAAAACAGTGCCAGCACTGGACAAGGTTGGGCAGCAGTGTGCACTCTTCCTGCTTTCATGCTCACTATGGATAAATTGAAATTGGAGAATGTTTGAAACATTTGTCCAACACACACTCCTATCAACACGAAGCCTTTCTTTTCTTACAGTCAAAGGCAAGAGTATGCAAATCCAGGCAAGAACACAGCCAGGACACAATGTGTTTTGAATATCCTGACTGGCATCTAGTCCATTGGGAACCACTGCCAGCGGGAACAGATGAGCTACTCTGTGCTGAGAAGGTTTAATAAACATGGCAGATTTTAGCAGCTCCCTGACACCTCCACCATCTGCTACAGCAAGATATTATTGTGAAACAAGAGTCATGCAAGTCTGAATGTGCTTGGAGTACATTGAAATGAAACTCATGTTAACCAAAATGGGGTGTAACAGCACAGCTACACACTGGGAAACATCCTTCAGTGGGTCTCCCTGTCTGATGGCTATGAGCAACCCTTTTAAGGGCAAACCTCTGTTCCATGAAGAGAATTACTTTTTTAAAGGCTGAATTTTTGTTCTTGATTATTTCGAGGTTCATTAATCACTGCAGCACATGTAAGGAAATTGTAAAGGATAGATAATGGAGGATCAAAATGCAAGATCCATGCCTCAATGGACCCACTGGAACTGAGGTGGCTTGTCACAACATCCTGCAAGTCTATTTTAAATTTCCACAGTGTACCTGGAGAGGAAATACATTTCAGACCAACAGCATGACAAAACCATGTCAAGTAATTGCTGTGGCCGCTATCATCATGTTCTGGCTTATCAGAAATCAATGTGAAACAATCTAAATCTGGGTGGCAGATGCTAACTGCCTCCAGAAACATGTAACTCTCTCAGTATTAGGACAAAAAGGGATCAAAGCAGAAATCCAGATTTCTTATGGCAACAACTGGGGAACTGGTTCCACAACAGCTGGATCCCAACAAGCTTAGCTTTCCACAAAGCATCTTAAAAATTGAAGAAATGTTGCAAGCAATTAAAAGAAAAAAAAACAAAAGCAATACAAAACAAAACCCAAAAATCCCCATCACACAACAGAAAACACAAACTAGACACAGACTTTGCAAAAAAAGCTGCATTCTTTCCAGTCAATTCCTTGACTGTATTCAGGCCTTCCTGCAGCAAGGAAAGAAGCCCTGTCAAAAAATTAATCCCAACATCAATTGAACAGCAGCCAAGACAGTTATCTGGTCCATATTTTACCTCATGTTTGGGTTGCCTAACACACCTAATCAAATCCATAGGTTTGGTCCCTCCCCAGCCTCCGCACTGCCTCTCCCTGTTACAGATGCAAGACAATGAACAAAATGCATTTCAGATGGAATGATTCAACATGGAAAGCATACAGTTCATCCAGAAGGAAAGATTTTCTAAACTAAAAGGCTTCAAACCTCTGTGTATCTGGGAACTTTTTGATGTATGTTATTTTTGCTTCCTGGACACAAGAGATAAGAAATGACCTTTTGATTTCATAGTACAAAAGTTTCCTATGAATACTATTTAAACTTACCATTGCCAAGGAAGAACCTCAGCACACATCAGCTTGACAGGAAATATGACAAGGCAACGTAACATTTTGATGATCTGGTGGGTCCTTGGAATTTGAAAAACAAGTGCCACTGTTTACAGAAAGTCCATCTGGTCTTTAAATATCAGTAAGATTCTTTCCTAAAAATTAAAAGGAATTGAAGCAGGAAATATTGTGTTCTTTATCTCATACTGGAAGATGATTTTAAAAGCAGATTGTGTGTTACAGGTCTTTTGTCATTATGAGTTCAAACCCCACATTTCAGAGAATTAAGATCATGAGTTAATTTGCAGAAACTGTACAGGAGAAGCCCAGAAGCCTGGCAGCCCACTATTCTGAACCTCTCACTGGTTTACCATGGGTTTTAAATTGTCACCTTCACTTTGCCTCAGAAAGCTTCAACCTATTACACATTGAAAACTGAAACCTATGGCCATACACTGCTTCTGGGTACAGAGAGAGGCTCTGGGCCGAAGGGGTGCTCTGCTTTGTGCTCTGCCTGTGCAAGCCAGAAGAGCTTGTGGCTGTCGTACCCTGCCTTTCATAACAGCAGTCACTTTCAGATAAAAATACAAAAATTTAACAGCACAGAAATAGTCTGAGTAAATGTTAGGAGATAACAGTGACAGGCTGCATTCAGTTTAAATTGCATAAGATGAGATTTTTCACTTGCCTTAAAATACTTAGTTCAGAATAAAACAGGTAAGAGAGCCTCATCCTTTCTTCCCATCTATATGAACTGACAAATTAGACGTTCAGCCAATGCTTTTTCTCCAGCAGAAATACCACAGATGTAGAAAATCATTACCTCCCACCAGTCCCACAAAGCAAAAGGAACCAGTGATGTCCAGATCTCCCAAGAAAAACTGTATTTTAGGAGGCTGTTCCCTACAGCAGACATACAAACCCATACATCCACATATACAGTCCCATGGAGGAGTTCTCTTGCTTGAAGCACATGCAGTGGCTAATTTGTATGACATCAGTGATTTGGCTCTGTGACAAAAACTACAAACAGCACCTTCACACAGGAGCCTCCCTATGTTTCACCATTAAGCTTTCCCCATCAATTGTGATTTTTTTTCAATTGCTCTACCTAGTCTTTACTTCTAAGTCATTCCAAGATCGAGACACCTGAACAACCATTCTCCATGTAACTCTGGGTTTTACAGAATCCCATGCACAGATGTGTTAGCACAATGTTCTAGTATTTCACTATTAATAACCATATTCCAGCCTTCTCTCCCTCATTCTCCTACCTACTCACATGCTTGTTGGACTATACTAAACTGTTATTGTGCTAAAAAGCAAAGAAATAAACTGCATTAAAGCATTCCCAAATAGACCTCTGCAGTACCAGTGAGGCAGACACCCTAGGAGGCCACACATAGCTCAGATATTTCCTATAATTCTGTTTGACTGGAAGGCATCCATTGCCTTGTTATAGAGCTCTCCAGTTGCCCCCAGTGGAAATATCTTGGCATTCCCCTAAAGTCATGAAATGCGGATGTAGCAGTTTGCACTGAGCTGATGCTTTGGAGGTGTGCCATCACACAAACTCAACACATTATTAATCTGGTCACAATTTCCATTTATACTCAATGACACTTAAAATGATATGCCTTTACATTTAATTTATAGATAAGCTTGGAAATATTTTAATCAGTAATCAATTCCCTACTCCACCTAAAAACAGATGGTAAAATGTTTCTGTTAATAGCAGGAGTATATGAAGGGAAAAAGGCTTAGAAAATAGTACTACTAAGCAACACAAAGAATGTTTAATAAATGGGCCAGACCCTGATCTCACCAGAGTCAGGAAAATATACTGTCTGCACTTTGATTAAGTCAATGTTGGGGCACTCTGACACATGTTGGTATTTGCTTATTTTCAGCATATGCTGCATAATTCCAGCAGATGCTTTCACATGAATTATTAAAAAAAAATTCCACTTGCCATTTTCTTATTTTGATAACCACTATTTTGTATCAAAAATGAAAAATATGATTGGATTACCAGTAGAAATATACTTAACACAAAAACCTTTGAAAAGCAGGTTTAAAAATGCAGCAATGAAGTTACTAATTTTGGGGGTTTTTTTTTACAAAATACAGTGTAGCATGTTATTATATACAAATCATGTAAGCAAGGGTTGTAAAGACTCAAACACCATCTAGTTATCTGATTAGAACCTCCTATTCCAGCTCCAGTAACTATAGGGAATAAAAATTAACATCTACCAGCCAGCTCAGCACTCACGTCAAACTAGCCTTTGAAGGCAAACTGCTCATTCCTACTGGTGCAGGAAATTAAAGATCAACTTGTAATTAAACAAAGCTAATGTTTCTAGGTGCACTCAAAGTATGGCCAGATTTGAGTTGGCTTGTGTAGGAAGAAATACATCCTGAAGTCTCAAAAGAAGATCCTATGACTGGCATGATAAAAGTTAGTTTTGCAAAAGAAAATATTTGGAAGATTATTGTTTTAAAGAGATGAAATATTTTATGTTTTCCATCTCTCATTCTTCAACATGACTACATTAGTGTAAGTGGAAAAATGCCTCAACCGAAATTGTAGAGAAGTACACCCCAAAAGACAGAAGGCAGTGAAGTTATGAATCAAAATGAGCATCTTATAGAAAAAAGTGCTCAAGAACCCCGGTACTATCACCAAGCCACCTGTACAGAGTTAACCAGCCAAAAATCATCCACAACCTGACCTCTGGCTGCAGTTTCATTCACATTTCCTTAGTGAGAGCATAACACTCAGGAGACACTCACAGATGCTTAATTTGAGAATACATTTCCTTCTTAACCTGACAGATCTTTCCTACATCCTGCTTTGCCACAGAGCAGCCAAAATCATTACCCAGCCCAACAGGTTGCCCTGTTGCAGCTTTTTTCTTTGCTGAAGGGAAGGAGCAGCTGTAGCAGGAAGGTTATCACATGCCACCACCGTACAAAAGGAAGATTCATCACAAAACACCAATTCTCTTTTAGGACAGGTTAACTTTCTGACAGCCAGCTGTAAAAAAACTCATTTTCAAGTCACCTCTAGCCCAAATTTGTGGCAGTGGCTGAAGCTACCCCGGGGGTGACCAAGGAGATGGTTTCACCCCAAAGTACCCAGAGAGACTGGTGGGCCGCCCGGGTGTAGTGCTTCCCCCTGTTTTAGACATGGTTCAGCACCATAACTTTGCAGTTATGTTAATCCCCTTACATTGATTGGTATGTTGTTTTCCCCTCCCCGTTTGCATATGTATGAGGTTCCAGAATCTTCCCTACTCCTCGATGTCCCATTGGCCTGTTCCCCTTCCCCCTCCTCTAGTCTTTCCTGGTTGGGTCTCCCTGTGTCGCTCCTCCCTGATCCCGCCCCTGAACTCTGTTCCCATTGGTCGTTGTTCCCCCCTTAAAAGTCTGATGCCGCCCATTCTGTTAGGGTCTGGCCTCTGGTTAACTTTGTGGCAGATAAACGCAGAACTCCATGCTAAACCCCCCTCCGGACTCTCCATCTGGTGCGCCATCGCTGACTGGATTTGCAGCGCCCACCTGGCTGGCAGATCCAGTGCCTGCAGCCATAGCAGATCGGGCTACCTGATGCAGGTGCCGACAGGGCAGGCGAGGCACTGGGGCTGTGAAGAATTCAGTGCCCAGGAGACGATGAAGCCTTCATTTTTGGTTTTACGCAAATTGGTGTTTTCTGCTGAATCTTTCCAGGCCAACACTCAAAATAATATTTATCTTGCAGTCATGTAATATAGCCATAGGCAGAAGAACCCTGTTTTAATCTTTTAAATATTTTGCAGGAACAAGACTTTTCTTTAGCAACCACTGCACAAATCCAAGAGGCTTACAGCTCACCTTCCAAAGAAGCTGGGTTCTAGCATTTGCTGGTTTGCAACACATTTGCAAAAGGTATGACACAAATAGTATTTAATGCAACTTGGGTTAATGCTGCTGTGGTTTCTGCAGCATTCCTTTCACTTATAAGGGAAATCTTTCAAAGTACAGACACACACCATAGGTACTACCATCTCAAATTCAGCTGTTTTATTATTTTCTGTCAATGACTTTTTCAAGGTATTCTGTCTTATGCGATTAAAATAAACCCAAAAAGCAGTTTTGAAAAAAATGAACTTAAAAAATGAAATAAAACATGTAGTAATTATACACTTTGTAATGTTTTACCACTGTATACTTGGGGTGGAGGACTTTAAAGAGAAAAGGCAAGGGAATTTTACCCCTGTTTTCCACCCGAGCACCTCAGGCACACAATTCTACTTTAGCTCTGAAGAAGCTACCAGAAAACAGAGCAGTGAATAAGAAAAAAAGTGAAGTCCCAAAATTCTTGGCCTCAGAGCTCTCAGTGCCAGTGCTTGAGATGGAAACATTAAAGTTATAGATAACTCATAACTGCAACATCCCATGCCTTTCAGCATCTTTTCAACTTACATTCATTACTATCCCTTTATATTCTATGCTTTTCAAAATTCTGGCTCTGCTTCTTAGAGACATTATTGGATCAAGTATAACACCATGCAATCCTCACTTCAATATTAAATGAAACAACAGCCTGTATATTTTAAATATAAAGGTCATTAATGTCCCACTGACCTAATAAATATTGTAACCCAAGGAAAGCATGGGCCATCACAGAAGTTCAAAAGCAACTAGATTTATTTCATTAAGAAGTAGCCTAGAGTCCTTGGACTTAATCTGCAGAGATCAAAATCAAAGAGACCTAAAACCTATATTTGGCTCTCCAGTTCTCCAAAAAAAATTGCACCAAGAACTTATTTTCTTCATTTCATATGGAGACAACCAGTCTTGTCACCTGCAACAGTTTCTTTAGAAATAAATTTAAACACAGAACATAGGACTATATGGCTCCTGTAGAACTTGGACAGCATGTACAGCCCAGTGATTTCTGTCATAAGATTCTGATTCACAGGTAAGTTCTGTCTCTACGTTCTTGTCCTGGTTTAGGGCAATATTTAGGAGGAAACCTCTGGGGGGGTCTCCTCTAGGAAAAGCCAATTCCAACCACCCCTCCCCCAACAAGTTTGGGAAAAATTTCCTTAGAGAAAAAGTGGAAAAAACTATTTATTTAACAAATAGAATATTCACAAGCATAGAGAATTTGGATAATATGAAAACAATGGAACCTCTCCTTCCTCTGAAGAGATGGTAGATCCAGAGTCCGCCTGGCTCTGGTTCAGTTCTCCAGCGGGAGGACCGATTGCCAGGCCTGGCTGTAGAAGTCGGGGGGGCCTCCTGGGGATTCCCTGGTGTCTTGGGCCCACGCGATGCCAACCAGTCCCAGGAGGAGGAAAAAGGAAAAAAAAACCAGCAAAAGAAACAAAGTCTTTCCCTGCAAAAAGCTGAGAAAGATCTGAGGAAACCCTCCGCTGTGTGCTTTCTCTGAGCACACCCCAGAGAGTGAGAGCAAGATATCGCTGTCCTGCCGGAACGCAGCCTCTCCAAGGATATTGAGGGGGAGTAAGGTGAAGGTGTAACTCCTGCAGACAAACGGCGCATGGCTTTTTTTTTATTTTCCTCCGCTTTCACTCTCTGTCTCTCTGGGCCTAACTTAAAGCTGTAGAGCTTAATATCCAGCATAAGCAGGAGGGACGACTGGGGTTACAAAAAAGTCATATGGCCAACCCAGGACAGTTCTCTACTCTGTTTCCTAAGCAGCCTGCAGGATCCTTGTTTAATGTGCTTGTACAGCCACTGGATGAGAGCTGTGCTACAAACAGAGCAGCAGCATTGACCTTTGGTCTGTCATGGTTTGCAGGGATTTGCAGGATGGTCACTGAAGTAAGCAGTAGAACCCAGCAGGATTTAATTGATCTCACAAGGGCACATGACGTTTCCACAAAGGTGGCACCAAGAACCAAGGCCAGTGGCTTTAAAGCTGTGTAAAGAGCAATTTCTCAGGATCAGGGTCAGTGCTGTGTCAGTTCTGTTCTAGGAACCTACAAATGACCTCTTCCCAGTGCTTTAATTTCCCAGATGTCTTCAATAAATTTGGGGTTTCAGCTGAAGCCTCCTTTGCTTTCTGTTCATCATTTATTAAGAACATTAAGAACTGTTCTACCTTTGGAGGCATCAAATGACTAAAACTTAAACATCTTTATGGCATTGTGCGGTCTAGTTCCAACAGCTACTCTACCTCCTTGGTGCTCAGAAGGAGTCTGGCTGGTCTCTCCAACACCTTCAAAATTTTCATCCTGCAAAACTATTCTAGATGAATCCATGCACTAGAATGGGATCCCCCAGTCATTCCAGGGGGACATCACCGAACTTCATAGCAACTGCATCCAAGCATGAACCGTCTGTGGAGGTTTCTAAATAATGCCCAGATTACTTAAGTCAACTATTGAGTGATTTACCTCTTTGAGCACTGTAATATATTTCTAAAAGTAGAGCAAGTTTTATCATTACTCCATTGAAGTGGCAAAGTATAAAAAATTATGACATGGTAAGTGTATTACATATGCGTGAAGTGCATATGCTTGCTAGGATAACACTGTGCATGATGGTTAGAATTAATTTTCCAACTAGATTACAATGTTATTAATAAAGCATGACAGAAAAAAACCCCAAATATGTTGATTTTAAAATCAAGTAATGTCTTTGTAGAGCAATCAGATACAACTTCAGTAATGAGTGTGTTATCATAACCCACGAGAGATGAACAGGCAATTTCAGTGTAACGGTGAAAGAAACCTTTCCTGACTCAGGCAAGTAAATCAAGTGGGATTTTCAGAAACAGTCTGAGCAAGACAAATTCTCAGGGAGCCACAGCCTCACACTCAGAAGAGCCTCTGAAATTACACAGTCTGTGTAGGAAACAGCAACACATCTTGCTTTCCTGAAGAAAAACACTCATGTTTTGGCCCTCATCTTGCTTTCCTGAAAAGAAACACCCAAGATTTCACACCAGCAGTGGGACAGAAGTCTTTTTGCTCATTCACTCAATTACAAAGACCATGTTTTCTCCTTAGCTGGTCTGTGCAGGGGCAACCAAGTATCCATTTACCCTCAGCACAAAGGCTGTCTGCCAGTGCAGTAAGGAGGTGGTTCAGGGAGGATGAAAGCAAGGGAAAGGCGTGGCATCATCTAGGAGAGCATTCCCACCACCAGAGTAGGTGATGGCTTCTGACAGGAGCAGCACATACCAGGAGGGGTGAATAGCATCCATTGATTTCAATTCCCAAATGTTGAAACAGGAAAGGCCAGATCCTGAGGATTAGGGATTGACAGAGGTGAACACTCACTGGAGAATCAGTCACAGAACCCCTCTGTACAGACTGCTTATGGATTTTTCTGAACACTACAAAGAAATGCAGGCAAACGGGTGATTTTGTTTCTGCTATCCAAGCCTTCCTTTCCTTCCACATTCCTCTTGCCCTTCATTTCAGTATCCAGGCCAGACAACTGTTTATGAAGCAAGTATCCACTCCAGCCCCAGGCATCTGTTCCACACATCCTTGCCTAGGAAGAGTTCAAAGCTCTTGATGCTTTTCCTCCTCCTCTTCCTCTGCCCACTCTCATATCCACAGCCAACCTCTCACTTCCCCCCTTTCAGCACAGTTCAGTTCATCTGCCTGTTTGGCTCCTGCAGGAACTGCCACTTGCACACTCCCAGTTCCCCAAAGGTACAGACAGGCATTAGGAAACAGCTTGAAATAGAGCAAAGCAAAAGGTTTTGGTCTTGTCCTGAAGCATTTGAAGTCTGCAGTGCTGCAATTGTTTTAAAGCATCTTAAAATGTATTCCTAGCAAAGCCATGCATTACTACATTTCCTGACAGTAATTTTTAGATTTTTTTTTACTCCCAGTATGTGTCCACAACAGTGTGCATGTGTCCAATAGTTTAACAGTTGATACTGTGATCTCCTAGTTATACAAATGTCTATTAAGTCATTAATAGTCATGAAGAGCCTGAGATGCAAATGAACAAGGTGGGGACAGAGAGGAATCTTTTGGATCAGTCTGAAAATTATTCCCAAATTACCTTTGACGCAGTACGTTCCAAAAGGTGCTGTGGACTAAAGCAATCTTAACTAAACAATGCAGAAAAATAATTTGCTGTGTGACTGTTATCAGAAACCACTGTGCACTTCAGAGTGGGCAGACATCTGTTACATCTGTTTCAATGAAACCCCCCAAGGGATATTCTGCAGTTTGGCACCGCAGTCGAATGTTATAATGTCAAATATGAAGCACATAACACAGCAGGGTGTCCAGGGACAGGGAAAGGCAATCCAAAAGACTGCCCTAGATTCTGTTAAAAATAGGTCAAAGAGCCAGTATAATCAAAGTCTGGCAGTGCATACTAATTACTGACAGCGTGTCTTACACTCGCATTGACTGCAAGAAACTCACACAATCTTATTAGCTAAACACACAAGAAGCGTTTTTGCATATCTAATATTTGAAACATAAATGTAGGTTTCCTATCACTGCAAGAAATTGGTTTTACTCTGGATGACCCATCAGATTAATTTCTGGTTAAATCAATAACCAATGGAGACATGCTTTCCAGGTAATGATTTAAAATTCATTAATATATATTTGCTGAACTAATAAACAAATATTTTACACTATGAATATCAAATAGGTTGTAGATGTTAATTACAGAACATGAAATTGCTGCACAAGTGCATAAAAAAACACCTGTGACAGCACTGGCAGATAAGAAATGGAAACAGAGCAGAGAAATTTGACACATTTTTACAGGCAAAACATGACTTTAAGATAAAAATTAGTCTCCATATCTAAAAATTACTACATGTCCTCGACAACACTGTATTTAAGGCTGATCAGAAAAATCCTTTTAATTTGCTCAGAAAGTAGCAAAGGAGGAAAAGGACAATGTTACTGTGTCTCCGAGAAAGACCATCACTACTTTACCTTCAGTCACAAATTGCTCTACATATCCATGGTTTGGGAGCTGACAATGCTACCAGAAAAGGGAAAAGGCAAGGAAATTAATTTTGCAGTTTATACCAAAACACACGAATCAATCTGTTAAACAAAGGCTCTTTCAGAGATCTCAAGCAACCTCGCAGAACTCTCTTAAATGAACACCTGTAATGAAATAAAGAAAAATCTTGTCTCTGAAAGTGATGTGACATAACAATGATTTCAGTTAGGTGCATCCATAGCTCACACGTTGCAAAATTATTGACTTAGCTGTATCACCTCTCCTCTTCGATCTGCTCACCCTACCAGAAAAATCTGAAATAGCAACAAGATTATGGATTTCTGCAGCCTAAGTAAGAATTGCAAACAAATGCTCTCAGAAAATTATTTTTCTTGAAAAATTTCTTGATTTCTAAGAGGTGGAATAAGAAAACAGAGAAGTTTATTCTAAATCTCTCTGGAATTAGCACAATTTTAGCCAAACAGCAAATGTGTTTCAAAAGTTTATTTAGTTTTGAACAAAGGAAAGGTTCCCTCATCCTGCTCTAATGCAAATGTTTTGGATACGTATGTACAACTTGCTAATAGCAATTTGCTACTCACACAGTAGAGTGAATTTAAAAAACAGAAAATGCACTTGTCCATTCAAATGAACAGATTTCCCAATTACAGTGGAGGCCACACTCAGCAATTCAAAAATATTTACTAGTTTTCTCCGTTTCAATTTAGGAACAAATAAAAGAATCTCATTTACTTATAATCTTTATAAGGGTATTTTTTTTTTAACGATTGGGTGATTTTATCCTTTAAATTGAAAGAAACTCCTGTCTCAGCAAAGGTCTCATGGTGAAGAGTGCTGTTGATTGTGTTTTGCAATCAGCAATGGAGAGTTAGCTGAAGCACTGTTTGCCCAAGAACACCCAACTGAGCATTACTTGGCAAGAAATTATTGTGTTAATTTAGGGCATTTAAATTGGATACACTAGAATTAATGACTGTGTTTCTCAAAGTTAATTTCCCTAAGGTATTAGATACTTGCAAGATATTTTGAAAAATACTAATGCAGGAAATGATCCAGGCATGGGGCACAGGGGTGATGTGAGCATTTGGCTCCAAAAGGCCATAGGAAATTCAGGAACCTTCAGTTTTCACTGGCACTAAGCATTTTTGTGCTAATTTCACCTTGTACAAAGCAGCAAGACATTAGAATGCTTTTGACTCAAGAATTGTTGCTTCCAAGTCAGCTTCTTATGACAAACACATCAGTCCTGAAAATCCATGCATCCCTCCAGTAGGATTTTGCTAACAGCATGTTCAGACACATGGGGAAAGAAGACCCCATGGAATGGGGTATGAATGGATTAGGCACATTAAAAAAATTCAGTAATGTGCCTGCAAGAAAGCTATCAGTTTAGTATATAATCAATATCAGAATTCTGCAAAGTAATCAGAGGACATGTGAACTCAATAAAATCTATTTAGTTATCTCCTTTTCTTCTATCAAGACTCACATTATTAATTTCAAATTACATCATTTCCAGCTTGTTTATGAAATCTAGACAACCCAAAGGAAAGACACGGGCAGTGAAGACATAACAGAATGGTGTGGCACAAAGGCTATGATTAGCAGCATTTTCTGTACTAGGTGGTAGGTCACAGAAATTATTTGAGTATTGATAAAGTCTGGAGGAATACTGGTAGAAACACTCTGCATTTAAGAATCAGTGAAAAATATTTCTATGAGATGGTCAATTGTGTGGTATAAATTATGGCAGCCTCTTCAATTTTCTCATGACAACATCGATCCTGGGATGCAGGATCAATAGGAGATTGATCAGTGAAGCATTAAAGTTACACACCAACGCATCATTCAACAGAGGTTATCTAATGCTGTAGCTGCTACTCTATTGAAACCAGCAACCCACACAGCAACTCTCTGGTTCCAAGAATGCCAACATGGACAAATTTGGCTGTAACAACTTGTTAATGACCAGTGCTGAAGTTCCTGTAATTCAAAAATCAGCACCTTTCCTAATCACTCATCTCTGGGCTTTCAAGGCACAATGTCCTTTACCATTATTTATTGCACATTGAAAAGAAGATGGAGGGGAAAATCACATTATAGGCTGATGTTGGCAGTACTCTTCAAACTGAGGGTTCTTTCATGAACAATTGTCCTGGGTTAGCCATGTGGCCTGTTTGTATCCCCAATCGTCCC
>JAHLSL010013672.1:1198757-1212070 GCA_025920805.1 Petroica traversi | reverse complement strand
ACCCTTCCAGAGGTTTCCTCCTACATATTTGCCCTAAACCAGGACAACAATATATTATGAACAGTTTGGAGTCAATCAAAGCACTGTATCTGTACACTTACAAGCTCAGAAAATGCAGTCACTCAGCACTGCTGCTCCTCCTGACCTTAGCCACAGACTGATTAATTCTTTGCAAGCACAGCCCAGCTCATATCATAAAACATCACACTTAAGAGATAAAAAACCCCTCAGTCTCACACCTGACAATTCCATTGTAGCTGAACGCTGCATACAAAAATTCATTATATAAACAAACCAGCCCAGCTTATTGCTTTAAGAGATAACTTTGGACACTGCTGAGCACAAATACTAAACAGGAACCCCACAAGATTCCTCACTTTTTTTTTTTTTTTTAATTTCTATAACCCAGACATTGCCACAAATTCATTCCTTCTTAAAAAAAACCTGGAAACATGAGTTGTGTCCCATAACTAATGCTATGGGAAACTACTCTCCCCTTTGATGTTAGTTAATGCTAAATGAAGTTTCATGCACACACAACGAGCAGGCACAGCATCCCTTATGTGAAAGCTCCTGTCCAAAGGATATTTTTCTGTCCAATCTCCCAAAAGAAATAAGTCTTAGGCAATCATATTACATATGTGCTTGTCCAGCTATCTGTTTTCCCAGCAGCTTTTCAACACACCAACCAATTTGAGCTCTATTTGCATATGAGAGTATTAAAATTCTACAAGTTTCCCAGAAAGTGGAAGCTATGCAAAGGAGATAATGAAAGAGACAGATGATAATTTTATTTTCAGGCATTTATCCCATTTTCCTACCAAAACCTCTCCCCTATATAAGCATCTGTAGAGCCTGTACCTCAAAATCCAGGAGGCAGGCACAAAAAGCCAAACTCAGGGCAGCCAGAAACTGCTGACCAAGCCCAGGAGCAATGTCCTCAGGGACATCCCTGGTCACCAGTCCCTCACCAATCCCTCCTCACCCTTCATGCCCCTGAGGGTCCCTCCAGCACTGCTCAGACACCTTCAGAAGAACACAGTTCCCACAGCCTAATCTTTGCTTACAGCACCCACCAGTGCATGCCTGTCTTGAAATAACGTTTTCGTTCAATAATATGGAAAAACCAGGCAAGTGCAAGTTATTAATTATGCAATTTTCTAAATCTTGTGTATTTTAATTGAGAAAAAAAAATCAAAACTCACAAACTCTTCTCCAAATTATATCAATACGCATCTACATTAGACAGCAGAAAGATGCTGAAAGGTTCATAACTCCATCTTCAGAACCCCCAAATATACCAAACCTCCCTTGTTTCAGTGCATTGTCTATTTGTGCCCTGCTTTATCAATTTTTGAGATCTCTCAGGACAAAGTTTTTTGGTTTGGTTCCATTATGAGACCAATTTCCCCTCACAGTGTCCAATACAAAGCAATGCTTCTGTTCAATATCTATAAAAATTCAGGCTCACTTTTCAAGTAGGGCTGAGTAAAAATCAGCAACAAGAGTAGAGCCTTAAGACAATACCTGAAGTGGCACAAAAAATATTAAAATTCTGATAATGTAAGTCTTGAAATAAAAATCTGATGTCTCATAACTAAGTGATGAGACCTCATCAGCTCATTACAACAGTCTCAATGCTTCCTCTAAAAGCCAGGCTGTCTCCAGAGAGCCATCTTGCTAATATTTCTCAGCAGAATGTAGTCTGAGCACAATTGCCGCTAATTTTACTTACCTCATTTACTTGGTAGGTCAGATTTTTATAATGGCTGGCACTTCTGATGCATTTTAATATGGTTTAAAAAGGAATCAAACTGAATAAAGAGAAGAAAATGCTATTGTCTCCTTTCCCTGTGTAACTGAAATCTAATTGCAAGCCCATTTTCCTGGAAGAGCTACCAGTTTTTCACACAGGTCTCATTCCTAAAGATGTGCACTGCAGTTCAGTAGAAGGAATCAACTGGCACCAGAGCACGATGTACTCTAGCAATTGTTCAAAAGCACAGCCAGACCCTGGGCAGCCTGTGGGGAGATCATGCCTGGGGACAGGGGACATGCAAAGATCCCTCACCAGTGAGGGGAAGGACCTGGGTCTGTCATTGGGAGGGAGGTGGGAGCAGGAAAGAACAGGACCCAGTTTCCTGGAATACCTGAGGGGAGGCTGCACAGCAAGGCAGCTGCAGCTGGACAGAACCAACAGGGCAGAAGCCCCAGTGCAGAGTTCAGGACATGTCACAAAAGGCCCTTATGGGAGGCATTTGTGCTGTATGGACACCAGTTCTTCCCCCTCTCCCCTGGATGTTCCTGCTCCAGCAACAATGGCTGTGACCTCTGCAGGCTCTGTGCTCACAGAGCCACAGGATTCAAAATTAGCAAATGAATGTTTAATCAATTGATATTACATGTGTGACAAACTCAGATATGGCAGTCTTTTCCACAGTGGGAAATCACTAATGTTTGGTTAAAGGGAACATATTTCCATTCATACCTCATTTAAAACACAAGTAATTAAGCCAAGGGAAAAATAAGTCAATTTCCACAAACTCTTCTACAGGATTTTTTTAACAGCATCAGGGCTTTGGTAGCTACCTAAGAAATAAAAATATAAATTGTTTTAGTTTCAGGCTTACTGAGATTACCCCACACTTCTCACACTTTTTTTTAAAGGCCCAAATTCAGATAATTGTCTGAACCTCATCCCCCTGGGTCGTTCTTCTATCAAAGAACAGCAGTATTGTGGCCGGTAGCGAGGGCCGGACAGCTGACCACAGGGACAGCCAGCGACTCGGCAGCTTGTTCTGAAAGTTTCCTTTTTGTTAAGTCAACTTCAGCTGAGGACTTCTTTTCCCCTCGCCGTAAGCCGGGCTTCCCTGGGATGGTGGCCGCTGTCCCAAAAGCCGGAGAGCTGCTGAGAGAGAGAGTGTTCCCTTGCCCGGAACCCAAATCAGACACAACACACCATGGTCTGCTCTGCTTGGGTTCAGGGGCAAAAGACCCTGGAAAGCCCAGCTTTCAGACTTTTATTCTGAGGGTTACAACTTATCTCATAACGGCACAGGGGAGGAACAGGGAAGGGTCAGAGGGTCAGGGCCTAATCGGGAAGGAGTAAGGGAGGAGAGAGCCACAAGACACCATTGTTAACTGAAGGACGGGAGGGGGGAGTTCGACTCCCTTTCCAAGGCCAAACTTAACTCTACCTTCAGAGGGGCCTCACTTTCTAGGCCCCCAGAAATTCTTCAGGGGGTATGTAACTCTCTGGGCTTGAACCACCACTACACAGTATGGATGTTAAAACTTTACAGCTCATCACTCACAGAAAATGCTCTGTACCTGCTCAAAGCAGCAGCACGTTCCTTCCATGAGCAGAACTGGCTGTTCCTGCCCATTTTTGACACCCCAGCTCAGGAATGTCTGATCAAGGCATTTGCAGAACCCAAACAGGGCACCTCTACCACAACCCTTTTCATCAACTAGATTTTCCAGCAGCCCCTCCCCAGGCACCTCATCCTTCCTGGGAAGGGATGTGGGAGCAAGTCTGGGTCCAATACAATCTGGGAACTTCTTTCTCAAAAAATAAAAATTTTAAAAACCCCAACTAATAATTAAAAAAGTAGACGCTTCTGTTACCATCACATGCACACTGCAGGCATAACTACTGAACCAGCAGGTATGATTTACAGTGGAAGGCAAAAACAACTCCACTCTGTTTTCTCACACCAGTTTCCACAAAGCTCTCAGTGAGGTTAAATTACAGGCTACAGACAGGTATGGGTGGCCCCTCAAGATCACGCTTTTAAGAGTTTTCATAAAGGATACAGAGCCTTGTGCAACAGCTACTGGGATGTGCTTTTCCCTCAAGTGCTCAGGGCTTTTAGCCTTCCAGAGATGATAATTGGCTCCACTCTCCAGAGTGGATTTATGTATGCTTATTTCCATGGATCATTTTTTATCTGTGACAGTAATTGCTGTCCATCCCTGTGTGCCGTTTTCACCTTACACAGTGTTAGAAACACCATGGTGCTCTTGGAGTGCACAAGGCACTGATTTCCCAGACAACCACCTTTCTAGCTCCAAACCCCACATCCTCAAAACTTCTTGCTGATCATGAGCTCACACAGACCACCAGCCACCTGCAAGTAGGCTCATCTATTTAATTTACAGTAAAGATGCCTTCTGCCTAAGAAAAATATCTGAATACTCCCTTTCAAGCATTAGTTGAAAGGAGTTATATTCAACAGCAGCACCATCAACATTTGGGATAGAGAATGGGCATTTTGCCAGGATTTTCTTGCCTTGTCATCCTCCAGTCATACTCAAAACAGCACGAGGGCTGGGCTGTAAAAAAAAACAAACAAAAACTCTCAGTGTAACAAAGCTGTTGTATTTCAGATCCTCAGCAGTGTCCTTTTTGGGATTCCTTGGTTAAAAAGTTAGGGCACAGTGGGAGGTAAGGAAAAATATTCATTTTCTTTTTTCATCCCCAGAAAAAACAAACTCCCACTGGTATCTTTTCCACTGGCATGTACCTTTTCTTCTGAGAAAAGGAAAAATGCACTGCTATATTTTAAAAAACATAGCAACCAAGCCAACTGTCCTCTAAGGCTTTACAGACACTCTAAATCCCTCGCAGAAGCAGACTTTTGTTTTGAATGGGAATTTGCAACCTGTGTCTGGATTCTGCCAAAATATGCAACTTGTACCCTTTGGTTCACATACAAGGATAAGCCATTTGTTTGGGAATGAGATCCTTCTCAGTATGCAATTAAGAAAAAGTCTATTTTAGAGCAGGATAGCTGCCCTGCAGGCTATGCATTGAAATTCCTCTACTGCACAGCTGGTAGCCAAGGAGGCTTCTTTTAATAAAATCTAAGTTTGCCTTTAGCCTTCCTGTAAATGTGGTATTTACCTTATGTTAACAACCTTTCAGTGATGATAATAAATGCACTGCAGACAGAAAAGAAATACAGTTCCATACAGTAGTGTGTCTGTGTGACAAAACAATAGCACTATATTCTTCCGTGCAGCAGCATCTGCCAGGTCTGATAAGAAGCTGCAAGAAAACACTTTTTTAATGTATAAATCATGATCCATGTACAACATACGCAAGAAAATCTGAATTGCCTGGACAAAAACCTGAGCAATTAAGTGCTCTGGAATTATATCCTTGGATTTTACTTACTTAGCTGCCTTGCAGTGGGAATAGTATCACCTCCAAATACAGCCTTTTTACTCCAAAAGAAATCCCATTATCAAATAGAGAAAAAGCTGCTTAAATCTGAGGCTGTGCACAGCCTTTTGCTTTCTGAAAAGAAGTTATTTTTCCCTAATAGTATATTTGAATATAAATATTTTCCATGCAAGAAATTATCATGCAATGTATCTCAATATAAACATTAAAACAAATAACCTAGAATCTGTCATATTACACTTCAAATAGCAGAACTACAATGAAGCTGGAAGGAAACACCCTGACTGCACTCAAAATTATGATTAAATCCTCTGAATTTACTACCCTCAAAAATAGGGCAAGAAACTGTATTTTGTTGGCAAAATGCAATATTAGCCCTGTGCCAAGCCATAGCAAGTTGAAATTTATTCAGCAAGAGATTTCTCTGACGCAGTCTTGGTTTTCTCCCAAACTACTTTTAATTGTGAAGATGTTGTTTTGATTCTCCAAAAGGAAGAGGTACAGGCAGCACACAAAGTCCATCATGCAAATTTTAGACATATTATGTGAATAAGATGTCTCTCTCCATCCCTGCTTGGCCCCTTCTTGCCCACCACAGCAAAAGCAGAGAAGGTGTATTTTTCTCCAGTAATTCACAAAGTGCCATGTCCTAGGCCCAGACTTGTCCCTTCAGCCCTGGCAGGAGCAGCACTACCCAAAGAATAATTAGCAGCAGGCACAAACTGTACCTCTGAATTTTGTAAGCATAAAGCTTCTCGGGATAAATCTTAGCATTTGTACTTTTGGGGGTTGGTAACACTGATCCTACCATTGGAACCTTTGAGCACCTCTGAATGGTCATTACCATGAGCACCTGACAGGTATATTATACTCTCACAGCAAATACTTAAACAAGCAGAAAATCAGCCAAAGGGCTCTGTTCATTTACATAATTGGCCAGTACCTGTGAAGTGTGTGCTTGCAAGTTGTAGAAGTGTCAAAATACACTTTCAGTGGTAAATGATGCTGAATGTTTGATTCTAGGTCTTTAAATCCAGAATACAGTTAATTTAGAAATATAGTACTAAGGCAAATGCCCCTTTCAGCTAAACGTATTTCAAGTGTATGGGCAGTTTATAATTTAAAAAATATTTTTATGGGAATACAACATTAAAAATATCTTAACCTACTATGCCAAACTCTTGTGACTGCATTTTTATGGAAAACATGAAGCTGGAGGCACCCCAGGCAGGCATTTATATATGAAGGATGCACTGACTCCCTCAAGTTATGTGTTGCAAAATCAGTTGCTCAGCAAAAATTCAAACCCAGGAGGATTAAAGAGTTCATCTCATTCCCTCTGGTTTTGATTTTGGAAGGTCAATGAGTGCCTTCCAAAAGTAGGAAGCCTCTATTTTAATATTTATGACCCACTCATAGGAGAGTGGTGCTTTTCTGGCCATTGTTGTTCAATTCCCTCCTGCCACTGCCAAAACATGGCCATGGATGTGGCACCACTCCATATCTGCCTCACCATCAGGTGGCAATGCAGCAAGGTGCATCCCTTGCCTCAAGCCACAGGGGCTGACCACACACTTCCTTGAATTCCTGGGAAAATTGAGATAGTGTTTTGGAAATACTCAACTGAAAAAAAAAAAAAAATTCATTGGTTTAGTTTTTTTTTCTTTTTTCACACCATCTATGTTTCTAAGAAATTCAATCTACAATTCTCTGTCTCAAATATTCCTGATTTTCTGTGATAATGATTCCTTCCTTCATTTTGCTCAGAAGAATAGCTATGAAGAAAGGGCACTCTGGTAGAGTGTCAGAAGGACAGGCAACAGTCTAGAAAGTCCAACAGGTGCCTGAGAGTAGCAGGACTCAGTTCTGCAAACCATGGAAACATGAGGAGTCACATCAGTACAAAAAGGTCAAGCAGTGGCCTCAGCTAAAACCGAAATCTCCCACTCCATCACATCACCTGGAGAAGTCTTTGCAAAGCAAGGAACAGAAGTAATCACACACATAAAGAGTTTCATCACAGGCTAAGAGCTCTCTCACTGCTCCTCTGGGTCACAGGCAAGGGACAGGACTAACACAGATAAAATGGTGAATTCATCAAGCACCAACTTAGTCCAACACCTAACTTAAACAAAAAAGCATCTTAAAATCTTTGCTTCTCTTCAAATCTGCTCCTGGTTTTGATATCTATTTTTACAGCTTAAAAGTCCAGGAAGGGACGTTTAGGACATACAAGATGAACTTTAAATAAATCCAGGAGATCTGTCTTTTGCTTAGACACCCAGTGATTTCTCAGCACAAAAGGAGAGATGGAGAAGGCTCCCATGCAGGGTGAGAGCACCTCCTCTGTCCTGCCAAACTACTTAACTCAGCAGTAATTATAAAGAGTCTTAGGGACTGATATTTAAGACCTCATTTCCACAAAACCCAAATGCTGCTTTCCTAAACACCACCAGCGTTTAAGCCTTAAATAAGGGATGTGTTTTAGGAGATAAATCCTGAAGTTACCAAGAAATACTGACAGTAATTTCAGAGGGGTTGGGGGAGAGGTAGTTTGACCACGTTTCAAATCTGTCAGGCTGAAATGAGATTGAAATGGGAAATGAGACTGTCTCTTATAGGGAAAAAAAAAGCACTTAATGAAAAATGTATTTTAAAAACTACAAACATTCGGGTTTGATTAAGAAAATACTTTTTTCAACTGAAAGAGTAATTCCGTCACATTTGAATGTCCTGGATTTCTCTTTTTCTTTGTCTTGCATTACATTAGTAATGCCAGAAAAGTAGCTTTTAACTAAGCAACAGCTGGAGTCAGACTCTGGAAATTATTGTGTCTTCATCTATGCTTGGTCCGACTCCTAACGAGACCACTTCCTCTGGAGGGAATCAAAGTGTTTTACATCACAGGGTCACAAGCCATGACATATGTAAGGGCTCTGCAGGAATTCAACAAAAGCATTTGCACATAGAAAGGACTGGAAAAATTGCTTTTATTAAGTCTTATTCATGGACTCTTTAAAATTCCTGCAAACAAATTCCACATTCTGCTTCTTGTTTTGTTTGAGGACTGTAACATTGGCCTTTGCATTCAGCTTGTGTTATGAAATTCAGCTGCGCCCAGAGCAGAGCAGCCAACTCTGAGGACCCAACAAAACAAGAGATGCAAGCACAAACTCTCTCCCTTCCTTCAGGGTGTTACTGCAGCAGTTTGATACCACTGATTCAGGTGAGAGAAGCTGAAGGTTCAAGCTTTGTATAATTTCATTTTAGAGAAAAAGCACACACAAAAAAACCACTAAACAAAGAAGCATATAAAAGTCCAGAAGTTTTAAAAGCTCTAGCCTGTAACGGAAATCAACAATATGACCTTGCAAACAATGTGGGCTACTTAAATACAGACAACTAAACTAGAAGTTGTATCTACGTCCAAAGATGACAGCACTTACATTTTAATCTTTTAAAAACACTTGACCATTCATGAGGAGCACAAGCATCTCTTTAAACTCATTTCATTAGACAAATTCTCCTTTTATAACCTGCACTGAGGTACCTCAGTAGTGGATGGCCAGGAGCTCCTCAGTATTTGCCTCCTCATGGCAGAGATTCTCATGTGTGGCCACCTGAGTGCAGCAGGACAAACCAATAGAAAGGAGGACCTGGGGCTGAGAAACCTTTATAGCTTTTCACATCTCAGGAAGCCTGTGAAAGAAAGAAGTGCCTAGCACACATCCCCACAGGCACATGCCATCAGCAGAACTTGAGATTCCACCTTTGAGAGACAGCAACAGCTCCTCTAAATCAGATGGTGACAGAAAAACAGTTGGGGGGAATATGTGTGCTTGCTTAGTCCTCACCCAACATCAATGTCTAAATAGCTACACCACCCTATGAACACTGTTTTAATTTCATTTTCCCAAAATAAAAATCCTTTAATGGAAACAGGTTATGCCTGCCTACAAGTATTCCCCAAATTTGTGTCAAAGGAGGAGCCACACATGAGCTGCTGTAGTTGTTTAGTGACTGAGGATAAGCAAAGTCATGGTCAGAAATTGTACTTCAGGCCAGAACATATGGATAAAGTGAGGTAAACTTGTCAACAGTGACCATTTGATTCCAATGTTTGTTTTCTGTGATGACAATGTTTCTCAGGAGCCCCCCAAAAGTTAACACAAACCCAGATCACCAAATTCATCCTTTGCTCCCCTGCAATCTGTCTTATGTCAGCCAACCAAAGAAGCACAAGTGCTTAGCAAACTGAAAAGAGCATTTAATAAATATAAAAGCTTTTAATTACAGTGAAGCAGAAGATCCATTGTTCTATGTAGTTTTCTCCTCACCCCCTCTGCCATCACCACAGTGAGATTACAAAATGATGGGTGATATCAGAAAATGACCAAAGAGTGACCTATAACACCTTGTTTAGCTTTCATGCTTAGTTACCACATAAAGGTTTGTACCTGATAGGGGTTGACAGCTCAATTCAGCTTACATTTACTACACTCTAAGCCAACAGCAGCAGCAGAACACAGGTAGAAAAATCAGCAGCTGTCTATAATCTCCATTTCTCCCTGCTTCAAAGAGGACTTTTTGGTTACAAGAGTTCCTAAAACTGCATATTGTGACTAAACATAAAAAGAGAAAGTAAAATACATATCAGGCTTCTCTAAGAGTTTGTATAGAGAACAAAGTGCTCCTCACTGTCAACTTGAAAGCAGCCACCTCCCCTGGCTCCATGGTGTGCCTTTATCCAGGAGAGGTGTGAAGACCTTTGGTATGTAGCATGGCCAAGCACACAAAGGAGCTGCAGCAGGCTGAAGTGGCACAGATTTCAAAGGCTAGGAGTCATGTCTTTCTGGGAGCTTTCCACTAAAGATCTTCTCACTTTCACAAGGCATCATTTTTTAAAGTAACTGACCCGTTAAAAGCATTGCTCAAGATTAAAGTTACCAGCAAGGAAATTATTTTACTTATCACTGATTTATACATTATTGGTATATCTTTATTTTTTATCATCTCTAGGCTATTCCTATAGCTCAGAAAATATTACAGGACTAATCAACCCTTCTGTAGAACATGATTCAGATGACTGCCAGACCAGTTGGTTTGTTGGGTGCAGTATTTAATGAAATTCATGCTAAGAGAACACTCCTAAACAAAACACTAGTGAGGAAGTGTGAGCATTAAAAGGAGATCAGTGTAAAAACCTTAATTTTGTAGAAAACACAAGTACACAAAATGGAACCCTGTTAGTAAGTTCAACACCAAAAGCCACATTACTCAGATGCTATTTACAAGGCAATATGGCACTCACTCAAGCTGGGGAATTCAACTTCAGAGAAACTTATATCATCTTTATCCTACCTTTTTATATGTGCTCAGTGCACTGGGGTACCATGTAACAAAAGGCAGTTGATTACAAACAAATGTCTATCACACTGCATATTTACCTAGATTTCACTAAACAGAGCTGTTGGCAGCAGTAGAGAACTGTTATCCTAGGCAGAAAACAAGAAAAGAAACACAAAAATTAAGTAAGCACAGGGGGCGAGGTGACTGAATTTAGCTCCTTGAGACAGCAAAGAACATCTGACTTGTCTCCATGAGTACAAGGACCAAGTGGGTCTGCCAAGGTGACTGCCTCGGTGAGATCACACTGGAGCAATAGATACCACTTTTCAGATGGTGGCTACAGAGCATTATTGACAATCAAAAGCTCCAGAATCATGGCTATGGGGCACACAAGATCTGAAATAACCTCCCCCAGAGTGATCTATGCAGAGTCAGGAGGCAGGTCTATCACACATCCATCCCTGTTACTGGCCCTGTGAACTCCCCCAGGCATTCATTCCCCAAGCAGCCAGCTCTGAGACTCTGGCAGTGCCACACATTCTGGCTTTTAACTTTTACCACTGAAGCTGCAGTTAGGTCTGATACCAATATTTTTATTGTATAAAAAGAAGCAACAGAAAGGAAGTTAAGATTATCACCGTCATACATCTGAGATGAGACTGAACAGAATTTAAGTTAAAAAAGAAATAGCATTGTCACAGCCTTAGGGCTTTCCTCTGCCGACTTCCAAAGGCTGGAGATACACACAGCCAAGATGCTGAACTTCTCCAGATATTGCAAAATTCCCTCCTAATGGGAGAAGTCACCATCCCTTGGGTCTCTGGCCTTGTCTCCATATCTTAAAATCCCATCTGTGCCCTTAAGAGGTAAAGAGTCTTACTCTTGCTTTGCTGCACAGTATTTCTGGAGATTTCCACCATCCATCTCCACAAAAAAGTCACTGACTCGTGCAGCAAGAGCTGGATCTATCAGAGATTCCCAAAAGCACTCTTCTCACTGCTTTTTCCAGGGGAGCCAAGACACACATTAAAAGTCACTTCCAGTTCCCACTGTACCCATAAGATACTCTATAATTTAGGGCGCAATCATTAAAGAAAACCCTGGAAATTACAAGATCAAAGCAGGATTCTGAACTTTAAAACACAGGTTCATCTGGGTTTGCACTCACTTCTTCGTCTTTGTATTGTTAAAGCACAGGGTAATGTGGGAGGGAAAGTTGTGAAAACGTTAAGGGGAATGCAGAGGAAAAGGCACAGCTGACAGTAAAATGACACAGCTTAATTCTGCCAGATTGTCTGTAGGTGCAAAAGATTTTGTTCAGCTCTGGGGGAGCCTGGGTTTTGAATTGTTTTATTAACTCCTTCCTCAGCCTATCAGGGCAGAAAAGAATTTGGAGCCCAAATGACTAATTTATTTATTTTTTATTACCAAAGCAAATGAATCAGACTTCCAAAAATGCTGGATGATGGATTCTGCAGACACAAAAATCAATTTTTCTCCCCGTTATTGGTCATCTCTGCCAAGTTACAATTCAATGCAGATTTCATGCATCTGCCTTTTAAATCCTCAAACACAGCATTCACATTGCAAAGTAACAGAGCTCAGAGCTGTAGAATGGGACAAAGAGCTACAGCCAATATGTTGTGAGGTACAAAGTGCAGATCTTTCTGTTAGCAGCACAATCTGCCCGTGCAATCTCTCTGTTTCTCTCTGCAGCAGGGCAGGTGCCAATCTCCCAGCCAGCAGCTGAGTTCTTCATTTCACCTATATTTTCTCAGCCACTCGCTAAAGCAGTGAACCAGATGAAGCCGGTTTGTGCTGCCTATGACAGGATATTAGCTATTGAGAAGCTGTATACATTAACTGCCAGAACAGATGAGTGCTTTAACACTTACAAATCACGGGAGGGGAAGAATACAGCAAGAAGGGATCATTCACGAGCTCCTTGCTTAGATATGCTGATATCTCATCAGCTTGCCACAGACAAGCCAGATGTGGAGGTGAGGGGAATTCAGGTACAACTAAACCTCAACCTGTCTGCAAGCATGTACAGCAGGGGTGCAAACTAGAGCACTCTCAGAGGTGTTTAGATCCAGCATTACAGAAATTCCAGCTGTCAAAAACT
This sequence comes from Petroica traversi, assembly GCA_025920805.1. Taxonomy (NCBI): domain Eukaryota; kingdom Metazoa; phylum Chordata; class Aves; order Passeriformes; family Petroicidae; genus Petroica; species Petroica traversi. The sequence goes on along the minus strand of JAHLSL010013672.1, from coordinate 1,199,408 downwards.
CAATCATATATGGAAATCAAAATTCAACCCCCTGGTGAAAAAACATTGGAGGGTCAGGGCAGGCACAACTTCCTTGATTCAGTGCAGGCAGAGAGCTTGCCTTGTTACTCACATTCCTTAATGGCAATCTATTACTGGGGAAATTACATGAACTCTGTTTAATCCCCATATCGCTCCATATTGCTATTTGCTCACACAGGAATTTCCATTTGTTTCAGCTCATCACAAGGTTATTCAAGGGACAGTGCAAAATCTTAAAGGAAGGCTAAGAGATCATTCTTCCAGAAGCTCCTCTGTAGTAGGAGAAAATAAAATATCTGTTGCCTTTATGGACTAGATAAAGGCTGAGATTTCCCACATACAAATAATGTTTGTTTAAATGAGTACAGTAACTTTACATTTGAGGAAACACATTTATTTCTGTATATAAACAGAATGATGAAAGATTAAGGACAGCTGCGCATCTGTTTATCTGTAACATATACACTATTATCTGACTTGAGGCTAACAGACATTTTAACCTCTCCTTCAGCACCTGATCTATCATTTCTTTCATACTTAAATGCCTTCCTGTGGCTGCTCAAAGACTGTAGAGCTGCTTAGAGGGTGGTGGGGAATGGCACTGTTCACATCACATGCAGGCAGCTGGGG
>JAHLSL010013672.1:1173166-1188757 GCA_025920805.1 Petroica traversi | reverse complement strand
TGGGCCCATGATGCCTCAGGCCATCAGGGTAGAGATGCCACCTATAAGTGGGCACGAAACCGAGGGGTGGATCTGACCACTGACAGCATTTCTCAAGTTATCCATGATTGTGAAACGTGCACTGTGATCAAACAGGCCTGGTGGGTGAAACCTCTATGGTCTGGTGGGCGTTGGTCCAAATATAAGTATGGAGAGGCCTGGTAGATTGATTACATCACACTGCCCCAGACACGCCAAGGCAAGTGCTGTGTTCTCACAATGATAGAAGCCACCATGGGGTGGTTGGATAGGTTTTTTTTTCTTTGTTATTTGTTAGGTTTTTTTGTTTTACGTGTTAGTAAAGAATTGTTATTCCTATCCTCATATCTCTGGCTGAGAGCCCCTTGATTTCAAATTTATAACAATTTGGAGGGAAAGGGTTTTGCATCTTACATTCCAAGGAAGGTTCCTGCCTTCCCTAGCAGACACCCGTCTCTCAAACGAGGACAATTACATGAATAGTTAACACTTCCTTGCATGTTACAACCAGTCCTGCAATTAAGAAACCATTTCAGATTGCAAACAATTGACTTGGTTTTTAAAAACCTCATTGAAGCACTTCCTAGGACTCCATAGTATGACCTAGGAGTAGTTCATACTCTAAAAACAATGTCAGTCTCAAGTCAGGCATCAATCACATAAAAAATAACAAACTCAAGTACCAAGCAGGACAGAATAGTAGAAACTTAAAAATAATTAAAACCAATACGGAAGTCCATGTTTAAAAAGAACATGATAGAGCTCACTGTTTCCAAAGGAATTGTTTTCACTATACTTATATTCATAACAGATAAACAAAGATATAACAGAGATACTAGTAAAGATGATACCATATTGTAAAGAGAATGAGTCACAAATGTTTCATGGCTCCTTAAGCAGAAATCATGAACAAGACCAAAGCAGAATTTGCTAACATAACAGACAACATAGCAAATGGGAAGCAACATTTAGCTACATTACTGTGCTATGTCACGAATGGGTGGGGGAGCTAAACAAGCCCTTGCTTCTGCCCAGTTCTCGGCAGAGGCAGTAACCTTATTGAGATAACTTACAAATCAAAATCCCCCTCCCGTCTGTAAGTCCTTTTAATAATGACTGATTCTGTCTATTATATAACAGATTATTTATTAATAGATGGGAAAACTACTGACTGTAAGACTTAAAAACAAGACTAATACTACACAGGAATAAAACCAAAAGGATAACTACTAGTAGATTACATACAGTGCACGATAAGGTACCATATAAATTACAGCTTGCGAAGGAAAAGTATAAGCTTAGGATTCAATGTATCTTACCATCCAATTGTTGGTGCAATACACATCGATATTCTTTCCCTCAATCTCCGGAGAAGTAACCACGAGAATGCGTCTAAAATCTTGGGGAGAAGTCTTTCACACCTTTGGGGGTGATTGTTGAGGCTTCTGCCTCAGGGATAACTTGTGTATCTTTTATAGTATAAAACAGTGTCTCTAGAGTCATCAATTTTCTTTATCTCTTCCTACACTTGTTTTTCTAGATGTTTACCTTTACAGCCTGAGCCTCCTGGCACCAGAGAGAATCCTGCTGAGTCCTCCGACCCCAGGGTTATCTCTGGGGTTCCATTAACTCTGGTATGCAGGAAGGAAAAAAGGGGGGGGGGAGTGCCCTGCCACATGCTATTGGGCCACAAATTCTACTTTTGAGGAATAAATATAAGCTTCTATTAGGAAAAAATATTTTCTTTATATTTCTGTCGAACTGTGTATTTACATATAAAATTTCAGTGTAAAAAACCCCCAAAGACCTATTAAAAAGTCTTGTTATGTTATCCAAACTGACTTATTTACCTCCTTTTTGTTTTCCAGTCCTTGTTCAAGCTGATGGTGAATGCTGTATATCTAATCATAATCCTGCTGATATCACAGCTTTTATGTGCTTTATTTTTGATGACTTAAAGACAGATGTTCCAAAATTGCCCTAGATTCCTGCCAGCCTTTTCAATTGCATTATACAAACAATTAAACTTTCCTGACCCTATTCCTGTCTCTAGATAAAATTCAGACATTGACACTTCAAGAATCAAATCATGTGTGTAAATTTGTCCTAATGACAGCTATTGATGTGTAGTCATATGCAAATAGAGTATTATCAAACATTAAAATGTCCAGGAGCAGTAGCTAGATGGATGCAGTCAAGAAAAATTAACTAGAAGACGCATATTCCAGATACTTCCCACACTATGCAATGCAATTAAACTGAAGCAAAGGGAAAGTCACACTAGAAAACTGCCTCTCTCCTGCCATGCCTATTTATTCCCCATCATCTGTCATTATTGTTGAGAATCTTCACATTGTGTCCCAATTAAGCAAATCTCTCAGAATTAATAAGGGTTCGCCTTCTCTATCACCACATCTTTAACGTTTGGAACTGAAAACATTGGCACCTCATGCTGTATGCGAGTGTGAGCAGTTAGAATAATAACAATTGTAAGATGTGCTTGCCAAAAAATGATTGCAAGTCAAGCTTTATTGCAAGGGTGTCTTGTTTAGGAGGATTTAGCACAATTCTATGGGGTGACAGCAGTTGTCAGGCATTGATACTAAGCATAATAACTATTAAAGACACAACTCACTTATAGAATATTCAGAGTGCTGAGCCATTGTTTGGGCATGTTTGGAATATAGATTATTTTGCCATGGTTTGTTAGTCTTATAATGAAGATTTTAAAAATACTCCAGCCAAAAAGTTCTTTTTGTTTGATGTTTTACCCAGTGGGTTTCATAGAACCCAGTGATAAAAAGATGATAGCATTCAAAATTTCCTGAGACCGTGACTAATTCAACTTATCCAAAGCATTCTTGATTCTAACTTGTAAGTCACTTGTGAGATGTCAAGGATTCTGCTGTATTTTTCTGTACATTTCAGTTGCTTCAATCTCAGCATTGTGTCTTTTACTTCCTTTGTGTTTTCAAGACACTTCTCATGGCTTTTTGCCATTTCCTTTCCAAAAATATTGGGAAAGGATATTAAAAAATATACTTTAACAAAGAACTCTATGGCTTATTTCTACCTCACAATATAGGGCAAGCTGATAAGGTTTTAAGAACTATGACTGAAGGACCTTCCAGGATTTTCAGAGCAATCTCAGTCCTCCCCTTTAAGTATTGAATCCTCCCAATAAAGATCAACAACCATTTCAAAAAGGTTTTGTCTTTTAAAGTCATGCCTGATAAAAAAGCTTGAAGTATGACTTAATTTTAGAATTTCTAGTCTCATATGCTGGTTCAGCACAGCTCTGCCTTACTCTTTTTGCCTCTTCTTTCATTATCTCACTTTCTGCACCCACCTTCATTCTGCTGGAGGAGCCTCTGCATTATATTCAGAAGAGAGAGTTAATGCTGAAGATATTTGTGTTACACCACACAGACACAGTGATCCACAGCCACTCGAGGTAGCTGCCACCTCCACATTTAGGCTGCTAAAGTTGCACATAGCACAGTAATATTCATCACAGCCAAAGTTAAAGCAAAGCAAGGATCCATTTTTCTCCTACACGTTATTTCAGAGTGGAAAATGGCAGCTATGCACTTGTGAAAGAAAGTGCTGTAAAAGAAGCAACTGTTTTGGGATCCCTCTGTAAGCAGAGGAAGAAAAACTCCCCAAGGGGAAAAAAAAATAAAAATAAATCACAGGACAGATTCAAACTCAGCCCAATTGGCCTCCTCTTTTTCCAGTCTAGTCTGACTTTGTACATAAAATCAGGACAATATCCTACTTTATGTTCATCTCTGAAAGGCAGAAGCAGACAGGAAAATTCAACACTATTATTTAACATTTAAAGCTAAATTGTTCAATTTCTGACCTGAATTTTTCACAGGATAATTTGTACCTTCATGAAGAGTGAAGCACAAGAAGGGAGTGTGGCCTTGATTAAACACCAGCTCAGTAAACTGGGTTTCCCTGTTTCTCTGTTCTGTGTTGTATTCCCATGAATGCACTGCAAGTACATTAAGATGTAAAGCTACAAAATGTATCCAAGTTCTCCCATTTTTTCTTCCCCTGCATTGCTCTCCTTGCCCAAGGAATCTATCTTGAATAACACAAGCAGACTACATTTTAGTGCCAGGCAAGTTACCAGTTCCTTGTGTCCAGAGAAGCAGCAAGAGCTCCCAGACATGTTTACAAAGCTTCCCCAGGAACCCTGGCAAATGCTTGAAGCTTAATGCAGATTCATTAATCAGGAGACAAAAAGTCTTCAGTCACATGTAAAGAACTAAAACTGGGTGTCCTGGGTTAGCCATATGACCTGTTTGTATCCCCAATCGTCCCCTTGCTTATGCTGGACATTAAGTTCTGCAGCTTTAAGTTGGTCCAAGGGAGACAGTGAAAGTGAAGGTGGAGGAAGAAAAACACTCGCCGTTTGTCTGCAGGATACTACGAACCAAGGTCAAGAGAGCAGAGAGGCTGCATTCCAGCAGACAGCGTTATCTCTTTTTTTTTTTTTTTTTTACTCACTCTGTTGTGGGGGGTGCTGCCCTAGCTCATAGCGGAGGGTTTTTTCCTCGGATTTTTTCCCCGCTTTTTGCAGGGAGAGACTTTGTTTCTTTTGCTGGGAATTTTTTCTTTTTTTCCTCTTCCTGGGACTGGTTGGCATCGCGTGGGCCCAGGACACCAGGGAACCCCCGGGGGGCCCCCCCCCCACCCTCGCCGACTTCTACAGCCGGGCCTGGCAATCGTCCCCCCACTGGAGAACTGAACCGGACTCAGACGGACTCTGAACCTACCATCTCTTCAGAGGAAGGAGAGGTTTCATTGTTTTCATATTATCCAATTTTTCCCTATACTTGTAAATATTCTATGTGTTAAATAAATAGTTTTTTCCACTTTTCTCTAAGGAAATTCTTCCCGGACCGGTAGGGGGAGGGGCGATTGGAATCGGCTCTTCCTAGAGGAGACCCCCCAGAGGTTTCCTCCTAAATATTTGCCCTAAACCAGGACACTGGGAGACTGTGACAGTCACAAACTATTCTAGTACAGAATCACTGAATATTATATTCTCTTTAGCTAGTCATACTTCATCATTTTTCCTGGTTTGAAGGGTGACAGAGATGCATAAACCTTGCTTATTTGCCAACAAACACAGAACCTTTTGTGGCTCACTGAAATCAAAATAGATGCCCATCTCATCCCTAGACAGCACAACACTAAAATTACCTGTTCAGCTCTCATGCCACAGCACTGCAATGAATAGAACTAAAGGGAAAATAAATTCACAAGGAAATCTTTCATAATGCAGCCGCTATAAATACACATAAGGAGGACAATATTGGCTTGCCTTGTTTTTGTTTCAGAACAAATGTGTTCCAGTTGAATTCCCGTGCTGAAGACATTAGATGGTATTCTCATGGGAGATTTTTGACTGGTTTGTCCATACATTAAATATTTTTTTTTTTTCATGAAGTGCTCCTTAAGAGTCACCCTTTCCAACTGGGAAGCTACGTTATAAAGTAATATTAGATCCAAGGCCGGCTGGTGCACCTTGAAACACCTTGCAGGGATGAAACAACCACTTGGATGAGGACACAGGTACTGACAGGTTATTTTCTACTGCAAGTCTTCCCCCTTCTCTTAAGTGTTGCAAGCACTTTATAAATTTTAGCCATGGCACCAGCACCATGCAAGCCAGACTCTTTTGGGAACACCATTTCCTTGTTTTGTCTTAGGCTCAGTCCCACTGGGCCCAAACTTCACTCCAGTCTCTCCCCCTTACCTCATCAGAGGAAATACTTGAAAGAGCATAGGGATTTTGGTAAAACCGAGATGGATAAAGTGGGCCATAAGACACAGCTCAGCAGATTTCTGAGCTAGAACTTAGATCTGAATTTAAGTTAATAGTTAATTGCTGGAAAAAGACAATTGTCCAATTAGATCTATCTTACAGATATGCACAATTATCTAAGAGACTGGAAAAGGTTTTTCATTTACTCTAACAAACATGTTCAACCAAACAAAGTTAAATCTTACTTCTACCAAAGCACATCACTTCTCTAACACAGCCTTTATGATATCAGCTTTGTTTCTTCCTTCTCTGCCCTACTGAAAGCAGAGAAAAGGCTCCAAACCAAGCCAAAAAATTCCCCCAAAATACAAGTTTTCTGCATCTGTTGTGGTCAGAGACAGCTGCACACATAACACAGTCAGACACATCTATCCTGTGTCAGCAAACAGGCTGGATCAATCCTCAGTTTCAGCATTTGGGACCACAAATCTGGCCTGCAGTCACATTTGCTTCCTCCACCTTTCCTCAGTATCCACCATCTGTTACGCATTTTAATTATCAGGAATCTTTTAACTGAATTAGCAGACTAGGACAGGCCTTTGGTGAGAGCGTTTTTCTGCTGACATTCAGGGAGTTCAGACTTACAGGTTTTGCTGCTCCTACTGTTTGTTCTTTCAGATAGACCTGCATGAATAGTTCTTTCTTTACAGATTGCTGCATAGTTTATTTTTGAACTACCACAAAATTCAATTATCCCGAAAGATCTTTCGTCCATAGAACTATTAATCTTTTAACTCCTGCCACATTTTTGGAAGAAACTTTCCTACCCTCAAACTTATTAAACATTTGCCACAAAGGCAAGATCATGAAAATATCTATGTTGTCATAAAGCTTAAAATCCACATATCTTAGTGAAATGATATGCAAAGAGACATTTGGAGGGCATGAACAGGACATTTCAATGAATAGTGACAATGTGCATAAGTGTTTTCAGGTTCTAAACCACGGTATCTTTGATGTTGTATATTGCAGTTGTAAAATAAAGCTATTCTTAAGATTAAAATAATTATTTCAAAATAGTATGGAATGCCAGCTCTATCATCCATTAGGCCTTCTAAATAACCAGGTACAACAGGATTAAAAGCACACATCAGAAGTCAACTCAGAAAAACCAGTGTGGGTGTATCTTCAACTCAAGGAGTATATCAGATATAGGCAAACCACAAAACAAAGTAATTCCAATCACGTTTTGTTTTTTAAAGGCTTTCCACACAGTTTTACTTAGGCATAAACTGGTTAAGTGAGACCTTCCTTAAGAAAACAAGGTAACTATTTATCTTTGTTTATGATGACTTTATCTTTGACATCAACATGTTTATTGCATCATTTATTAGATATATTACCCCTAATAAGGGCCTCTTACCTAAATTACAAAGGCTTTGCAAAAACTGAATGCATATTAAGATAATTCTAGAGCTCTTGGGAGGAGCAGCCTAATCTGATCTACATGTACTGTTCTTCAGGACAGACCCCATCTAAGTCCTGTTTGATCAGAATTCTTTCATGGAATCTGAAAGTGGGGAATGTCTTCCCAAGTGTCAGAAAAAATCTCATTAAAATGTGGACTTTGGGCACAATTCTCTCACAGGGCTTTAATTTCTCACTGCATGACCACTGTTCCACATGTCATCTTATTTCAGTTTGAAACATTTCCTAATTATCTTTTTATCTTGTTAAAGGGTGAAAATTTTCTAAGTAGTACTTTCCTCTGGAGATTTGTTCCTGCCAGAGAGGCTCTGTTAATACGTACAGTCTGATTTGCTGTCCATTTGAACTGATCTTGTTTCAAGGCTATTACTTTGCTACCATCAAACAGGTTGCTATAAAATAGCACCATTGCAATATTTTCCTTTCTTCTTTTTAAATGTTTAGCATTCAAAGCTTTTTTCCCCTTGCATACCTCTTCCTTCTTTACAATTGCAGTACCTCATAGAATTTTTTCACATGCACTTGTACATACTACTACTTTCACATCAGACTTTTCACTATCGGAAGTTTTCAGTTGAAAAAATGAAGGAAACATCGAATAGGTTTTGTATGAGCACTAACAGTCATGTAGTATACTTCATATGGTCTCTGCCACAATGTTCAACATACGCAGTTCCTCCATCTGAGAAAAAACAAAATATGTAATTTGCCTTCAATATATGAACTTTATCTTGATTTCCAAAACACAAGTTTAAATCAGTACCTACAGTTCAACCCCTGGTGAGTCTGCATATCACAAGTCTCAATACTGAGAGAAATGTATTATTTTTAAGACATACCAAATTGAGTAACATGAAGGAATTATTCAAACCCTTGCTGAGATCTCAATACAAAGTACTGAGCAAATAGCATTACAGTCCTAAATCTCAAGATAACCGCTCCATTCAGTGGAAGAACCCACCCACCAATTTGTCATCAAGCACTTTGGAAACTTTTATCTCAGTACTGCACTTGCATGAAACGTCTACATTGCCAAAAGAGCCCTACAGCATGGCACAGCTCTTCACCTGGCAATTGGCAGACCTTGTGCTTGGGCTCTGTTGCTTCCAGAGACCAATTTGCGTGTGATCTATTAACGTTCAACCTTCGTTCTGAAACTCCAGTGTACTGTTCAATTTTATATTTATGAGCACTACTCCAAACAAGCAAAAGGCCTCCTGCTGCTTTCTGCAGAAGGAAAGCATGTGTCTGACAGGAAGCAGAGAAAGCTATTTCAGGATTATCCATGTGGCTCAAAGTTAACCAGGATTTCAAGATGAAAATGTAGCAGATCTGTAAAATAACATAACACCTTTATGTTTTTTTCAGGAGTATTTAACGTGAAAACCATAAATCCATATAATTTGTTAGCTAAAAAACAAAAAGGCAAAAATACTTTAATTTGAGATCTTTGGTAACAGAAGCCTCATTTCTTTAAAAGAAAGGACCTTCTTTAGAAGACAAGGATCCAGGTTAACAAAAGGTTAATATCTGTCATCTGACAGAGATCAGTGACTCCCCTTCCAGTGGCTAACATTTCAGGGGCTACAACAATTAAACCATAAGAAAGCCATGACCAGTGTAATGTAATAGTTGTATTAGTCAGGTAGATCATTTTACATCGCTGGGTATTCTGAAAGATCCCATGAGGATTCCAGATGTAAATTCTTGACGAGAAAGGAAATGATAGCAGTGTCTCAAAGATTTATTTTTACTTTCTGTACAGCAGAGTAAGCACATGTTAGAATAATGAGTCCATTAATTCATAATTGCAGATATTTTGCACATCTTGCTGAAACATGTGCATTAACGTGTTATATGGAGTTCTCTCTTCTGTTTCCAAAGTGCTAGGATAATTATTCTTTGATTTGCGTGTTTGAAGTGTATACATATATGCATAAACTCTTCCAAGCTCCTGTTCCAGTTATGGCTGTTACAACTCGTGTCAATCACAAATCAAATCATCTCCTCCCTGGAAGGTGGGGATGCTGCACAGTTACTGATACACAGTTCACACTCTGGAAGGTTCTGGTAAGGTAAGGCACCAGGGCTCCTTCCTGTGGGCTGCACAGTGTGAACCTCCTCACCTGTGTTAGCTGATAAGGCACCTCATATGACATGGATATTTATACCACTGCTGGAAGATTACTTCCAGTCATTCTGGAAATCCATAAGCTAGCTGGTTACTGCACACAAGCCTTTCATAGTGTTCAAAGATACTATCACAGAGACTATTTCAAACAAAGCAGAAAACTACTAAGCAGTGAGAGAAAAGAGGTTTGGTTTGTTCGGATTTTTTTTAATCAAATATTAAAACTCTAATTTCGTTTAGTTCCACAGATTTTTTTTTCCTTTTGAGTCTCACTTCCTCTCTCCTGTTCTTTCTCCTTCCTTGTTCTCCAAACCAGCAAGATGGTTTCTCTATTAAAAGCTGTGTTCTCTCCAGGTTTATTAACAATGCTTTATTATCCTGATATGCTTCCAAAGGCATTACACCTCTAACCACATTGTGCAAAAGATGAATCTTTTAATCTATTTCAGTCCTACCAACTTTCTCTACCCCAAGGTGCTTTGCCAATGTATTTGTTTATTAGTAACAATAATATCTCCATTCATGGGATTACCGCATCCCATTTCCTTTACTTCTTGTGATCTTTTCACACAGAGATGATTTGTATTAAAAAGTTCAACCAATGCTTTTTAAACTCGAGCACATCTAACAAGTCACTAAAGTAGAGATGTAAAAATAAAAGGAGCTGCCTAATTTTCTGAAGTCCCAAGCCCTGCAGCCTGTATTGACTGCAACGTATGTTTTGCCCCTTCAGCTGCTGAAACTAGACTTCACTATACTCAAGTGCTCAACCAAAATGCAAGCTGGATCATGTCAGTCATCTTAGACTACAAAAATATTTTATCAGCTAAAGATCACCAGTATACAGAGTTTCATGGTAGAAGAGATTATCAAAAGCAGCAGTAACCCCAGGACCCTTTGCAAGGCCAAGACAAAACACAGACACTGAACAGAGTGAGAATAAGTTATTGAAGTACTGATGACTAGAGAGTGAAATCATAGAATATACTGAGTTTGAAGGGACCCATCGGGAGCATGAACAGAAGGTGCAGTGTCCTCAGAATCCCACCCGTGCCCACAGCTCTGATGATCAATTCCTTCAGCACAAATGGATGTGACAGTGTTTGTGTAAGTTATGTCCAGTTCCAGGAAAAGACAGATGAAGCTGAGCACTGATGAATAAGAGAGTTCTTATAAACAGTGTAGGAGTCTATAACAAGAGTATTCATGTGTGTTTTGTCTACACTGATAAGAATTTTGCTGCATGGACTGAACCTGAGGCCTTTCCTTTTTGGGGAATATTGACACATTTCTTGGTGCTCTCTGAATGTTCCATTTCCGTTAAAAAAAAACCAAAACCATCACCTGTAGACATTTATCTATTCTTTTAAATAGAGATCTGCATTTGCCACACCTCATTCACTGCTTTAAGATCCCAATTTACTTGGATGCTTGATTTCTCTTAGTTTAACCAAAGTCAGAGGGAACACAATTAGGTTTTTGCACAGATACAGAATTACTCCTTTCCCCCTGTCACTGAGTTTACCTGTAGTTAGCCTCAAAGATTACTTACAGCAGAAAAACAAGTATATTTTGTGTTATTTGACTGGAAAGGAGCATACTTAGTTATTGACAGCCCAACTACCCCAGGAAAGGAGCAAAAAATTTATTTTGAAGTGTCCCCATAAAACAAGTTGGCCCGATCTGTCACCAAAACACTAAAAAAAGCAATTTTGATCTCTGAGTATTTTCTAGCACATTCGACCTTAGCTGTGGACCTTACACATATTTTTATATAGTTTACAGCTATGCACAGGTCATCACTGGAGAAAATTCCTATTAGTGATGGATATATGCTGACATTCTCATTCATAAATGCTGCATCATTATTCTTGCTGGAACACAGGTAAAGTTTATTTTTTACCCTGTAATTTCTACCTAGTCAGAACAAGTTAAGAGGCTTGCACTTATAAAGTGTACAGGATACAAAATTAATTATAAGCATGTCAAAGTAAGAAAGGGAATTAGTGATGATGGTTGAATCTCAGAAGAGCTTCATGTTGAATTCACAAAGGGCCTTATATTTGAACTTTATACAAAATCAAATGAATCTGAAATTGGGGTGAACATAGAAATACCATCTGTTTGTCTCAATCCCACACTTAGCATTTCATCCAGGTGAGAAATACCAGGAATCTTATTCAGATTTTTAACATTTCTTCTTCTAATTACAGTTAAAGCTGGAAAATGCAGTGTAAAACCCAGGCAAAAAAGCAAAGTTACAGAAACATTTTGGATTTGGGACAGAAAAGCCACGTGTTAATTTCATGCTCAACATACCAGGGTTTATTTACCTAAAACACATCACTGTAGCATGCAATGGTCCCTGCAAAGAATGAGAACCCAACCATAGATTGAGGGACTCAAAGGGCTGAAGGGTTGGCATGGAGAAAAAGTTACAATGCAAAAAAATCCACGAAACCACATTTTTGTATAATTAAGCTATTGTAGACTTTCATATGGGTGAATGCTTTTGGGACACCTGATATGAGCTATTAGTTGGAGCAATGCAAAATTTAATTTACACAAACAATAAAGATCTTCTTTTCCTTACAATTTTTTTGTGACTAAAAGCGAGGGAGGAGTACAAGAAGCACATTTGCCATCAAAAGTCATTTTTCACCCATGTGAGAGAGTCAAATTTTCCAAATATGGTGATTAAGCAAAAATGAATGATTTTGCCTGGAGGATGCTTTTTTTTTTTTTTTCAGTCTGTCATAAAAAAACATCAGCTATTGAACTTATAACAGGTTTTGTGTGGACAGATAATTTTTCTCTGGAACAGAAATTTAAAAAAACCAATCAAACCCTTGGAAACATACTTTTTCTATATGGATGGTGATAACATGAGACATGAAAACTGAAGGGGTTTAGTATTTGGGGGCTTTAGGGGGCGGTAAGGGTTCTATATGCTTTGAATATCACATGTTAAAAAATAAACATCTATTATGTAAAACATAAGTTATTCTGCACATGACACTGCACTAGGCAGGCTTTGAATTTTTTTCTTGAATACTAAAATCTCATGTGTTGCAGATACTAAAGCAATGAAACAATCTGCAGAAGAAAATGGAATTATATAGCCTTAAGCATTACAGAGTCTGCATGCTGTTCTTTGTTAAACAAGCACCATACTCCCTTGTCTGTCAGGGCTCCCATTTTCAGCAATAGCTCAGCACTGCCTCTCTAAATGACACATAGCAAGGAAAATAAGGTTTTCAATGAAGCCTCACACAATTAAAATGTTAAATATTTCACATACTATTCTGATGTCTGCAGGAGGTAAAGCTTCACAGGGAGCTAACTCATCCTCCTCAGCCAAAGGAAACGAAGCAGTTTCAGCCATCAGATGGCTTTACCTCAGTGCATGTTCAAAAGAGATTCACATGCTTTACTTTAATATGAAAAAATAATTTTTAAAAAAGAGGGTTATGGAGGCCATATTACAGAGAAAACAGTTCAGTCTCATTTGACAGGCAGTAACTATGGGTCAGACTGTACATTTGATTTTTCAGCAGAAAAAATTCTATAGGGAGTTTAGCTTAAAAATTAATGAGACAATATCTGCTTCTTAAAGCAACCATTCTAGGAAAAACTCTCACCTGTTTAAGTTTCACCCTTCCCACTGAAGAATGACAGAACCATCAAGACTGACAAAACAGTAGAACAACATCCCTTCAAGCCCCAATTTTTAGGAGTTCTTAGACACAAAATCTAGTTTGCAGAATAGGACAAATACAACTATCTGAAAATAAAGTTTGGCAAGTTCCTAAGGACTGGAAGCCAAATTGTTGGTTGGGTTTTTCAGTGTCACTTTTCTCTGCCTGCCTCCTTAGAGCTACAAGGTGTAGGTTAAGTTTAACAGAAGCACGAGCAGAGAACACACAAAGACACAGAATTTATCTACACTAACCTCTTAACAGGGAAATGATCAAAATTCATCAATACCTTTATAACTGGCTGTTACAGGGTGCTAGGGTGTGATCCCAGCTGGATTCTGGTCCAGGACACCCAGCAGTGTCAGCCCATTCCCGGGAGGATGCACACACTGGAGGAGCCACAGGAGGGCTGTACCAGAGCTCCCAGCCCATTCCTGCTGCCCAGAACCTGGCACCAAACGGAGCTGGGTCCGACTGGGAGTGACACAGTCACCTCAGCGGGGGTGTTTAAACAACACACAAAAGCTCCTTAAGAAAGGGTTTAAAAGTTTTCACTGCAGTTAATCAGAAGCAATGTACTGAAGGATTTCACGTCACACTTACTAGTTTTTAAGTTTTAAAACACAGGAAAGATCAGGGTCCTTGCCTGCCTTTACCTATAACTGCCTGCAAAAGCAAGGTGACATTTCCCCTTTCGATGTCATCCAGGAGATTGTCTGTGTGCAGCACCAAGGCTGGAGTCTAACAACTCTGCAGTTATTACACACTGTTTATAACTGAACAGCATTTCAATCTGTGCTCAGTCCAAGTCCACCCTCTGTCCTCGGCTGCACACAAACATTACACATTTCTCTCATAAAGTCCAACAAGAGATAAGGCAAAATATGAAACATACTGAAGTCATGAGGGTCAGAGAGTTGGAAAGTTAACAACATGACAGCTCCACATGCAGCAAAATGTTCCAGATGCATAACATCTTCTCTGAAGGATAAGAAAATAAACCAAACAAACTAAGCCCACATCTTTGATTTTTCAAACCACTTTGCAAATTCACAGAATAATTTTTCATACAAAAAAAAAATAAAAATATGGAGGGCAGGGATAAGATGATGGGACAGATGCACATGTTTTGGAAACACCTGGTATGACAACCATAGTTTACAATCCAGGTGTTTAGGATCCTTCTCCAAAAAGCTTAGTAATCTTGGTTTACAATTATCATCAACTTAATTCAGGCCCTTAGTACAAAAAACAAAAGGGAGATATACTCCAGTGCAATTCTCAAGGTTTCACTTGGACAACAGTACTCAAGTTGCTCCACTTACTTTTTCCAGCCCTGTTTTCTCCACAAGTTTTTCATACATGCTCAAAGTCAAGCATTTAATTTTATTCCAAATAAAAGCATTGTTTTTCAGGGTTTCTGCCAGAATGGCACAGTCAGCAGGATTTTGACAAAGCACAGCAGGAATTTAAAGAGTAAAGGCAAAGTATCCCATCACCTGGAAAGTGCTGATAATGACAGCAACCAAGCTGGAGAATCACTTGGAATATTTAATTAGGCTGTGGTACAGATTAATTTGATACTGTCTTGAAAGTGCTTTGAACATGAAAAGCATAATTTAAGTGTTTAATCTTCAGCCTCATCACCACCGCTGTGCCTCATCCTACCTAATGGTACAAGGCAGCCAGAGAACTTCTGGTGTTACACTGGGCTGTGACAAGGGAGAGCTGGTTCCAACAACACCCCAACCCCTTTATCTGCTTTCAAGCAAGTAACAATTGATTCCCGGGTAGATATTTGTAAAAATGTTCTACTCTTCATTCATCATCAGCCTAGCTGTGCAATTCTGGCTAAATGTATTCTGGCTAAAAATTAAATCAGTACCAAATTAAAAAAAAAAAATTAAAAAATATTAACTGTAATAGTGATTTTCACTTTTGTCCTGGTTTAGGGCAAATATTTAGGAGGAAACCTCTGGGGGGGTCTCCTCTAGGAAGAGCCGATTCCAATCGCCCCTCCCCCTACCGGTCCGGGAAGAATTACCTTAGAGAAAAGTGGAAAAAACTATTTATTTAACAAATAGAATATTCACAAGCATAGGAAAAAAATTGGATAATATGAAAACAATGAAACCTCTCCTTCCTCTGAAGAGATGGTAGATTCAGAGTCCGTCTGAGTCCGGTTCAGTTCTCCAGTGGGGGGACGATTGCCGGGCCCGGCTGTAGGAGTCGGCGAGGGGAGGGGGGGGCGCCCCCGGGGGTTCCCTGGTGTCCTGGACCCACGCGATGCCAACCAGTCCCAGGAAGAGGAAAAAAAAGAAAAAAATATCCAGCAAAAGAAACAAAGTCTCTCCCTGCAAAAAGCCGGGAAAAATCCGAGGAAAAACCCTCCGCTGTGTGCTCGGCCAGCACCCCCACAACAGAGAAAGTAAAAAAAAAAGAAAAAGAGATAACGCTGTCTGCTGGAATGCAGC
>JAHLSL010013672.1:1136684-1158475 GCA_025920805.1 Petroica traversi | reverse complement strand
CCCCCCCCCCCCCTCACTGGAGAACTGAACCGGACTCAGACGGACTCTGAATCTACCATCTCTTCAGAGGAAGGAGAGGTTTCATTGTTTTCATATTATCCAATTTTTCCCTATACTTGTAAATATTCTATGTGTTAAATAAATAGTTTTTTTCACTTTTCTCTAAGGAAATTCTTCCCAGACCGGTAGGGGGAGGGGCGATTGGAATCGGCTCTTCCTAGAGGTTTCCTCCTAAATATTTGCCCTAAACCAGGACAGGGTGTCATTCCCCTCTGCCAGCTCAGCAGCAGCAATGGCATTAAAAGAAGCCTTTCTGCTCATTCAGATCTGTGGTGGAATATTTGCCAAGGGTTTGATCTTGGCCTCTTGGTTTGTGCCTGCAGTACCCAGGATTCCCAGGGGGTCTCACAGCCAAATGTTTCCTACTTTTGGGTTGCTGAGCCCATCACAAGCCATGTTTTGTTGGCACGGTGTAAAACCAGCAAATCCTACAACACCGATGTTTCTTAGATTCTTCCAATGCTCTGCTTACAGTCCTATAAGATCAGCTTTTGCAGCTTTCAGGAAAGAAAACAAGCAATTCTTACCAAAGTACAGCAACCTGGGAAATTAAATAAGAAACGGAAAAACCAGATATGAACAGGTGGTAAAATTATATTTGCAATTTTCTCCTCCAATAATGTATTATAGCAACCATCTCCAACCAACTCATTTTTATCACATCAAACCAGACAAAGTGATATATGCAGAAAACATTAAAAAACAAATAGATGCTAAAAAAATCCTAAACTACGGATGTGCAGAGCCAAAATAATTGAGGACAATGTGCATGTACTAAGTAGAGTTAAAAACTGGAGGATGGTACATATATGTGTGTGTGTATATATATATATATAAGTCATCTAGCTGCTCAATTTAATTTTTGCACGCATTGATTCCCCCATGTCCTTATTGTTGCTTATAGAATCCTCCACTTACTAATTCCACAACTTATATAGCCATGCAACAGCAACATGGCTATGTTGCTTATGGTTAACAAGCAGAATGTCTGTGGGATAAAATTTTGTGATTAAAATCCTATTTTAATCATGCAATTAAAAATCTACATTAATATTGCAATTAAAATACTTGTAAAATCCATCTATGCAGAAAGCTAGAAAACTGGAATGAATATAGTATTCTGATCTCTTACTGTACAAATGTACAATAATTCTCAATCTGTTGTTGCCTGGTCAAGTCAGAGTCTGTGCAACATTCAAGATTAATTAGAAGGAACACATGTTCCTCATGAAGGATGTCATGTCTAGTACTATATGTAAATTAATTCATGTCAGTATGCGCCATGTTGTGCCATTATTTTTTTTTTTTTTCAGGAAAAAGATGTAC
Organism: Petroica traversi; assembly: GCA_025920805.1. NCBI lineage: Eukaryota > Metazoa > Chordata > Aves > Passeriformes > Petroicidae > Petroica > Petroica traversi. Next base: position 1,157,089 of record JAHLSL010013672.1, on the reverse strand, counting down.
TGTTTTTTACTACAATTACTATAGATTTTCTATTGATTTTACAACAGCTATAGAGAGATTTTCTAAAAATAAAACATTGGGCAATATGTAAGTTAGTTGGCGAAGATCAAACAAACAAGAACAAAAAGCCCAGCAGAAAACCAACTGGGCTGAGAGAAGTCATAAGGTATGAACACAGGATATTCTGTTTGGGCATCCATAACATGAACAGAGTGTTTATCACAAAGGCTCAACAACAGCCACCTCTTCCCAGCTTATGGCCTTGAGGAAACAGCTCTGCCTCCAACACCAAACATAAAATAACATCACATTACACATGCAGAATCCAAGGTCTCAGCTTTAACTGTCCTTTGATCTTCCATAACAGAAGGAAATGTAAACCAAGATCAAGTTTATTAACTACAGCTCGAAGTGCAGCCTAATTCTTCCCTTTCCAGCAGCAATTAAAGACTGGAGGTAAATGCCTAGGGAAAATTATTTAGAAATACATAGGTTATTTTTGCAATCATTGAATGCACCATTCCAATTTAAAAAGACAACTTCAGGACTCTATGACCTGTATTTCTCCCTGCTCATAGCTGGAGATACCTGCTCTTCCTCTGGCATTAGGGTGTTTGTTAATTGGGAGCATGGACACGTAGCACCACGTTAAGAGCTAACAGTATTATTGCAGTAATACAGTAAAATCTTAGAGGTACAATCATAATTTTAAAATGTACTTTATCTTCTAAATACATTCTTCCAACTGATTCAGCTTTACTGAGAGATTGGTGGTACAGGTTATTTGAAAACTCATTGAATATAAAAAACAAATACATTTCTCCAGCCTTGGAAGCACCTTGGAAATTGCCTTCTGTTCCCAGCACCATGTGAATTCATCACTTAAGTACACTACAAAAAACAAAAATCTATACTGCACTTGGATTTCACTTTTAGGAGCAGTTTAGTCACTTTTTATAACCTGAGAATTATAATTCTTTACCATAGCAACAGCTTAAAACACATTATAGTGTCTAAGTTTTTTGAAACTGAATTGTAGAACACTCTTAATATGGCCTTTAAAATAAAACACAATCTAAGTACCATAAAAACCTTGCAGCTTCTTACACAATGAAATTCTTTGAATGAAAAGCACTATGTTGCAGCCTTGCAAGTCAAAGCAGCAGATGTATATGCTAAAGCACAACTCAGGGTAAGCAGATGCCATTAATGATTGAGACTTACAACTGAACTTTTGCCAAATATGAGGCAATATGAAACCAAGATACCTTTGAATTACATCCTTTTTTGGGGTATTCATACAGATACAGCAATCTTGAAACAGGACAAATATTTTCATTATAAGCTTGATCATTCCCACAGCAGTCAGCAGCAGATTTGGGGTACAATTTTGGGGTTCTCGTGACAGGAGCATAAGACTGATTCTTGTAAAGCATCACCACCCTCAGCTTCCACCATGCTAAGTCAGCTCACCTAAAACATGTCCTAAAATAGATTATGTGGCCGGTGGCGTGGGCCGGACAGCTGACCACAGGGACGGCCGGCGGCTCGGCGGCTTGTTCTGAGAGCTTCCTTTTCGTGAAGTCAGCTTCAGCTAGGGACTTCTTTTCCCCTCACCGGGAGCCGGGCTTCCCTGGGATGGTGGCCGCTGTCCTAAAAACCGGAGAGCCGCTGAGAGAGAGAGTGTTCCTTTGCCCGGAGCCCCAGATCAGACACAAGACACGAGGGTCCGCTCTGCTTGGGCTCAGGGGCAAAAGACCCGGAATCGCCCAACATTCAGACTTTTATTCTGAGGGTTACAACTTATCTCATAACAGTACAGGGGAGGACACGGAGAAGGGTCGAAGGTCAGGATGCAGTCAGGAAGGAGGAAGGGAGGAAAGAGTGAGACACAAGATACTATTGTTGACTCAGGGGGAGGCGGGGGGAGTTCGACTCCCTTTCCAAGGCCAAACCTAACTCTACCTTCAGAGGGGCCTCACTTTCTTGGCCCCCAGAAATTCTTCAGGGGGTATGTCATTCTCTGAGCTTGAACCACCACTACAAGATTATATTTCTTAAAATATCAGTTGACAGGACAAGTGATAACAGCTAAAACTCAGACTAGTTTCTTTATTAAAAATAATGGAGCCCTGCCTCTTCAAATTAACACTGTCACCCCCTCTCCTCCAGCTCAGCTTCAGGAGCCTCTGTTACATTCCAGTGCCACCAGACCCTCACATCAGTGGCTGGATTGCATCCAGGGTTCATTGTTTTTCAGCTGGTTTCCAAGCCACAAGGTAAATTAGCATTTACTCACATAGATGCCCAGCAATCATTACCATACTAAATTCAGCTCTCTCCTTAGATTGGCAAGTACTGCTCAGCATAAAGAGTTGAGGTTTGTTTTTTTTTAAATAAAACATTCTAAAACTACAGCCAATATTGACATGTTTCCTTATATTCCCAAATTAGTTGCATAATGCTGCTGCCCTTTTGTAAAGATAGATCACACTGGCACTTGAGAAATGGCTGCAGTTTCCAAGCGATGACAGAATTTCACATCCTCGCCCTATTCCCACGGAGTGCCAGGATCCTTTCCAACGCCTGCAGCAATGCTTTGAAGTAGGTGCAAATGCAGCAAATGCAAAAGATTAAAAGATTCTGGAGTTCATGGAAAGAGGTGCAGAGCTCACTATCACCAGAAAGATTCAACTAAACATTTTAAATTTTTATTTCAATAATTTCATCATGAGATGAGTTACACTGTAGTACTTCTCCTCAGGATATATTTTACATAACTGTCTATGCTGCCTGTGACTAAATCCTTAGATGCATAGAAATGGGCACACGTTCAGCCTTCCACCATCGTTCTCTGAGCCAGTGCAGATCTCACACACAGATAGCAGCATACCAAGAGCTGAAAGGTTAAAAAATGTTCAAAATAGACAGCAATATTACCTCAACATTTTCTTTTTTAAGCAGCTTTCACACAGAATGTTTAAAGGAGAAGTTTCACATTTAAAACATCATCCTACAGGGGAAGCTGCAATATTTTTGACAGAAATTTTCATTTTTGTTAGGCATTTCACTTACTCAGTATCCTGTCAGTTTAGGAGCTAGGAGTCAGGGCTTTCAAAAAAAAAAAAAAAAATCAACTGATGACACAAGTCCCAGTCACTGTGTGTCCCTCCAGAGGTGGCTTACACAGCATTTTTTATTTTAAGGCAGGGGCAGAGGAAGAGTGGGCAGGGGCAGAGGAAGAGTGGGCTTGATGGTGACTTTCTTTTTTTTATTAATCCTTCAAATCACAACTGTTAACCAAGTTGAATACTCAAGGAACAAAGGTTTCCGCCTCAGTCACTGGAGTGTACCAGTAGCAAAACCTGCATACCCACAAGGTGACACTAAATCTGTTCTGAGACATTTTGACATTGGCTTCCAGAAGATGCAGTTTAAAGTAATAGGGCATAAAATACTCCCTAAAACTTTCAGATGAGTGTACAAACACTTGAAAATAAAGTAGATGAGCTACACTGATATTTTATTTCTGTTGTTGCCTAGAGGTAAGTATGACAGATTTGGAAACAGAACTGGTCTTAGATTAAAGGCCATAAATAGAGCAGAGAAGCAGAAGCATCTTCTGTTTCTCTGCTATTTTTATTCAACTCTGGGTCTGCCCCAACCTCATCCTCAAACTTGAGCTTCAGCCTCTTCCTTTCCCAGATGGCCTATTGTGCCTTCCCCCATCAGAACCTCAACATCATATCCCTTTTCCTCCAGTCCTAGTACCACAGGCCTGTTCTCCCAGTCCACCACAAAGTCTTTCATTTACTGCCCATCCATCCTCCTTCCTTACCCTCTTCCCTGACTCTGCAGATCCCAACCCTGTCCTAGTTGATGCAGTGCAAAGAGCAGCAGTTGGAAATATCCTACAACAGCTGAGCCACCATAACCACAGCAAGATACTTTTGCATTTACTGAGCTCTGGGATCCACAGTTCCCACTAAAGACATGTGAAGTGTCAAAAACGAGGTCGCTTTCCTGTTAAAGTTTAAAGGTTTTTAATTTAAAAAAAAAAACAAAAAACAAACAACAAGAAAAGACAAAGCAAAGGAATTACAGTGCCCCGGGACACTGGGTGTACAGGCACAGAGCCAGAACACACCTCTCCTAGTGAGAGACTTTCTTTGTATACTTTTTTACTGTAACAGTTTGTTGTATAATTCTAATGAAGTTTTTTTGAAGGATCCAGTCAATCTATCGATTCCTGGTAGGCAATCTTCTCTTACAGGAAGTCTGTCCATCCATTTGCATAGTCATTTGCCAATTCCCCAAAGAGGGGTCTCTTATCTAGGAATATCTTGATAGAAGTCAATCACCTTGCTTGAGGGGTAGTTTGTGAGTGATATTTAACACAGCAATGTTAGTTATTTCTCAACTATTGAACAAAAAGAGAATGGTTACATTTCTACACAAACACTGTTTCTACAAGGATCAATATTATACACACAGCATTCATTATTTGCGGAAAACCAACACTATAATATGCATTTATATCAGAAGTGTGCTGGAACTCTCCACCTTACAGCTGACCCAAATAAGCACTGGTCAGATTTCTGTTACTGAAGCATTGTCATTTTAGAATACATTTAATGAAGATTGAGTTCAGATTTTCTCCTAAGACCAGCATTGCTGAAATAAAGCTGAAGCAGATCTCAGTTTCTCTTCCTGGACCTGTGATATACTAACACCATAACAGATTTGTCCTATTTCTAATACTTGTCTCCCTCTCCCATTCTAGACAGAACTGCTGACACAATTTACACATGGGCATTACCAACCTCACTGTCCTTGTATAAGATGTCTTCTTTTTTGATCTGTTTCCCATTGCTTTATTAAAATTTAGGAAAGAGAGGAAGACTCGGAAAAAGGAGGAAATGAGGGAGTGTTGGTTGTATAGTTTGAACACTTAGAACTGCTGCAAGGTAGAGAACACAGTAAAACTAGTAGAAATATTTGTAAAGATAAGTTTAAAGGCCTAACATGTAAACAGTACTCTGAGTTACAGTGCTTTATGCTTAAAAGAGTCAGCATGAGAGCCCTAAGGCTACAGTAAAGTTAACAAGCATGAACAACAGAATTGCCAGCACCAGGACACAGTTCATACTTATCCTGTGCACATGCTTTTTCAAATGTAACTAATTTTTACTGAAGATAAATAGGAATACTAATGAATATCTTAGCCTGTGGCACTGGGTTGGCTAGGTAGCACTCACAATGAGAAAGCACAACACAATTAAGAACTCCTAAAAATATATTAGCAGCAATCGCAATTTTTAACTTCTTGTTGTTTTGTCTTATATTTTCAGTGAGACCTAATGAGGTCATTATACTTATGCAATGACTTTTCTTCACTTGTGTAGAGCAAGTCAGGCTTTTCTAAGAGGGTCAGTGCCAGGATACTTGCATTTGGTCCATCTTCTTTCCAAGCTAGAAGACCATTTGCCCTCCCCTAAGCCCTATATCACACACTAGGGTAGAACACTACCCTAAACTACTGCATCCTCAGACCTCTTCTGGGCTTAGGAGTTAAATTCATCATTTTTCACCAATACAGTCACCTAGAGGCCCCAAGGAGTGAACAGCTAACACTGTTTAATCTAGTCTGCCCCCCACTCCTTCTCAACAACTCCTTTAATAACCCAAAGGTGTGAAGAGATGAAAGCAATACAGCAAAAGCCAACAACTCAAAATACTAACTAACTCTATTCCCTGACTTGTGACTTCTAAGTTTCCTTGGCCAGTCCTCAAAGGTACTTGCTGAGACCAGGAGGCTTTATCTGATGGAATCCAACATCAGTAACTTCAAAGTCATGCTCTGCAGGCATGATGGGGAAATCAATCCAACTGTGATACAGTTAGATCAGCTACTGCCACTCAGAAAAGAAAGCTGTGAACCTGCCCGTGGAAGTGTCAGCTCAGTGTTCATCAACAAAGGAAAAAATGAGTCAGAGGAACAACCCTCCAAGGAGCAGAGAAGGAAATCTAACACACCTTCATGTGCCTATCACTACAGACTTGGATGGTGGCCTTCAAGTTTTGTTTCACTTTTTTAAACTGTATTCAGCTTTGCTTCTAACCCCAAAAGAACACTGGGGACAAGAAAATTCTAGAAGAAAAAGGCAATTAGAGATAGAAAATGTCATCAACACTGAAAGAGACTAGAACTATGATACTCTATCAGACTGGGGGTGAAAGGAATAAGGAATTTGTCTTCACAAACAGAGCTGTGGGTCTTGCCAGTAGATAAAATCAGCAGTAAGAGATAAAGGAAACAATGGGGAGGATTCCACTGATTGATGAATGGAATGAGGGAAATTTGCATTTACAAACAAACCAAAGGTCTGCAGATACATAAAACTGAATATGGAGAAATGAGAGGAACATTGAGAAGATCCATAAATTCCATAAGGAATTCCACTGAGTGATGCAAGGGAAGGACAAAGGAGGGGATTATACCTTAGAGGGGGGTCTCAGGTATTAGGTGTTTGCGGAAGGTCTGTGCCTCTCAAATCCCTCAGCCAATGGGGAAAGAGAGAGGGAAATGTGGATGGGAATTAGGATAAAAAGGAGGCTGCGTCCTCCAAAAATCTGAGAGACCCCAGGGGAAATGCCTCATGGCCTCTCCCTTTATTCGAATAAAGTGACAGGACTCCTCTGTCTCCTTTTTGGACATAAACCTCTGGTGTTTGTGGATTCATTTTCCTCACAGGGGGAAAAAGGATGATTTAGATGGTAATAAACTATCACAACACAGAGTTTTGGAGTTTAAAACACTTCTTAGTGCTAGAACTCTTCCTCAAAGCACAACTCTGAAGACCCAGTTTAGATCCAGACTGCTATGGGCAAATCCCTCAGGGTCCCCAGCCAAAAGATCACTGAAGTAGCACATAGCAGCAGAGAAAGAATTTGCAGCAGCACTTTCACCACCACCACCCTCAGCCAGAGGACAGGACCAGACCAGGCTGATTCAGTGCTCCTGCCAGATGGTGAGTGCCAGGAGGCTCCCACAGAGCACTGGCTAGAAGCTCAAGCTGCCCCCAAGATAACCCTGCAGTCTGAAATGGGATATGGTGCAAAGATGCCACCTGCTCACCCTTGCAGTGTAAGCAAGCCTCTGGATGGGAGCCAGTCCCAGGGGCACAGAATTCTGCTGCTTGTTCACACATACACACATAAGAGATTGAATGTGTTTTTTTCCAAGTGTGGAATTTTTATTCCGGAAAACATAGGGCTGTTGGGTATTTTCTCACTCCCCCCTCTGTAGATGCCATGTAGTCTGAAGAGAATGAGAAAAATCTATGCCTTTTTTAAAAACTCTTTTAATGAGTTTAACTCCTTCCACTGCCTTAGGTAGAAGATTCAAACCAACATGAACATATGCTTTCGTACTTTCAAGCAAATCTCATCAAGACCAGGCTTACAAATACAGCCCAGAAGTAACACAACCAGTATTTCCCTAAAATATGGCCTAACCCAATGTAGAAGGCTTTTCATATAAGTAAGTTGATGCAAAGAGCCTCCTCATTCTTTGAAATTTAAAACCAAGAATGTCTGCCAGAAACTGTTCGACATTTCTCACCAAACAGGAAACTTTGCCTCCCAACCCCACAAGCTCTTGATACAAGCAGCTGTGCTCTCCCCTCCACAGCTCTAGTATGACACCAAACCCCACATTTTAATCCTGCACTTTTCTGTGTGGCTGTCTTTGGGCATGGTGAACACAGCCTTTCTTCAGGCCTCTGTATCAGAAAGTTATTATAGGCAGAGACCAAAGCCTTACTCCACTGGTGTAAGAGCATTGACCATGACAGAAGCACACACCCCACCAGAACTAAACTGATACTGAATTGAACACACTGCTCTGCTATAAAGAAAAAGGGCAGTGTGTGAGCATGACAAATGTTATCTGAGATCTAGTTCTTGGGAAAATCAGCTCTAAGACTCTGTACTGCAATATACCAGTCTGAAGAAAATAGAAAGTAAATGGTTCAAATACTGGTACAACATTTATTTTCTAATTCAGGCACTGAGGATAGCCTAGAGGTTGCTTGACATTACCAGCCCATTGCTCCATGACTGGTCCTGCAGATCAAACTTCAGCATCAGTTCAGTTGTCCCTAAGGCATCCTGCACCATATACCTGGATTTTGTATGTCTGACCCCTGTCAGGAGACACCAGGTGCCCTACCTTGGATAACAACAGGCTATTAAATGTTTCCACACGGCATCACCTTTAATAAATTTGAGGTTTGGGATGGGGTGGAATTGCAGGGATGAAGACAAGGGGAACAGTGGGAAGAGGCACATAGGTGACTGAAGCAGTGGGTCAACTTGTGCTCTCCTGGCTGGCAGCCTCCCAAACCACCGACCTCCCAAAGAGGCAGTGAAGTGTCTGTCACAGGGTTTTCCCCCTGCAGCTTCACACCCCATTAACATGCTCTGCAAAAGTCTACTGTCTGAACACGAGGAAGCATCACCTCTTGAATCTTTACACCACTCACTCCTGTTTTGACAGTGCTTGATTATAACCTATGGTGTAAAAAAAATCAAATGCATTTACCTGCTGCATTGCAGAGTGAAGACAGTTAGCAGATACATGGTATAACCTTTCAAAGTTATATCCAGATATTAAATTGCAGAAAAATATTCTGTTGACTGCTTCTAGCAGAAACACTGAGAGAATTATTTTAACAGTCTGAAAACTATTCATTACTGTGGAAGAAACCAAAACCAGGCATATCTGGAAGAGAGCAAGATCCAACAACACAAAAATACAAACTCATGAAATAGAGGACAGCTGTGAAAAACAAAATTAGCAATGCTTTCACTGGTCAGAGCACATACTGAAATGATAACTAGAAATCCAGAATGATATTATTATGCTTTTGTTATATGACCTTGTCAGAACTTCACTTGGCTGGAGAAAGTCTTGTAGTTTTGTTCTTTCATTTCACCCCTAGAGCCAAGTATCACTTAGATACATTTATTTTCTCAGCATGACATTTTAGGAAGTTGTAATTTTACTCAATACACAAAGTCATTTCTCTGTTCTCCAAAAAAAACCAGCCTCTATCCAAACTTGTGCATTGTGCATCTAAACAGTAAGGAAAATCATTGCATTAAGAAAGCATTTCATTACCAGCCATTCAGACCACATCTTTGTTGAAAAATTGTAATGAATAGCACATTTATGCTACAGGCTTCCTTATGTTCTAAACTATGTTTTGATCACAATATCCACACTCAAAAACCTTCCTGTCCAGTCTTGCAAATCCCACAATTGTTACAGTGTAGAGTGAAATTCCTATTTTGCTTTCAACTAAAATTTCTAAACATACACATTTGCAGCATAAGTCGTGCTAAAATACTGGAGACAGAGGCTAAGAATTTGCTCTTCCTGTGTTCACATAGCCAATGCTGCTTTCTACTGACCTGATTAACAGCCTTCTCATTCCTCCTATGAAAGCTGCTCTGTTAAGTAAAACAATGCCCAGCATTTCCCCAGTGTGCTTCCAGTTGCCCAAGGAAAAACCTAAAGCTGTAGATAAAACTTACCATCCCCATGTATTCATTAGATGTCCTGAGCAGTGCTTGAAAGTCACAGGAACAGCAACACTTACAAGAGGTCAGTATAAATAAGGGTCAGTTATAAATAAGAGAGCAAAAAGGGCACGTGCCAGGTGACCTCTGAAAGTACCTGAACTATTCCTCCCTTTCCAGGCCATTGTCAGCAAATTCAGCAATGGCAGCATTGCTGATACAGGATCAGACCTGCTTTATCATCTCTTTGGCCTTGCAGCTATAAGTGCTGCCTGACTAACAATCTAATTAAACCTTTTCCTGCTGTTAAAAATGAGGTCCTTTTCTGTTAAAGTTTAAAGGTTTTTAATAAAAAAAATTAACAAGAAAAGACAAAGACAAGGCAAAGGAATTACAGCGTCCCGGGATGCCAGGTGTACTGGCACAGAGCCAGAACACACCTCTCCCAGAGAGAGACTTTCTTTATATACTTTTTTACTGTAACAGCTTGCTGTATAATTCTAATGAAGTTTTTTTAAGAATTCAGTTAATCTGTCCATCTGTATAGTCATTTGCCAATTCCCGGCAGAGGGGTCTCTTGTCTAGGAATATCTTGATAGAAGTAGATCACCTTGCTTGAGGGGCAGTTTGTGAGTGATATTTAATATAGTAATGTAAGTTATTTCTCAACTACTAAAGAAAACGAGAATGGCTACATTTCTACATAAGCACTGCTTCTACAAGGATCAATATTATAGACATAGCATTCATTATTTGCAAAAAACCAACACTATAATATGCATTTATAACACTGCTAAACCTGTATGGTCAGGCCACATCATGAGCCACTGCAAGACAATGTAAATTATCAGAGGAGCAAAACAGGTGGTCATGCCCAAAAGGTCAGCTCCTGTTTGCTATCACCTGCCTTTCTCAGCAGGTGCTCTTAGCCCTGATTTTCCTCACCAAACAGCTGCAGAATGGTGATCAGTTTATATGGTCTTCAAATACTCACACTCACGTTGTAGCAAATGAATTTTGAGCACCAAAGTACCACTGCAGGCTTGAGTAGGGCTTGGGCAGCCTGTTCTTTCCAAGGCAAGCATCCAGTTACACTGATCACATTCACCAGCCATTAAAACATATAAAACCAACTTCCACTCCAACTAGCCATGACAGTTTAGGCTATGACACTCCTGGGCTGACATCTACCAGGTAACACCAAGTTTTTACCTCAGGCTTCCTCACCCTTACCAGAAAAAGGCAACCTTACACAGAATTTCCACACCCCCTGTGCCAACTTCAGTGTGTGATGCCAGCCATATGTCACTGACTCCACGCACCTACTTCAAGGGCAGCAATATAGACTGTGACTTTCACCAAATGCCTTCATCCTGCCAGGAACTAATTTCTCCCTCAAGCCCTCCTGACATTTCTGTGGATCAGAAATTGTTAATTAAACTCTTCCAGTCATGTCCTTTCTCCCAGGTTGCATCCTGAATGCAGCACCAGTACAGCTGCAAGCAAGAACCATTCATCTGCCTTGCTTCCAGCTGGATTTGACTACAGCAAGGAGCAGAGCTGAACTCATCTATTTGTCTCCAGAACCCTCCCCTGGAGTCATAATGGACAAGGGAACCCTTACATTAACCTAGTGCAGCAATCATGAAGCAATTAAATCCTTGAGGAGCATACAGAGAACCTAGTACCCCACAGCTGCAGCTGTATTGCCATGGGCACGCAGGCATCAGCCACGCAGCTCTCCCCTTGGAGATTTACAGCTGTGTTTTGTGGGCTTCAACTGGCACACAGGGAGTCTGGGAGCTGCTGCAGATGCCTTGAACCAACACATGGAAAAAATTTTTCAGCTTAATTTCAAGATGATATTTTTCCGATAGATTTTTGTCTTACATATACTAAAAACTTTTTTCCAAAAACTGCATCTGTGTATTTTGCCTACATGCACAGGAGAAATACTTTAAACAAACCTGTTCCTTTAACTGTTTGCTTAAGAGGATGCTATGGCAATGAATTATCTTTCTTTAGCCACAGCTGCCTCCCAATGGATTTCTTCTGTTTCTTACAGGGAATTTAACAGCAGTCTCTCCAAGCCAACAGAACTGACAAACTGCTTTAGTTTAGTGAGGCTCCATGCTGGGCGAGCCACAGAACTGCCTATTCTTTACAAGTAGCATTTATGTTTAAAAGGTGCAGGGAGTTTGTTTCCATATGCTGAGGATTTCTCAATACTGCTGTTCTTACAAACTAGTAAATGAATGCCTCCAGCTAGCAGTAACATTTCTATCAATGTAACAGCCCAGCCCCCTGGGATCTAATTTACTGAAACTGGTTAACTGCTACACAAACATCATCTAGAGAGATTAATTGGCTGTTAAAGTTTGATTGCTTTGCAATCCCTTGGTGATGGTTGGAAAATGAAAAAGTGATCTTTTGTCATTGCATAAATACCTTAAGGTACAGTATATATGCAGGGCTTTGTGTATATTTTATAAACACACCAAGTCTTCAGTGGGTAGGAGAACCATGACCCATTTATTTATACTGAAGTTCATTTAGTATATTCATTATGGATGATATTTTCCTGAAGTTTATTTAGGAGCAAAGTCTTCCCAGGCTGTAATTAATCCAAATTAAAACACACTTATGCTGATCATTAAAGCAATTTGTTGCAGACAAGTTTCCATTTGATCATTTCCCAAAGTCTGTGTTTCTGTATTCTGAATCTCCCATTTCCTAAGTGCAGCTTTTAATTTCTTCTAAAAAAATAAAAATAAAACAAAAATACCATAAGCCAGATACCCCTGGCTTCTGGAATTTTTTCACTCAGAGATTCCCCAAAGTTATAGGGGAATTTGGTGTCATTCTTCTATTACTCAGTTTTCTCCATTTCTGGTTTGTGAAACCCTTTTATACCCCTGGTTTTCTTAGGAGGAGAACCCTAATCAGATGTGAGGAAGGGTGTAGAGAACAAATCAAAACTCTGTTCGCTGACCACGCTACAAGATTATGTGAGGAATCAGAACTAGAGATCAGCCAAATGAGCTGTCAGTGTGATCACCCCATATAACTTCAGCAAATGAAAATAGCTGATTTACACAGTGCAACCCCATAGATGTAAGAAACTCCTTTTCCTGAGAAACTGCCGTAATTTTTTTACAAGCTACCTCATTGACAACACCTACATCTCCAACACCTACAGGCATGCCCAGAGGGATAAGTCTCCCTCATTAGTGTTTGCATCAACATTTAGGATGGTGCAGTAAGGATGAGAAACACCTAGGCAACAGAGTAAGAACAAGTGCTATTAAGATCAGAGTAGAATTACTGAAATCACTATTAGCAATGTGAATAAGAAATGTTTTTCAGATTCAGGGGAATTTGAAGCTTTTCCACAGTAGGAAAAACCCTCTTTATTCTTAGGCTCAGGAAAATCTGATTGGGAATCAGCAATACAAAATCCTCAGCATGCCACATTAAATTGCCGTTCCCCTGGTATATTACTAAATATCCATAATAGTTCAGCATCTAGTTGCATGTAAAGCTGTAGTACAGAGGGTGGAGAAAAAACCTAAGAACCATGGCACAGACTTCATATAAAACAGTCCTAAAATAGACTTTCCAAAGGCAGGGCATGAAGAATTTATACAATTTGCAGATGTGATATATTTGTTGTGTGGATATATGAACAAAAAACCACTTTGTATGCTGTACATGAGTGTGACAGCCCATTTATTGAGGAATTTGCACAGTTCTGAAAGAAAGAAAACTGAATAAACCATCTCCTCTAGCTGGGGTGCAGGGCAGAGGTTGGGAGTTAAATCTATAGAGAAGTCCACAGCTGGTACAGGAAAATAGGTAATGGCCTTTTGGGAAAAGTAACAGAAAAATCCATGATTGTGTGCATTAACAGACATTTTTAAGCTATCACTGCTGAACAAAGTGCTCAGATACCACGGTGATGAGCATGTTATAAAACAAAGAATGAATACCAGCTTATACAGTAAAGGGTTCTAGTAGAACTGTCCATCAAATGGGCATGGACCTAGCTTGTTTAAAAAAAGAAAACCAACCAAAAACCACCAAAACACACCAGCACAGCCCCAGGAAAGGTATCTCTTGGTGCAGGAAGTGCCTAGTTTGGTCCTTTAGAGCACTTTATCTGCCTTGTCAATTAGAGCTTTGAACTTGCCTTTGGCCATTTCAACAGATCTTGGGCCAGCAGAAGGGAGGGAGGGGAGTTCGAAGTTTGGAAAGCAAGTTCTTCCAAGATAAATGCAAATGTCAGCTCTGCCAGTGTTTTCAAAAGCTGGTGCACACATCCTTCCCCTTCCCACTTGCCTTCTCCTCCACCACCATTCCGTGATGCCTGGAAAGCCACCCACTACCCAGGAGCACTTATCCAAGAGATGCCACTTGCATCCAAAAGATTATCACTGGATTTGGCAAGTGAGATATGCTGGAGACCAAGATTAGCAGGGGAAGAGGAATGCACTGTGAGGAGCTGTTAATTATCATCTACCAAGCAAATCTTTTGCAACTGAAGCCTGAATTTGCATTCTGCACTAAAGGTGAACACATCAAACCATACTTTAAATTATTATAAACTGTCACGCAGCTGGCTTGGATCACGTTTGTGTAAAACAGCTGACTCAAAACCTCAGATTGCTTATCCTGTTCAGATTAGGTTCCCTCACTCGTTCCTGTATTTAAATGAAACAGTTTCAAAATAGGCACCTATATCACTTAGGAAAGAAATACACTTTAAAGGAAGTAATAAAACTGTCTCCTTTCTGCAGTGAAAAGGATCCTAATTGCCTTACGCTTACTAACACCTCCCAGATTTATGGTGCCAGTTGGATTCATCTCCCTCATATCCCATTAAGAGTGGCTATTTCCTGTCAAAGATACACTGAGCAGACCCTGTGCTCATGCTCTAACCCGCAGATAATGAGAATGGCAGCTCCCTTATTTACACTGCAGTCCTCTGGCAGTAACACTGTTTGCCTTCTTTGCTGCAGCTGTGCATGTTGGGATCAGCACTTCAAGGATTTTTATGTTCACTTGAAAGTATCTTTCCTGGGCAGCACGCTCTGGAATCTCACCCATTATATACAACACTTTAAACTGGCTCCCGCCTCCTATAGCTTCCTAACTGACTGCTCTGCAATTTATGAGCAGAAACTTAAATGATCTGGATCTCCTGTATCTAATTGCAGCGAGGGAGGCCTCAGCATTTGTTGTGCCTTTTCATTGATTTCCAGCCTCGAAATCCTTGCTTTGCATAGCATTGTCAGAAGCAATTACAGAACATGTGTAAAGCCTGGATTCCACAACAGATCCTAAAGTCTCACACTACAGAGACCCTTCAGAACCTGGAAGGCTTACTGATGGTTCCAATTTCCTTTTTGAAGTTGGCCCCAAGTCCTTTCCCTCCTTCCCTTTCCACCAAATATGTTGGGTTGTTCAGTTTGCGGAGGGTGTTTTTTGGTTTTTTTTTTTTTTCTTTTAATTAAACCAATACCCCATTCCCTTAATATCATTAAAGAATTTAAGCATGTTCAATACAGAATTTTTGTCACCTGGCTTCTATTGAGAACAGCAAGACACTGATAACAGAAGAGCTACCAGCACTTTGTAATGCCCAGAATCATCTCTACACAACTTTCCTCAGAGATTTCACAATTCTGGAAGGATCTCTTTGGCTTTTCATACTGCTTTGCAGCCTGCCAATGGGACTAGTTTGGACTTCAGGAGGTAAACAGTTAATCACGTGACATTTTTTCCAAGTGTTTTCTCATTTGGGCCATTAAAATTCACTTAAACTTTAAAACAGCTTCTAAGACTTTCCACTTGAATGACATCAAACAATGCAGTCTCAAGTTTTCCAGTATGTTACTTGACTCCTCAAATGAAGGTGTTACGTGTTAGTCACATTCTAGACCTCAGGAATCTCTTAAACTTAGAGGTTTTATTTATTTGTTTTAAAGTGTGCTTAAAGCTTTGAATCTCCATTTCCCCACCCAATACTGGTACATACAAGTTATGTTTACCACATACTACTTACCATTTCTGTAATCTTCAAGCAATTCATGTGCTGCTTTTCTGGTAGAAAAATACCTGAATGATGACTAAAAGACATCTTTGCACTTCTAGCATACAGTTACTGCACCTGCAAATCTTTCATCATGAGTCTGAATGATTTTCAATCATTGCTTTCTCACTGAAGGAGTTACTGGAGTGCCTTGCAGAAAGTTACTTGACTTCCATGGGTAGCCCACTGAAGGACTCCCCTAATGCCACAATCTAATAGCATCCACAGCTTATATTAGATTGTTTCAGCAGTGATTAAATTGAAACCATATACTGAATGCTTTTTGCAGTTATGTTATAGGAAATTTTTTCCTAAAAATTTGTTTATTTTGTAAAGTTGAAAAAATAAAATATTTAAAGTCAGACATCACAAGAGCTTATAGATATTTACATTTACAGATCCTAACTTGGCATACTTCTTTTCTTCTATGATGTTCAGCCTAATGCCTGCATTTATGCTATCACAGACATAAACTTGAAATATCATCAAACCTCTGCTCACCCCAACAACTTAGCATTTAATTCATAAGATATCACATACAAATGTGAAAGAGCTTAATAGCATTACAGTCCTTACTGAAAATTATAAAAAAGTAACACTACACTTGCCATTTCTCCACTGAGCTGTACTTTTAGATCTCTTTGGTAAAGGGAGCATTGCCCACTGTTTAAAGCAGCAGAGGATTTAAATTAGCAGAGGCCAATTTTTAAGTTCTCTGCTCAAGTGAGAGAATAACATGGATACATGGTATTAGAGGAGATGGATAAAAGAATAGGTGAAGCCAAGCACTGCCCAGATTCTCCATTTCCAGTTTAATTAAGAGCAGCACACAAAGGGGTAATTTACACCATTTTACCCTGGGGATAGAGAGAGAAGGTGTGGGACAGAAGGGCTGAACAAGGCTACCAATTACATTTTCTCTATTGATTCCTATGTTCTTCGACACCACACAGACCCACATATACTGTTTGGGTATTGCCACAGCACCCTAGAAAGGAATAATGCTCTGTACATTTGCACAACAGAACACTAGATCAGAGCACTCATGTCAGTGTCAGTAAAGGGACAAATAAGTTTTGTTTCTATTAGAAATAAAGTGACAACACTTGTCATCCCAGTTCTTTCCCACCCAATTCTCCTTGTGACTTTCCAAGCAAGAGCAGTAACCTCATTTGCCAGAATAAGCACAAAGAGTGTTGTTACAGCCCATTTAGTTCATTTTTTCTTATTAAATTCTGACACATGAAGGCCAAACCCAAACAAAGTATGCACATGCTCCACAGTGTCAGTCACTGAAGACATGCCTTACCCTAGTAAGCATCTGTACCTAAATATCATTACATGTTATATAATCAGTCAATATCAATATGTTGACTGCTTGCAAAAAGGAGTTCCCTCCACCTTCATTTCAAAAAAGCCCCTGTAAAAAAAACAAAAAAACACAAAACCAAAAACAAACCACCACACAAAAACACCCATTTGGGGTAAAACCACTCTCAGGTTGATCCTTTGCAGAATAAAACTTTCAGGATAGAAAGTTCAAGTTGACTAAATCTGAGTATTCCTATTAACATTCAGAAAGAAGCTTTCTAAACATAGCCCTGACAGCAATGCTGGGATTATAATTCTAAAAGTATATGTTGATGGTGATCAACTTCTAAACCCAACAGCCCAGGCTTTTTTCATTAAAATAAAGCATCCCTGCAAGCATTCATCTCTTAGCCAGCCTCAGAATTACAGCATTTTTGTCATTCCTGAAGGAACTGCTCTGATGTCCTTGACACTGTGTTTGTGTGGCACGTTCAAGAGCACAGATGCAGACTTCCAGGAAATTTCACCTGTGCCTTTATTGTGTTGTTTTCACTAGACAACTGCAAATATCTGGCTCTAGAGTTATAATGTCTAATTTATTCATATTAACCTTACTCTACTGATGTGTCCCTCAGGAGAATCCATGGCTCCAGTTGCCCAAGGTACTTTTCAGCTGTCTGTTTGCTGAAGCAATACTTAAAGGAAAAAACAAGCAGAATGTAGGGGGGAAAAAAAAAAACAAAAAACAACAACACAGAAAAATGCAAGAGTTCTCAGGAGACTGAATTTAACAGCAATTGTAGACCATAGTGGGAAGACCAACCCCCCTCAAGTGATTGCTGTAATTTCTTCAAGAGAATTGCAAAGAGCATTTAAATTTATTTAAAATAAGGTTAATTAAACTGGAATGTCTGACTACAATTTCTTTCCCTTGCCTTAGGAATACAAAAAATACCCCAAACTTTGAAAAGCATCAGAAATTTTGAAGATTGGTTTGTTCAAATCATTTGCTCATGTCTCAGATTACAAAGGAAATCTTTGCACCGTTTTCCCTCATGTGGGAATGTCCTGGTTTAGAGCAAATTTTAGGAGGAAACCTCTGGGGGAGGGACTCCTCTAGGAAGAGCCGATTCCAAACCACCCCTCCCCTTACAGGTCCGGGAAGAATTTCCTTAGAGAAAAGTGGAAAAAACTATTTATTTAACAAATAGAATATTCACAAGCATAGGAAAAATTTGGATAATATGAAAACAATGAAACCTCTCCTTACTCTGAAAAGATGGTAGATTCAGAGTCCGTCTGAGTCCGGTTCAGTTCTCCAGTGGGGGAAGGGCCGATTGCCAGGCCCGGCTGTAGAAGTCGGCGAGGGGGGGCCCCCCCGGGGGTTTCCCTGGTGTCTTGGGCCCACGCGATGCCAGCCAGTCCCAGGAGGAGGAAAAAGGAAAAAATACACAGCAAAAGAAACAAAGTCTCTCCCTGCAAAAAAGCCGAGAAAGATCCGAGGAAACCCTCCGCTGTGTGCTGTTCCAGCACACACCAGAGAGAATTAATAAGATAACGCTGTCCCGCTGGAATGTAGCCTCTCCGCTCTCTCAAGGCCTTTCTTCGTAGGAGTAAAGGTATCCTGCAGACAAACGGCGAGTGGTTTTTTTTTTCCTCCACGTTCACTCTCTCTGACTCTCTGGGACTAACTTAAAGCTGTAGAGCTTAATGTCCAGCATAAGCAAGAGGACGACTGGGGATACAAACAGGTCATATGGCCAATCCAGGACAGGGAATATTATAAGATCATATTAATATTCCCTTTAAATTTCTCCATACTTGAAGCTAAATATCACAGCCCTTTCAAATTACATAAAGAACAACTTGGCATTAAATTAATGTGGATGTGAGGCTTTGGCTATTTTTAACAAGTATTTCAAGCACTTTTTTCTCTCTTTCCATGCAGCGAGAACTAAGAACAATTCAATCAAAATTTAAAAAGGCACTTGACTAAAAATTGCAAGTGGTTAATATTCTGATGCAATTTTAACTGCCATGTGAATATCTAATTGCGCAACCTCTTGCCTTAAAGGACTGTTTCAAAGTGCTCTGTCCTTACAGCTAATGACTGATCCAGTTTTTACAGCAGAACTTACTCAGATTACACTTCTTACCAATTTTAATTAATGTGATCTTATGAGTTCCTTCAGAGAGTGTAGCCACTTACCAGCGTCCTACGAGTAGATATTCCTCACACATAACCAGGGGGAGTGCTTGGGGGGAAGGTGTGCATGTGGTGTGTGATATAAGACCTCCTTAACGCATTAGGAACGCCAAAGAACATTTAGGTAAAACAACTTCTCCCCAACGCCCCTACTTTATGCTTTATAAAATACTCAGCCAAACAACTGCTAGTCAAATACCACAAAATGGTCATGATACTACACAAACTGCGGCATACCCCATAAATCTCACTGCATATGCACTCATCACTCATATGCAATAGTGATGGGTATATTTTAAATTCCACATAATCCCATTATCTAGCAACACCAACTGCAGACAACTGTATAATTTCCAAAGACAGCTTCCTGGCCTGCAAACAAAAGTTATCTCCTAACTACTAAATTGAACAACTTCCATTGTGAACCAAAAAAAAAAAAAAAATATTGCTCTATGCCAAGATTATTGTCCTGGTTTAGGGCAAATGTTAGGAAGAAACCTCTGGGGGGAGGTCTCCTTTAGGAAAAGCCAATTCCAACCACCCCTTCGCCCAACAGGTCCGGGAAAAATTTCCATAGAGAAAAGTGGAAAAAACTATTTATTTAACAAATAGAATATTCACAAGCATAGGAAAAATTTGGACATTATGAAAACAATGAAACCTCCCCTTCCTCTGGAGAGATGGTAGATTCAGAGTCAGTCTGAGTCTGGTTCATCTCTCCAGCGGGGGGGGGGGGGGGGCGATTGCCAGGCCCAGCAAACAAAGTCTCTCCCTGCAAAAAAGCTGAGAAAGACCAAAAGAAATCCTCCGCTGTGTGCTTTTCTGAGCATCCAGCCAGAGAGAGAGTGAGATATCACTGTCCTGCTGGAATGCAATATCTCAAGGCCTTTGCCGGGGGAGTAAGGTGTAACTCCTGCAGACAAACAGTGCATGGCTTTTTTTTTCTCCCCTTTCACTCTCTCTGTCTCTCTGGGCCTAACTTAAAGCTGTAGAGCTTCATATCCAGCATAAGCAGGAGGGACGACTGGGGATACAAAAAAGACATAGGGCCAACCCAGGACATTCCACCCCTTATCTCCATATCATCATCGCAGTACCAAGACTAATACAGTCCGATTCTACACACACATAGGCGTACACTGTATATATCTGTATACATATATTTACAATGTTAGCAAAATTCAGCAAATAGTGGTATTTATATACATATAT